>JBBNAA010000004.1:600000-941341 GCA_037974945.1 Mucor circinelloides | reverse complement strand
TGAAAACGAAACAAAAGTCAAGCACTACGCAACACTGACTTACTTAGTAAATCATAG
This sequence comes from Mucor circinelloides, assembly GCA_037974945.1. Classification (NCBI taxonomy): domain Eukaryota; kingdom Fungi; phylum Mucoromycota; class Mucoromycetes; order Mucorales; family Mucoraceae; genus Mucor; species Mucor circinelloides. Next base: position 941,284 of record JBBNAA010000004.1, on the reverse strand, counting down.
AGAAATATTCATCCAAAGTTCGTTCGTTTTTCACATTTTCCCTTATTACTGCTTCAAATCATCTATTACAAACACAAATCTAACACTCCCCAGTCAAACAAAGTATCACAAACAACTTTGACTATACATACATCCAGCATTGATATATCAATCTAATGACTTTTCCTAGTAGTATCTGCTCAGAATTCATCAAATCATGAAATCATGGATTTCTCAACAACCAAAATAGCTACGGAAATTTCAATTGCAGTTTCGCGTTCTACGCAAAATTTGGTCATAAGAACATGCTAGGCTCGAAGCTGTAGCATCAATATTTAAAAACTCGATGTTCAATCGTCCAAAAGTCCAAAAGTCAAAATCTGAAAATCATTTCCAACATCCATGACCAGATATGAGGCCCCATATGTAAAATTTATAGCTAGTTACAGATACAAATTCACGAAAAAAAGAAAAGAATAAAAAAACAAGATGTCAACTTGATAAAGGTACATCTTTATTATCAAACTGACAGGTGTAAAATAGACTGAAGAATTTCTACTGGCCAGGTAGATGATTCTTCTTATATATTCTAACAATGGATAAAAGTTCTACTATTATGAAGGATTGAGACATAAGTCAATTCAGATTAATTAACCTACCAATTCATGCTAAGAGAAATCTCAGTAAACTAAACATACTTTAGCTCATCTGGATGAATGATGAATAGACTCTTATCCGAAGTACCCTGATCTGTCCTTTGTATGAGGATTACTAATATCGATCTAGTAGCATGTATCCTATAGGTACAGTCTCTTAGTCTATATCAGTAGCATGTGTCTGAGTGAATATCATTGTTCTGTATATATCTTAGCACATATCTAGATATATGGAATGTCTATAGCATGTCACTATGTGCATGTCTATAGCATAACATATATTGTACAAGTCTGTAGTATATAATGTATCTGTAGCTAGTATCAAGGATATAAGCATAAGTCATATAGTGTGGATCTTCAAGTGGTGCACATCTGATGCATACATCTTATATTGCATCGATCTTGGCATTTAACTAAATATGGCAAATATCCGTAGTCAATGTCGGGATACAAGCATCATCAGTCTATAGCGCCATCCGTGCTAGTGGTGCCGTCTATAGCCTATGTTTGTACATGGTATAAATCTATAGCGTACATCTACTTCATAAGTGTACATCATAGTTTATATCAGAATATGGTAGCTGGATGAACTGTGTACGGAACGCAGATCATAGTGGATGTATTCCACAGTTACATCAAAACTGTAACAACTTAGTTTGCTAATCATAGCCCATTTACTGTATATATGATCTGCAGCAATGTGATGTGTTCTCGCATTAAAAGCTTTACTGCATGCTACAAAAATACAATAAAAAGCAGTGTGCTAATACAATTAAAAGTCTTCTATATTTATTCAAGAGAATAAAAAGTCAAGCAAAGTGCCATGGTCTACCATGACCTTTGTTATATTTATACTAAAGTTGATTTCGTTTGGATCAGCGTGGATTTCAGGTACAAGTGGCACAAGATCAAGTCTTAAATGTTTTTTATAGCTTTTTTGGATATACTCTTTCTTACCATCTTGGATTTACCCAAGATGATCTGCAATTACAAATCATGTATAATGTGTGTATTTTACAGCACTGCACTTCTTCGAGATCTGACGAAAGTGTATTATTATGTTGGATTGTATTATCGAGTTAGTCTATATTATTAGTTTATCTGAAAGAACAATACAGTAGCAATAATGCTTCAATAATAATAAGTAGTAGAATAATATTATCCTTTGCCCCTTGAGAGCTTTATAGGTTACTGCAAGAAGTACATATTTAAAAGCTTTTAAATATCTGTCAACAAGCTTGCTTTACACAATAAGCATACAAGATTTTAGTCAAACTTCAAACTTTCAAATTTACAGGCTGTTTACAGAATTTTACATGTACTTTCGCATAGTGTAATGTTCAAATCACTTCAAGCAATGAAAACAACGCATTAAACAGCCCAGAAACGTAGAAAAGCTATATCTATTTATTACCTCTATATACAAAAAAAACCTAGAAAAATTTTGCCATAGTTCTCCTCTGCAATGATGTTAGGCGGAATTTGAAGTACTACCCAAAAATGCAATTAGGTAGTATTTCAATTAGACCACCCCTCAGGTGCTAGAGCGTGCCTTACTACACCCCTAACGTGAGGAATTATGTTTATTAAGACCCTCAACTGTCGCTAAGTAAGTAGAATCAACAATTCAGTTTGGACCAGCCTATCTAATCCTAGCCTCGGAATCTTGTTATTGTTGAGCTTCAGTGATAGGCACATCCACTCAACGTAAAAAAAAAAGGTATGCTTCAAAGAAACATAGAAAGAAAGAAAAAAAAAATAGGGGGGAGGGTAATAACAACATGACATGCAGATGAAAGTTAAAAAAAAATAAGGGCGAAAAGCCAAAGAAAAAAAGAGAGTCAAGGCAAATAATAAGGGGAAAAAAATAAGCAATAATCAAAAATGAATAATAATGGGTTGTATCTACAACTATTGCTATGGTTGTTCTCGACAAAAAAATAATAACTTGACTAATATCTTGCAGCATCATCCAGCAGTAGTAGTGTCCATGGTCATTGCTATACGCTTGCCTATAAAAGATAGTCAAAATAATATAATTAGTATCGCATTCTACCTCAATCAACGCCATCATATTATATACAGTACTTACCTAATTGACTGTTATCAGTTCCGGTTGCATCCAGTAGTATCGAGCATTAATCATCCATTAGTCGTCGTCGTGACCTTATACTTGTTGCCAACATATAACATCTAAATGATACAGTAATAGTAGTCAGTAATGTATCCTACAATCTACGTCATTTATACTTACTTGATGAACAATTCACAACAGGTTCTGCATCTAGTATTCTGGAACACTACCTTCTTGTTGTGCTTCTTGCTGCTGCCTATATTCTGTCAAGTTTGTGTAATCAGTAAGATATCACTGAACGCCAGACACAATTGAGACTAACCTGATGATCTATTGAACTCGTCGAGAAACAACGTAGCAATACAAATGACTTGCTGACAGCACTAAACCAGGCAAAAACAGCATTGCAAATGACATGCTGCAGAGAGTGGCAAAGCTGCGAGAAATAGCACCAGAGGCCTTGCTGCTGGAGTTTAGGATAAACACAACCATTTCCTAAAAATAAGTGAGAATTCTTTTAGTTACGTTTCAATGAAAAATAATAACTAATGGTACATACCGTCGTATTCAGAGAAGCGGTGGTGGTGGTGGTGGTGGTGGTGGTGGTGGTGGTGGCAATAACAACGTAAGAAGTCGAAGCAGTGTTCACCAGTTGTTGCGTTTTTCTCTTCTTTTGTTTTGAAGCAGTAGTCGTCGGTAGCTATTCTAGTCAACAAAGAAAAGAATAATTAATTAATAATAGACTTGGACAATCGATACAGTAAATACACTCACCTCCATATGCTAGCAACTAACAACAATCATAGGCTTGATGACCTTTCTGCTATTGCCTTCAATAATAACAGGATGAATAATAGGTTTGGCAGTAAAAGTAGTATTAAAAACGGGGGTATGAAAAAAGAAAAACGGAGGAATGGGAAAGAAAAAAAAAGTTGTAAACTTGACGTCACGAGTGTGCTCTGGATATAGGGTAACTGATATCAAACTGAGGTTGAAATCCCTATTATTTCGAATTGGGCCTCATTCATCATAAAATCTTTCATGACCTAAACTTGGTAGTAGTTGATAATCAACATTTGTTCAAGTATATATTAAACTTGTGCAGAATTAAAAGGCGCATCGAACAGTACTAATCTTGTCTGGTTTGACCAGCAATAGACGTCTTAAACAGACAAAATGTTTTTGGTCAAATTTTGGTGGTTTTTCGATAATACCTCCATCTCTGTCAACATAACATTGCTTGCAATACTAATCCTTATTGTAACGCAAACAATTTTCTATCGTTTGAGCCTTTACTTGAGGTTCTAGCTTGACTCTACGTGGAGAAATGAGCAAAAACGTCCGACTAAAAAATCATCAGCTAATTTTCTTGCCTGTAAGGGTAAGCCAGATTTGGTCAAAGATGGCCGATTTTCCAAGGACATGACTTTTGTCAATATCTCTACTAATACTGATCAGATTTGAACAGAACAAAGACCATTCGATAGCTCTACATTAACCCCAACATAATCTAGAAGCCAAAAACACCTAATAGACGTTCCCTTCATGAAATAACTCAAAGCCATCTACTTTTGATTGCCTCAAGCAGGCACTGCCCGACATATTTTTGAAAATACTAATAATAACCATACCATCGTATAGAGAATTGAAAACGAAACAAAAGTCAAGCACTACGCAACACTGACTTACTTAGTAAATCATAGAGAAATATTCATCCAAAGTTCGTTCGTTTTTCACATTTTCCCTTATTACTGCTTCAAATCATCTATTACAAACACAAATCTAACACTCCCCAGTCAAACAAAGTATCACAAACAACTTTGACTATACATACATCCAGCATTGATATATCAATCTAATGACTTTTCCTAGTAGTATCTGCTCAGAATTCATCAAATCATGAAATCATGGATTTCTCAACAACCAAAATAGCTACGGAAATTTCAATTGCAGTTTCGCGTTCTACGCAAAATTTGGTCATAAGAACATGCTAGGCTCGAAGCTGTAGCATCAATATTTAAAAACTCGATGTTCAATCGTCCAAAAGTCCAAAAGTCAAAATCTGAAAATCATTTCCAACATCCATGACCAGATATGAGGCCCCATATGTAAAATTTATAGCTAGTTACAGATACAAATTCACGAAAAAAAGAAAAGAATAAAAAAACAAGATGTCAACTTGATAAAGGTACATCTTTATTATCAAACTGACAGGTGTAAAATAGACTGAAGAATTTCTACTGGCCAGGTAGATGATTCTTCTTATATATTCTAACAATGGATAAAAGTTCTACTATTATGAAGGATTGAGACATAAGTCAATTCAGATTAATTAACCTACCAATTCATGCTAAGAGAAATCTCAGTAAACTAAACATACTTTAGCTCATCTGGATGAATGATGAATAGACTCTTATCCGAAGTACCCTGATCTGTCCTTTGTATGAGGATTACTAATATCGATCTAGTAGCATGTATCCTATAGGTACAGTCTCTTAGTCTATATCAGTAGCATGTGTCTGAGTGAATATCATTGTTCTGTATATATCTTAGCACATATCTAGATATATGGAATGTCTATAGCATGTCACTATGTGCATGTCTATAGCATAACATATATTGTACAAGTCTGTAGTATATAATGTATCTGTAGCTAGTATCAAGGATATAAGCATAAGTCATATAGTGTGGATCTTCAAGTGGTGCACATCTGATGCATACATCTTATATTGCATCGATCTTGGCATTTAACTAAATATGGCAAATATCCGTAGTCAATGTCGGGATACAAGCATCATCAGTCTATAGCGCCATCCGTGCTAGTGGTGCCGTCTATAGCCTATGTTTGTACATGGTATAAATCTATAGCGTACATCTACTTCATAAGTGTACATCATAGTTTATATCAGAATATGGTAGCTGGATGAACTGTGTACGGAACGCAGATCATAGTGGATGTATTCCACAGTTACATCAAAACTGTAACAACTTAGTTTGCTAATCATAGCCCATTTACTGTATATATGATCTGCAGCAATGTGATGTGTTCTCGCATTAAAAGCTTTACTGCATGCTACAAAAATACAATAAAAAGCAGTGTGCTAATACAATTAAAAGTCTTCTATATTTATTCAAGAGAATAAAAAGTCAAGCAAAGTGCCATGGTCTACCATGACCTTTGTTATATTTATACTAAAGTTGATTTCGTTTGGATCAGCGTGGATTTCAGGTACAAGTGGCACAAGATCAAGTCTTAAATGTTTTTTATAGCTTTTTTGGATATACTCTTTCTTACCATCTTGGATTTACCCAAGATGATCTGCAATTACAAATCATGTATAATGTGTGTATTTTACAGCACTGCACTTCTTCGAGATCTGACGAAAGTGTATTATTATGTTGGATTGTATTATCGAGTTAGTCTATATTATTAGTTTATCTGAAAGAACAATACAGTAGCAATAATGCTTCAATAATAATAAGTAGTAGAATAATATTATCCTTTGCCCCTTGAGAGCTTTATAGGTTACTGCAAGAAGTACATATTTAAAAGCTTTTAAATATCTGTCAACAAGCTTGCTTTACACAATAAGCATACAAGATTTTAGTCAAACTTCAAACTTTCAAATTTACAGGCTGTTTACAGAATTTTACATGTACTTTCGCATAGTGTAATGTTCAAATCACTTCAAGCAATGAAAACAACGCATTAAACAGCCCAGAAACGTAGAAAAGCTATATCTATTTATTACCTCTATATACAAAAAAAACCTAGAAAAATTTTGCCATAGTTCTCCTCTGCAATGATGTTAGGCGGAATTTGAAGTACTACCCAAAAATGCAATTAGGTAGTATTTCAATTAGACCACCCCTCAGGTGCTAGAGCGTGCCTTACTACACCCCTAACGTGAGGAATTATGTTTATTAAGACCCTCAACTGTCGCTAAGTAAGTAGAATCAACAATTCAGTTTGGACCAGCCTATCTAATCCTAGCCTCGGAATCTTGTTATTGTTGAGCTTCAGTGATAGGCACATCCACTCAACGTAAAAAAAAAAGGTATGCTTCAAAGAAACATAGAAAGAAAGAAAAAAAAATAGGGGGGAGGGTAATAACAACATGACATGCAGATGAAAGTTAAAAAAAAATAAGGGCGAAAAGCCAAAGAAAAAAAGAGAGTCAAGGCAAATAATAAGGGGAAAAAAATAAGCAATAATCAAAAATGAATAATAATGGGTTGTATCTACAACTATTGCTATGGTTGTTCTCGACAAAAAAATAATAACTTGACTAATATCTTGCAGCATCATCCAGCAGTAGTAGTGTCCATGGTCATTGCTATACGCTTGCCTATAAAAGATAGTCAAAATAATATAATTAGTATCGCATTCTACCTCAATCAACGCCATCATATTATATACAGTACTTACCTAATTGACTGTTATCAGTTCCGGTTGCATCCAGTAGTATCGAGCATTAATCATCCATTAGTCGTCGTCGTGACCTTATACTTGTTGCCAACATATAACATCTAAATGATACAGTAATAGTAGTCAGTAATGTATCCTACAATCTACGTCATTTATACTTACTTGATGAACAATTCACAACAGGTTCTGCATCTAGTATTCTGGAACACTACCTTCTTGTTGTGCTTCTTGCTGCTGCCTATATTCTGTCAAGTTTGTGTAATCAGTAAGATATCACTGAACGCCAGACACAATTGAGACTAACCTGATGATCTATTGAACTCGTCGAGAAACAACGTAGCAATACAAATGACTTGCTGACAGCACTAAACCAGGCAAAAACAGCATTGCAAATGACATGCTGCAGAGAGTGGCAAAGCTGCGAGAAATAGCACCAGAGGCCTTGCTGCTGGAGTTTAGGATAAACACAACCATTTCCTAAAAATAAGTGAGAATTCTTTTAGTTACGTTTCAATGAAAAATAATAACTAATGGTACATACCGTCGTATTCAGAGAAGCGGTGGTGGTGGTGGTGGTGGTGGTGGTGGTGGTGGTGGCAATAACAACGTAAGAAGTCGAAGCAGTGTTCACCAGTTGTTGCGTTTTTCTCTTCTTTTGTTTTGAAGCAGTAGTCGTCGGTAGCTATTCTAGTCAACAAAGAAAAGAATAATTAATTAATAATAGACTTGGACAATCGATACAGTAAATACACTCACCTCCATATGCTAGCAACTAACAACAATCATAGGCTTGATGACCTTTCTGCTATTGCCTTCAATAATAACAGGATGAATAATAGGTTTGGCAGTAAAAGTAGTATTAAAAACGGGGGTATGAAAAAAGAAAAACGGAGGAATGGGAAAGAAAAAAAAAGTTGTAAACTTGACGTCACGAGTGTGCTCTGGATATAGGGTAACTGATATCAAACTGAGGTTGAAATCCCTATTATTTCGAATTGGGCCTCATTCATCATAAAATCTTTCATGACCTAAACTTGGTAGTAGTTGATAATCAACATTTGTTCAAGTATATATTAAACTTGTGCAGAATTAAAAGGCGCATCGAACAGTACTAATCTTGTCTGGTTTGACCAGCAATAGACGTCTTAAACAGACAAAATGTTTTTGGTCAAATTTTGGTGGTTTTTCGATAATACCTCCATCTCTGTCAACATAACATTGCTTGCAATACTAATCCTTATTGTAACGCAAACAATTTTCTATCGTTTGAGCCTTTACTTGAGGTTCTAGCTTGACTCTACGTGGAGAAATGAGCAAAAACGTCCGACTAAAAAATCATCAGCTAATTTTCTTGCCTGTAAGGGTAAGCCAGATTTGGTCAAAGATGGCCGATTTTCCAAGGACATGACTTTTGTCAATATCTCTACTAATACTGATCAGATTTGAACAGAACAAAGACCATTCGATAGCTCTACATTAACCCCAACATAATCTAGAAGCCAAAAACACCTAATAGACGTTCCCTTCATGAAATAACTCAAAGCCATCTACTTTTGATTGCCTCAAGCAGGCACTGCCCGACATATTTTTGAAAATACTAATAATAACCATACCATCGTATAGAGAATTGAAAACGAAACAAAAGTCAAGCACTACGCAACACTGACTTACTTAGTAAATCATAGAGAAATATTCATCCAAAGTTCGTTCGTTTTTCACATTTTCCCTTATTACTGCTTCAAATCATCTATTACAAACACAAATCTAACACTCCCCAGTCAAACAAAGTATCACAAACAACTTTGACTATACATACATCCAGCATTGATATATCAATCTAATGACTTTTCCTAGTAGTATCTGCTCAGAATTCATCAAATCATGAAATCATGGATTTCTCAACAACCAAAATAGCTACGGAAATTTCAATTGCAGTTTCGCGTTCTACGCAAAATTTGGTCATAAGAACATGCTAGGCTCGAAGCTGTAGCATCAATATTTAAAAACTCGATGTTCAATCGTCCAAAAGTCCAAAAGTCAAAATCTGAAAATCATTTCCAACATCCATGACCAGATATGAGGCCCCATATGTAAAATTTATAGCTAGTTACAGATACAAATTCACGAAAAAAAGAAAAGAATAAAAAAACAAGATGTCAACTTGATAAAGGTACATCTTTATTATCAAACTGACAGGTGTAAAATAGACTGAAGAATTTCTACTGGCCAGGTAGATGATTCTTCTTATATATTCTAACAATGGATAAAAGTTCTACTATTATGAAGGATTGAGACATAAGTCAATTCAGATTAATTAACCTACCAATTCATGCTAAGAGAAATCTCAGTAAACTAAACATACTTTAGCTCATCTGGATGAATGATGAATAGACTCTTATCCGAAGTACCCTGATCTGTCCTTTGTATGAGGATTACTAATATCGATCTAGTAGCATGTATCCTATAGGTACAGTCTCTTAGTCTATATCAGTAGCATGTGTCTGAGTGAATATCATTGTTCTGTATATATCTTAGCACATATCTAGATATATGGAATGTCTATAGCATGTCACTATGTGCATGTCTATAGCATAACATATATTGTACAAGTCTGTAGTATATAATGTATCTGTAGCTAGTATCAAGGATATAAGCATAAGTCATATAGTGTGGATCTTCAAGTGGTGCACATCTGATGCATACATCTTATATTGCATCGATCTTGGCATTTAACTAAATATGGCAAATATCCGTAGTCAATGTCGGGATACAAGCATCATCAGTCTATAGCGCCATCCGTGCTAGTGGTGCCGTCTATAGCCTATGTTTGTACATGGTATAAATCTATAGCGTACATCTACTTCATAAGTGTACATCATAGTTTATATCAGAATATGGTAGCTGGATGAACTGTGTACGGAACGCAGATCATAGTGGATGTATTCCACAGTTACATCAAAACTGTAACAACTTAGTTTGCTAATCATAGCCCATTTACTGTATATATGATCTGCAGCAATGTGATGTGTTCTCGCATTAAAAGCTTTACTGCATGCTACAAAAATACAATAAAAAGCAGTGTGCTAATACAATTAAAAGTCTTCTATATTTATTCAAGAGAATAAAAAGTCAAGCAAAGTGCCATGGTCTACCATGACCTTTGTTATATTTATACTAAAGTTGATTTCGTTTGGATCAGCGTGGATTTCAGGTACAAGTGGCACAAGATCAAGTCTTAAATGTTTTTTATAGCTTTTTTGGATATACTCTTTCTTACCATCTTGGATTTACCCAAGATGATCTGCAATTACAAATCATGTATAATGTGTGTATTTTACAGCACTGCACTTCTTCGAGATCTGACGAAAGTGTATTATTATGTTGGATTGTATTATCGAGTTAGTCTATATTATTAGTTTATCTGAAAGAACAATACAGTAGCAATAATGCTTCAATAATAATAAGTAGTAGAATAATATTATCCTTTGCCCCTTGAGAGCTTTATAGGTTACTGCAAGAAGTACATATTTAAAAGCTTTTAAATATCTGTCAACAAGCTTGCTTTACACAATAAGCATACAAGATTTTAGTCAAACTTCAAACTTTCAAATTTACAGGCTGTTTACAGAATTTTACATGTACTTTCGCATAGTGTAATGTTCAAATCACTTCAAGCAATGAAAACAACGCATTAAACAGCCCAGAAACGTAGAAAAGCTATATCTATTTATTACCTCTATATACAAAAAAAACCTAGAAAAATTTTGCCATAGTTCTCCTCTGCAATGATGTTAGGCGGAATTTGAAGTACTACCCAAAAATGCAATTAGGTAGTATTTCAATTAGACCACCCCTCAGGTGCTAGAGCGTGCCTTACTACACCCCTAACGTGAGGAATTATGTTTATTAAGACCCTCAACTGTCGCTAAGTAAGTAGAATCAACAATTAAGTTTGGACCAGCCTATCTAATCCTAGCCTCGGAATCTTGTTATTGTTGAGCTTCAGTGATAGGCACATCCACTCAACGTAAAAAAAAAAGGTATGCTTCAAAGAAACATAGAAAGAAAGAAAAAAAAAATAGGGGGGAGGGTAATAACAACATGACATGCAGATGAAAGTTAAAAAAAAATAAGGGCGAAAAGCCAAAGAAAAAAAGAGAGTCAAGGCAAATAATAAGGGGAAAAAAATAAGCAATAATCAAAAATGAATAATAATGGGTTGTATCTACAACTATTGCTATGGTTGTTCTCGACAAAAAAATAATAACTTGACTAATATCTTGCAGCATCATCCAGCAGTAGTAGTGTCCATGGTCATTGCTATACGCTTGCCTATAAAAGATAGTCAAAATAATATAATTAGTATCGCATTCTACCTCAATCAACGCCATCATATTATATACAGTACTTACCTAATTGACTGTTATCAGTTCCGGTTGCATCCAGTAGTATCGAGCATTAATCATCCATTAGTCGTCGTCGTGACCTTATACTTGTTGCCAACATATAACATCTAAATGATACAGTAATAGTAGTCAGTAATGTATCCTACAATCTACGTCATTTATACTTACTTGATGAACAATTCACAACAGGTTCTGCATCTAGTATTCTGGAACACTACCTTCTTGTTGTGCTTCTTGCTGCTGCCTATATTCTGTCAAGTTTGTGTAATCAGTAAGATATCACTGAACGCCAGACACAATTGAGACTAACCTGATGATCTATTGAACTCGTCGAGAAACAACGTAGCAATACAAATGACTTGCTGACAGCACTAAACCAGGCAAAAACAGCATTGCAAATGACATGCTGCAGAGAGTGGCAAAGCTGCGAGAAATAGCACCAGAGGCCTTGCTGCTGGAGTTTAGGATAAACACAACCATTTCCTAAAAATAAGTGAGAATTCTTTTAGTTACGTTTCAATGAAAAATAATAACTAATGGTACATACCGTCGTATTCAGAGAAGCGGTGGTGGTGGTGGTGGTGGTGGTGGTGGTGGTGGTGGCAATAACAACGTAAGAAGTCGAAGCAGTGTTCACCAGTTGTTGCGTTTTTCTCTTCTTTTGTTTTGAAGCAGTAGTCGTCGGTAGCTATTCTAGTCAACAAAGAAAAGAATAATTAATTAATAATAGACTTGGACAATCGATACAGTAAATACACTCACCTCCATATGCTAGCAACTAACAACAATCATAGGCTTGATGACCTTTCTGCTATTGCCTTCAATAATAACAGGATGAATAATAGGTTTGGCAGTAAAAGTAGTATTAAAAACGGGGGTATGAAAAAAGAAAAACGGAGGAATGGGAAAGAAAAAAAAAGTTGTAAACTTGACGTCACGAGTGTGCTCTGGATATAGGGTAACTGATATCAAACTGAGGTTGAAATCCCTATTATTTCGAATTGGGCCTCATTCATCATAAAATCTTTCATGACCTAAACTTGGTAGTAGTTGATAATCAACATTTGTTCAAGTATATATTAAACTTGTGCAGAATTAAAAGGCGCATCGAACAGTACTAATCTTGTCTGGTTTGACCAGCAATAGACGTCTTAAACAGACAAAATGTTTTTGGTCAAATTTTGGTGGTTTTTCGATAATACCTCCATCTCTGTCAACATAACATTGCTTGCAATACTAATCCTTATTGTAACGCAAACAATTTTCTATCGTTTGAGCCTTTACTTGAGGTTCTAGCTTGACTCTACGTGGAGAAATGAGCAAAAACGTCCGACTAAAAAATCATCAGCTAATTTTCTTGCCTGTAAGGGTAAGCCAGATTTGGTCAAAGATGGCCGATTTTCCAAGGACATGACTTTTGTCAATATCTCTACTAATACTGATCAGATTTGAACAGAACAAAGACCATTCGATAGCTCTACATTAACCCCAACATAATCTAGAAGCCAAAAACACCTAATAGACGTTCCCTTCATGAAATAACTCAAAGCCATCTACTTTTGATTGCCTCAAGCAGGCACTGCCCGACATATTTTTGAAAATACTAATAATAACCATACCATCGTATAGAGAATTGAAAACGAAACAAAAGTCAAGCACTACGCAACACTGACTTACTTAGTAAATCATAGAGAAATATTCATCCAAAGTTCGTTCGTTTTTCACATTTTCCCTTATTACTGCTTCAAATCATCTATTACAAACACAAATCTAACACTCCCCAGTCAAACAAAGTATCACAAACAACTTTGACTATACATACATCCAGCATTGATATATCAATCTAATGACTTTTCCTAGTAGTATCTGCTCAGAATTCATCAAATCATGAAATCATGGATTTCTCAACAACCAAAATAGCTACGGAAATTTCAATTGCAGTTTCGCGTTCTACGCAAAATTTGGTCATAAGAACATGCTAGGCTCGAAGCTGTAGCATCAATATTTAAAAACTCGATGTTCAATCGTCCAAAAGTCCAAAAGTCAAAATCTGAAAATCATTTCCAACATCCATGACCAGATATGAGGCCCCATATGTAAAATTTATAGCTAGTTACAGATACAAATTCACGAAAAAAAGAAAAGAATAAAAAAACAAGATGTCAACTTGATAAAGGTACATCTTTATTATCAAACTGACAGGTGTAAAATAGACTGAAGAATTTCTACTGGCCAGGTAGATGATTCTTCTTATATATTCTAACAATGGATAAAAGTTCTACTATTATGAAGGATTGAGACATAAGTCAATTCAGATTAATTAACCTACCAATTCATGCTAAGAGAAATCTCAGTAAACTAAACATACTTTAGCTCATCTGGATGAATGATGAATAGACTCTTATCCGAAGTACCCTGATCTGTCCTTTGTATGAGGATTACTAATATCGATCTAGTAGCATGTATCCTATAGGTACAGTCTCTTAGTCTATATCAGTAGCATGTGTCTGAGTGAATATCATTGTTCTGTATATATCTTAGCACATATCTAGATATATGGAATGTCTATAGCATGTCACTATGTGCATGTCTATAGCATAACATATATTGTACAAGTCTGTAGTATATAATGTATCTGTAGCTAGTATCAAGGATATAAGCATAAGTCATATAGTGTGGATCTTCAAGTGGTGCACATCTGATGCATACATCTTATATTGCATCGATCTTGGCATTTAACTAAATATGGCAAATATCCGTAGTCAATGTCGGGATACAAGCATCATCAGTCTATAGCGCCATCCGTGCTAGTGGTGCCGTCTATAGCCTATGTTTGTACATGGTATAAATCTATAGCGTACATCTACTTCATAAGTGTACATCATAGTTTATATCAGAATATGGTAGCTGGATGAACTGTGTACGGAACGCAGATCATAGTGGATGTATTCCACAGTTACATCAAAACTGTAACAACTTAGTTTGCTAATCATAGCCCATTTACTGTATATATGATCTGCAGCAATGTGATGTGTTCTCGCATTAAAAGCTTTACTGCATGCTACAAAAATACAATAAAAAGCAGTGTGCTAATACAATTAAAAGTCTTCTATATTTATTCAAGAGAATAAAAAGTCAAGCAAAGTGCCATGGTCTACCATGACCTTTGTTATATTTATACTAAAGTTGATTTCGTTTGGATCAGCGTGGATTTCAGGTACAAGTGGCACAAGATCAAGTCTTAAATGTTTTTTATAGCTTTTTTGGATATACTCTTTCTTACCATCTTGGATTTACCCAAGATGATCTGCAATTACAAATCATGTATAATGTGTGTATTTTACAGCACTGCACTTCTTCGAGATCTGACGAAAGTGTATTATTATGTTGGATTGTATTATCGAGTTAGTCTATATTATTAGTTTATCTGAAAGAACAATACAGTAGCAATAATGCTTCAATAATAATAAGTAGTAGAATAATATTATCCTTTGCCCCTTGAGAGCTTTATAGGTTACTGCAAGAAGTACATATTTAAAAGCTTTTAAATATCTGTCAACAAGCTTGCTTTACACAATAAGCATACAAGATTTTAGTCAAACTTCAAACTTTCAAATTTACAGGCTGTTTACAGAATTTTACATGTACTTTCGCATAGTGTAATGTTCAAATCACTTCAAGCAATGAAAACAACGCATTAAACAGCCCAGAAACGTAGAAAAGCTATATCTATTTATTACCTCTATATACAAAAAAAACCTAGAAAAATTTTGCCATAGTTCTCCTCTGCAATGATGTTAGGCGGAATTTGAAGTACTACCCAAAAATGCAATTAGGTAGTATTTCAATTAGACCACCCCTCAGGTGCTAGAGCGTGCCTTACTACACCCCTAACGTGAGGAATTATGTTTATTAAGACCCTCAACTGTCGCTAAGTAAGTAGAATCAACAATTAAGTTTGGACCAGCCTATCTAATCCTAGCCTCGGAATCTTGTTATTGTTGAGCTTCAGTGATAGGCACATCCACTCAACGTAAAAAAAAAAGGTATGCTTCAAAGAAACATAGAAAGAAAGAAAAAAAAAATAGGGGGGAGGGTAATAACAACATGACATGCAGATGAAAGTTAAAAAAAAATAAGGGCGAAAAGCCAAAGAAAAAAAGAGAGTCAAGGCAAATAATAAGGGGAAAAAAATAAGCAATAATCAAAAATGAATAATAATGGGTTGTATCTACAACTATTGCTATGGTTGTTCTCGACAAAAAAATAATAACTTGACTAATATCTTGCAGCATCATCCAGCAGTAGTAGTGTCCATGGTCATTGCTATACGCTTGCCTATAAAAGATAGTCAAAATAATATAATTAGTATCGCATTCTACCTCAATCAACGCCATCATATTATATACAGTACTTACCTAATTGACTGTTATCAGTTCCGGTTGCATCCAGTAGTATCGAGCATTAATCATCCATTAGTCGTCGTCGTGACCTTATACTTGTTGCCAACATATAACATCTAAATGATACAGTAATAGTAGTCAGTAATGTATCCTACAATCTACGTCATTTATACTTACTTGATGAACAATTCACAACAGGTTCTGCATCTAGTATTCTGGAACACTACCTTCTTGTTGTGCTTCTTGCTGCTGCCTATATTCTGTCAAGTTTGTGTAATCAGTAAGATATCACTGAACGCCAGACACAATTGAGACTAACCTGATGATCTATTGAACTCGTCGAGAAACAACGTAGCAATACAAATGACTTGCTGACAGCACTAAACCAGGCAAAAACAGCATTGCAAATGACATGCTGCAGAGAGTGGCAAAGCTGCGAGAAATAGCACCAGAGGCCTTGCTGCTGGAGTTTAGGATAAACACAACCATTTCCTAAAAATAAGTGAGAATTCTTTTAGTTACGTTTCAATGAAAAATAATAACTAATGGTACATACCGTCGTATTCAGAGAAGCGGTGGTGGTGGTGGTGGTGGTGGTGGTGGTGGTGGTGGCAATAACAACGTAAGAAGTCGAAGCAGTGTTCACCAGTTGTTGCGTTTTTCTCTTCTTTTGTTTTGAAGCAGTAGTCGTCGGTAGCTATTCTAGTCAACAAAGAAAAGAATAATTAATTAATAATAGACTTGGACAATCGATACAGTAAATACACTCACCTCCATATGCTAGCAACTAACAACAATCATAGGCTTGATGACCTTTCTGCTATTGCCTTCAATAATAACAGGATGAATAATAGGTTTGGCAGTAAAAGTAGTATTAAAAACGGGGGTATGAAAAAAGAAAAACGGAGGAATGGGAAAGAAAAAAAAAGTTGTAAACTTGACGTCACGAGTGTGCTCTGGATATAGGGTAACTGATATCAAACTGAGGTTGAAATCCCTATTATTTCGAATTGGGCCTCATTCATCATAAAATCTTTCATGACCTAAACTTGGTAGTAGTTGATAATCAACATTTGTTCAAGTATATATTAAACTTGTGCAGAATTAAAAGGCGCATCGAACAGTACTAATCTTGTCTGGTTTGACCAGCAATAGACGTCTTAAACAGACAAAATGTTTTTGGTCAAATTTTGGTGGTTTTTCGATAATACCTCCATCTCTGTCAACATAACATTGCTTGCAATACTAATCCTTATTGTAACGCAAACAATTTTCTATCGTTTGAGCCTTTACTTGAGGTTCTAGCTTGACTCTACGTGGAGAAATGAGCAAAAACGTCCGACTAAAAAATCATCAGCTAATTTTCTTGCCTGTAAGGGTAAGCCAGATTTGGTCAAAGATGGCCGATTTTCCAAGGACATGACTTTTGTCAATATCTCTACTAATACTGATCAGATTTGAACAGAACAAAGACCATTCGATAGCTCTACATTAACCCCAACATAATCTAGAAGCCAAAAACACCTAATAGACGTTCCCTTCATGAAATAACTCAAAGCCATCTACTTTTGATTGCCTCAAGCAGGCACTGCCCGACATATTTTTGAAAATACTAATAATAACCATACCTTCGTATAGAGAATTGAAAACGAAACAAAAGTCAAGCACTACGCAACACTGACTTACTTAGTAAATCATAGAGAAATATTCATCCAAAGTTCGTTCGTTTTTCACATTTTCCCTTATTACTGCTTCAAATCATCTATTACAAACACAAATCTAACACTCCCCAGTCAAACAAAGTACCACAAACAACTTTGACTATACATACATCCAGCATTGATATATCAATCTAATGACTTTTCCTAGTAGTATCTGCTCAGAATTCATCAAATCATGAAATCATGGATTTCTCAACAACCAAAATAGCTACGGAAATTTCAATTGCAGTTTCGCGTTCTACGCAAAATTTGGTCATAAGAACATGCTAGGCTCGAAGCTGTAGCATCAATATTTAAAAACTCGATGTTCAATCGTCCAAAAGTCCAAAAGTCAAAATCTGAAAATCATTTCCAACATCCATGACCAGATATGAGGCCCCATATGTAAAATTTATAGCTAGTTACAGATACAAATTCACGAAAAAAAGAAAAGAATAAAAAAACAAGATGTCAACTTGATAAAGGTACATCTTTATTATCAAACTGACAGGTGTAAAATAGACTGAAGAATTTCTACTGGCCAGGTAGATGATTCTTCTTATATATTCTAACAATGGATAAAAGTTCTACTATTATGAAGGATTGAGACATAAGTCAATTCAGATTAATTAACCTACCAATTCATGCTAAGAGAAATCTCAGTAAACTAAACATACTTTAGCTCATCTGGATGAATGATGAATAGACTCTTATCCGAAGTACCCTGATCTGTCCTTTGTATGAGGATTACTAATATCGATCTAGTAGCATGTATCCTATAGGTACAGTCTCTTAGTCTATATCAGTAGCATGTGTCTGAGTGAATATCATTGTTCTGTATATATCTTAGCACATATCTAGATATATGGAATGTCTATAGCATGTCACTATGTGCATGTCTATAGCATAACATATATTGTACAAGTCTGTAGTATATAAT
The DNA here is from genome assembly GCA_037974945.1 of Mucor circinelloides. Classification (NCBI taxonomy): domain Eukaryota; kingdom Fungi; phylum Mucoromycota; class Mucoromycetes; order Mucorales; family Mucoraceae; genus Mucor; species Mucor circinelloides. Next base: position 922,697 of record JBBNAA010000004.1, on the reverse strand, counting down.
GTATCTGTAGCTAGTATCAAGGATATAAGCATAAGTCATATAGTGTGGATCTTCAAGTGGTGCACATCTGATGCATACATCTTATATTGCATCGATCTTGGCATTTAACTAAATATGGCAAATATCCGTAGTCAATGTCGGGATACAAGCATCATCAGTCTATAGCGCCATCCGTGCTAGTGGTGCCGTCTATAGCCTATGTTTGTACATGGTATAAATCTATAGCGTACATCTACTTCATAAGTGTACATCATAGTTTATATCAGAATATGGTAGCTGGATGAACTGTGTACGGAACGCAGATCATAGTGGATGTATTCCACAGTTACATCAAAACTGTAACAACTTAGTTTGCTAATCATAGCCCATTTACTGTATATATGATCTGCAGCAATGTGATGTGTTCTCGCATTAAAAGCTTTACTGCATGCTACAAAAATACAATAAAAAGCAGTGTGCTAATACAATTAAAAGTCTTCTATATTTATTCAAGAGAATAAAAAGTCAAGCAAAGTGCCATGGTCTACCATGACCTTTGTTATATTTATACTAAAGTTGATTTCGTTTGGATCAGCGTGGATTTCAGGTACAAGTGGCACAAGATCAAGTCTTAAATGTTTTTTATAGCTTTTTTGGATATACTCTTTCTTACCATCTTGGATTTACCCAAGATGATCTGCAATTACAAATCATGTATAATGTGTGTATTTTACAGCACTGCACTTCTTCGAGATCTGACGAAAGTGTATTATTATGTTGGATTGTATTATCGAGTTAGTCTATATTATTAGTTTATCTGAAAGAACAATACAGTAGCAATAATGCTTCAATAATAATAAGTAGTAGAATAATATTATCCTTTGCCCCTTGAGAGCTTTATAGGTTACTGCAAGAAGTACATATTTAAAAGCTTTTAAATATCTGTCAACAAGCTTGCTTTACACAATAAGCATACAAGATTTTAGTCAAACTTCAAACTTTCAAATTTACAGGCTGTTTACAGAATTTTACATGTACTTTCGCATAGTGTAATGTTCAAATCACTTCAAGCAATGAAAACAACGCATTAAACAGCCCAGAAACGTAGAAAAGCTATATCTATTTATTACCTCTATATACAAAAAAAACCTAGAAAAATTTTGCCATAGTTCTCCTCTGCAATGATGTTAGGCGGAATTTGAAGTACTACCCAAAAATGCAATTAGGTAGTATTTCAATTAGACCACCCCTCAGGTGCTAGAGCGTGCCTTACTACACCCCTAACGTGAGGAATTATGTTTATTAAGACCCTCAACTGTCGCTAAGTAAGTAGAATCAACAATTAAGTTTGGACCAGCCTATCTAATCCTAGCCTCGGAATCTTGTTATTGTTGAGCTTCAGTGATAGGCACATCCACTCAACGTAAAAAAAAAAGGTATGCTTCAAAGAAACATAGAAAGAAAGAAAAAAAAAATAGGGGGGAGGGTAATAACAACATGACATGCAGATGAAAGTTAAAAAAAAATAAGGGCGAAAAGCCAAAGAAAAAAAGAGAGTCAAGGCAAATAATAAGGGGAAAAAAATAAGCAATAATCAAAAATGAATAATAATGGGTTGTATCTACAACTATTGCTATGGTTGTTCTCGACAAAAAAATAATAACTTGACTAATATCTTGCAGCATCATCCAGCAGTAGTAGTGTCCATGGTCATTGCTATACGCTTGCCTATAAAAGATAGTCAAAATAATATAATTAGTATCGCATTCTACCTCAATCAACGCCATCATATTATATACAGTACTTACCTAATTGACTGTTATCAGTTCCGGTTGCATCCAGTAGTATCGAGCATTAATCATCCATTAGTCGTCGTCGTGACCTTATACTTGTTGCCAACATATAACATCTAAATGATACAGTAATAGTAGTCAGTAATGTATCCTACAATCTACGTCATTTATACTTACTTGATGAACAATTCACAACAGGTTCTGCATCTAGTATTCTGGAACACTACCTTCTTGTTGTGCTTCTTGCTGCTGCCTATATTCTGTCAAGTTTGTGTAATCAGTAAGATATCACTGAACGCCAGACACAATTGAGACTAACCTGATGATCTATTGAACTCGTCGAGAAACAACGTAGCAATACAAATGACTTGCTGACAGCACTAAACCAGGCAAAAACAGCATTGCAAATGACATGCTGCAGAGAGTGGCAAAGCTGCGAGAAATAGCACCAGAGGCCTTGCTGCTGGAGTTTAGGATAAACACAACCATTTCCTAAAAATAAGTGAGAATTCTTTTAGTTACGTTTCAATGAAAAATAATAACTAATGGTACATACCGTCGTATTCAGAGAAGCGGTGGTGGTGGTGGTGGTGGTGGTGGTGGTGGTGGTGGCAATAACAACGTAAGAAGTCGAAGCAGTGTTCACCAGTTGTTGCGTTTTTCTCTTCTTTTGTTTTGAAGCAGTAGTCGTCGGTAGCTATTCTAGTCAACAAAGAAAAGAATAATTAATTAATAATAGACTTGGACAATCGATACAGTAAATACACTCACCTCCATATGCTAGCAACTAACAACAATCATAGGCTTGATGACCTTTCTGCTATTGCCTTCAATAATAACAGGATGAATAATAGGTTTGGCAGTAAAAGTAGTATTAAAAACGGGGGTATGAAAAAAGAAAAACGGAGGAATGGGAAAGAAAAAAAAAGTTGTAAACTTGACGTCACGAGTGTGCTCTGGATATAGGGTAACTGATATCAAACTGAGGTTGAAATCCCTATTATTTCGAATTGGGCCTCATTCATCATAAAATCTTTCATGACCTAAACTTGGTAGTAGTTGATAATCAACATTTGTTCAAGTATATATTAAACTTGTGCAGAATTAAAAGGCGCATCGAACAGTACTAATCTTGTCTGGTTTGACCAGCAATAGACGTCTTAAACAGACAAAATGTTTTTGGTCAAATTTTGGTGGTTTTTCGATAATACCTCCATCTCTGTCAACATAACATTGCTTGCAATACTAATCCTTATTGTAACGCAAACAATTTTCTATCGTTTGAGCCTTTACTTGAGGTTCTAGCTTGACTCTACGTGGAGAAATGAGCAAAAACGTCCGACTAAAAAATCATCAGCTAATTTTCTTGCCTGTAAGGGTAAGCCAGATTTGGTCAAAGATGGCCGATTTTCCAAGGACATGACTTTTGTCAATATCTCTACTAATACTGATCAGATTTGAACAGAACAAAGACCATTCGATAGCTCTACATTAACCCCAACATAATCTAGAAGCCAAAAACACCTAATAGACGTTCCCTTCATGAAATAACTCAAAGCCATCTACTTTTGATTGCCTCAAGCAGGCACTGCCCGACATATTTTTGAAAATACTAATAATAACCATACCTTCGTATAGAGAATTGAAAACGAAACAAAAGTCAAGCACTACGCAACACTGACTTACTTAGTAAATCATAGAGAAATATTCATCCAAAGTTCGTTCGTTTTTCACATTTTCCCTTATTACTGCTTCAAATCATCTATTACAAACACAAATCTAACACTCCCCAGTCAAACAAAGTACCACAAACAACTTTGACTATACATACATCCAGCATTGATATATCAATCTAATGACTTTTCCTAGTAGTATCTGCTCAGAATTCATCAAATCATGAAATCATGGATTTCTCAACAACCAAAATAGCTACGGAAATTTCAATTGCAGTTTCGCGTTCTACGCAAGGTCGGCGTTTCAAATAAGACAAAAAACTCCGACAGCGGTGTTTGAAAGTATTCTCTCTTTTTTTGGCTATAGTTTTTTTTCGGTGCAACAGGAAATATCAGCAAAAGATTGTTTTTGTTGCAAGTGATGTTATTGTCTAAAATGTGATTTTACTTATACTTTAAGAAGAGCGAAATTTGTAATTGTGAATCATTGTTGAAGTTTTTCAAGTTTGAAAACAGTGTGTATGATTATGTTTTCCTTTGGCAATGTAGAGTTGACGCTGGGGACAAAACTAATGGTATAAGGTTGATGAGGAGGTTTGTGATATATCCAAAGAGCTGGGAACAAGAGATTACAATAGGTAGTTCAGAAATAAGAAAAATAAAATAAGTATTATGTAATTATTCGAATCAAGCACATATTTTACAGTACATTATACTATTTGTTATTCAAGCGAAATTAATTAATAATTTATCTTTTTGCTCTAGTATATGATGAGTGATACGCTCACTTTGGACACTGTGCAGACATAAAATGTGGATATTATACTCAATAAAATTGGTAACGTTAAAGAATTGTATTTTGTTAAACGAAAAAAAAAAAAAAAAAAACTTATGACAAACGTCATCTATCTACTAATAATATAATTTCACAGCACCCAAGAGTTACAATTTTGCATAATATGCATGATAAGGATGGTTTTTGTTTTTTTTCCCTCTATCTTTATTAGCGGCTATCATTGTATTATGCAAAGTGAGAATTTACTAGTAAAACCAAAAAGGATGAATGAGGAGTAACAGAGTTTAACCTCGATCTCAAGTTGTTAGAATTGATTTTTGGACTTTTCTCCTTGCAGTAAAAAGGGGTTAAAAAAGCAGATAGAATACTGTTAAAATCTTTCTTTATTCAAATTAGGATAATGTGCAATAAAATGTATATTCTACGTCTCCATTTATATTATTTAATTTATATCTCTTATCTGGCGGTTGTTTAGCAACTGTCAGCAGTGATTCCATTATTTTGAATGTAAATGTTGGGTTATTTGGTTCTTGATCTGGTAGATTAAGGACGATATTTCCAAAGATAGCTTGTAAAGCATGCGTTGACAATTACTCTCATTGTTGACCATGCAACCTTTCAAGGTTTATATATGTTACAACACATTACAATACCCTTAGTATGTTACTTTAGTATGTGTCATTTCTTATTCGAGTAGCTTACCCTTGCTATCATCATGCAACTACTATTATTATGTACTTTTTATCTTTGTTGATAGCATGGCTCGAATGAAACGGCATTTTTATTTTGGGTATTTTTATGATGGGAATCTATTCCAGTTCACTTCACTCCTTACATTTTTAAATCGGATAAGATAATTCAAGTTAACATCTCCATAGCTCTACCATCTGCCATGCAATGTTCTCAGAAATATTCTTTTAATTGTTTTTAGACTATAAGCTCATCATCCACAAATGCTCAATTATCATCGATGATCGCAACACTTTTAGAGTATCCTTTCAGACTACAAGAACATAAGCTGCCAAATGATTGTGGTTCTTATGAGATATTTAATTTAGAGAGGACTTGCTGGAGCTAACAACCGCAAACAGGCCCAGCTCTTCAAATTTCAAGCCGAAAGAAGGAGTTTATGTAGCAAGAAAAGGGTAATAACCATCTAAAAATTTATCCTAGTTTCAATTCAGAAACTTGAAGACACTCGCCATTAACACAAAAAGCGATCCAAGCTAATCAATGACAATTTATTCGAGCATTATTGCCGTTACTGTTTTCCTACGGCATCTAATAATGACTTGGGGACTGAGACTTGGTTGCAGTAATTATGGTGACACCTCTATATTGTTGCTGTTGCAATACTTTTACAATGATCATCCGATTCTTACCGTATAGTACTTTACGGCGTACTCTAGTTAGAGCTTTAGCTCATCCTTGTACTTGTAGTAGTTGTTAAAATTATTGATATAGAAAAACTTGAATCACTATTATTACGACTACACAGATTGCGATCAAATAATTGCCAAAACAAGATAATCTGATGATCTGATATCTTCGGGAGATGAACCTGAACTTGAGCAAGGGCATACAGAATTTACCCCAATTCAAGAATGATCTATTATTGGCTAAATGAAATATTTTATAGTTTTTCAGAATCTGATAATCTCTTCCTCTCTTTCCTTTCATATTTTTTATTTATTACATGGTGATGAAACATCGTACATTCGGTATATTACCATACATCAGAACATGGACCAACTTCTGGCAGCTGGGAATGGCCTATGCCTTCTTTTGGTGGTCTCTGTTTATTATTTATTGTATATGCTATCAGCTAAATAGGATCCGTGTATACAACATTCGAAAGAAACGATTATCAGATAAACAAGATGTAGTTACAGATCTACCAGGGGCTAAACTATGGCGTAGACTTGATCGTGTTGTCCGTATACCATATGTCACCGAGATGGTTTCGATAAAGATTATACTGGCAACTACTATTTTTAGTCTGATCAATTTGTATTCCATCTTTTGGCTTATACCTTATGAACCACTTCCGTATCACCCCGCAGTCATCGATCGACGAGCAGCATTTCTCAGCATGGTAGATTGGGGATTTGTGTTTTTTTTTGCTCAAAGAAACTCAATCTTACCAAAGCTCTGTGGTTGGACATTTGAAGAACTAATACCATATCATCGCATTGTTGCTCGCATTGGATTTTTGAATTTGATACCCCATCTTATATACAGATGGTAAGTCTTTGCTTGATAACTCCAGCTGGATCGAATAGTCTAATTAATTTTATTTAGTATCGAGGGGTACATGGAACAACACCGCATCTTTGACGCCTTTTTCAAGGATTGGGAATATATTACAGGCACAATTGCAACGGTTGCCTTTATGCTCATGTTTCTCACATCTTTAGAGTACATTCGACGAAACTATTTTGAAGTATTCTACTACTCACATATCATACTTGTCAGTGTCTCCATTGTATTTACATGCTGGCATTACAATACATGTTTTGCATTCTTTCTTCCTCCAGCATTACTATGGGTAGCTGATCGAGTGGTTCGAACCTATAAATCCTGGGTCATCAAAGCAACATTTGTTCAAGTTGACCAAGTCGCACCTCAAACAGCCAAGCAAGAAGGTATTGTCCGTATCATTTTTGCAAGCAAAGCGTTGAGAAACTTCAAGCCTGGTCAATATGTGTTTGCTGCTATGGTCTTGAATGGACGCAAACTATGGGAGTATGCCAACTGGCATCCGTTTACAATCTCTGAAGTTTTTCGCGGTAATAGTACAAGTATTGGACATGAGATTGAAGAACGTATCGTTGGTAGCGGTGTTAAAGATGAAACTACCAAGTTATTGCAGAAAGATCAACGTTCATATAACAGTGTTTCCAGCACCGACTCTTTGCCAGATACCTTACATCGTCGCCGCAAGTTCACTGGTATTCAAGATGACACCACAATGGCCTCATTTCACATCAAAGCCTTGGGCACCAAGACTCGAGACTTGCTCAATGCTTCAACTGTCGATAGCAAAAACTTACAGATATATGTTGACGGACTATACGGACCTCAGTTGCCTTTCCAAGATTATCCCATTCTTGCATTATTTGCTACCGGCATTGGTGTCACTCCTGCTATGTCTATCATTCAAGATATTCTCGAGAAACGATCGAATGGTGTCCGCACTGTGACCACAGATCACATCTACCTCACCTGGGCTATTCGTGTTACAGGTACGTTTTGAAATTGCATGAAATATACAATATTGAGCAATTATTTCTCAAATAGATGAGATTGGTCCCTTTATCAACATGTTTCGACATTGGACAGAACTTGTACACTCTGCTATTTTGCCTATCCAACTCTCTGTTTCTGTCTACGTTACTAGAATGAAGCAAGGGCAGCATGAGCTGAGTCAATTAGCGCCGTTCTCATTGTTCTTTGGCGAGCGCCCTGACGTGTCTGCAGAGATGGACAAAGTCAAATCGGCACATGCTCCACATCATAGAGTCTGGGCTCATGTGTGCGGATCCACGCCATTTACTTGTACTGTCATTAACGAGGCTATTGAACATGAATTCGACATACATCACGAGACCTTTGAATTCTAGAAAACCCCATCTTACATACTCTTGCACTATATCCCCAAATTTATTTAGAAACTGTATGTGTTTACCCTACGCATGATTCGCTTACATAACACTCTACATTCCGTTCCCTTGCTCTTCATTGTAACATACATATCAAATTGCCAATAAATACATATAAGCTTACAAGCATATTGAGTATTGTATGTTAAATATTTGATCGGTATTGGAGCTCTCACGCTTTTGCCGTGCCATTTGTTTCCTTCTTTCGTGACGCATTGTTGGGCTGTACAATATGAGGGTAATAGATGTTTTTTGGACTGAAATAATGTACACCTCAAAAGTGCATTTTTCCATATAAAAAACATGGCAGCAATGAAACCAGCATACTACGTTTGACATCGCGTGCGGCTTTGTCAAAGAAGGTACTCCTTAAAGTTCGATCCTAATCTTTTTCGTTTTTTGGGAATTTCCATCGGCAATGCACCAGATAATCAAATGAAGAATCATTTAGCCTTCCCCCTATCAAGTTTAAAGTGCTACATCCTACAGCAACATCAGGGTACGCAAAAATTATTGGACCATCATGTGTGTGCTATTTGAGATTTTACCAAATTTGTTTGTTGAAAGAAATGTGCCCCTTTTGTTTGGTCCATATAGGATGAAGCATTTGTTACACATTGAGAGGTAAAAATGGACACACACACACACACACACAAGCGATAAAAGGATTCGCAACGCTAAAATAAAGATAACAAACTTTCCATAAAAGCAGAGTATTCTGGTTGATAGCTGAATGCGATATTGAGCAGAATCAGGCTAGCTGTCGAATTAGGAGAAGACAATCATGGCTCAAATATAAACGAGCTTCTATTTATAGGCGTTCCATGAGGGATTCATTTATATACACTTGTTCCACAAGCCTTTGTGTATAAAATCATTATCTCTCTCTCTCTTTCTAATAAAGCATAGATACAATAATTTTATATGATAGAATACCAGGATATAGAAGGATGTGTTTATTATTTACAAGCAGTTGTCATAACTAAGTTTGAATGTTGGTTGTTGTCAAAAAGCAAAAAAAAGGGGGCCGAGTAGAATCAGATAGCAAGCAAGTAGGCGATTACAGCATAATAGTAAGAGGGTATCAGTGTGTGGTTTGATTGAATTACAGGTGGAAGGACACTAGTCGATTCATTGGATCAGTAGTAGCAGTTTTTGGTCTCTTGTCGTCTGGAGAAGTCTTGAATAAATGTTGAAATATTCTTTTTGACGATGTTATTAATAATGAAGTTTGTTGCTGTTCTTGCTGTTGTTGCTGATCTATCTGACTAGGTGGCTGCTGTTTCAGAGGCAACACTTGTCGATGGTTTTCACGAAGATATATAGGATCAATATCACATTGAAAAAAGGCCATTTTTGTTGTGAGTAATAAGAGAGAAAGAAAGGGTGTTTGGCATCCATGCAAATGAGTTTATTGTCATATTTATACAGGTACTGGTATATTAAAAACATGACTATTAACGAGAGCCAATCCAGAGGTGGTATTCAGGTGTGGCAGTGCTACATGGATGAGGGATCATCATTTATTCAATACTAATGGCTCATTCTGTTGCATGCAGTAACAAGGTTCAGCGCACCATATATCTTATAGGATAAGGCTAAATGATGAGACATTAGAGCTGCATGATCAAATGTGTTGCGTGATGTGTATGAATGTTGATGACGATTTACCAGTTCCTATTGCAAAATTTGGTCTCCAGAGTGGTACTTTCAAGCGCACAATTCTTAACCAAACGTACCCATCACTGCGACTGTAATCAGGGGCTCTGTTATGGTGCATTTTAGATGTATTCATCGAGCTGCATAATTTAGACGTTTGTACTAGGCACCATACAAAGAATAAACAGTATCAGCCGAGTGACACGAATTCTTTCTCTTTTTATTTCACTCTTTTGCATCCTAGATTGACCGTATCATGGACAAACTGCCAGTTGAAACACTTGTTCTCATTGTATCTTATTTGGACGAGCAAGCTCTGTTCATTGCAAGCTGTACGTGCAAAAAATGGAACCGAATTATACGCAGCTCTCTCCTGTACAAGAATATCGATTTAGATTACTCTAGCAAGCACTACTTTGACGCCATTGCCTTTTTTCAGAAATACAAGCACTATGGCCAAAAAGTCAGGCAGCTTTTTGCGACAAGCGGAAAAGCTATTCCATTCAAAGAGATACGTCAATGGCCATGCTTGTTTCCAAATATCACCACGTTTAAGCTTGATTTTGGATCGCATCATCAACAGTTTAACATTTCGTCGCTTGATTTCATGTTTCCAATTGAAATATCCAGTTCAGATGATGACGATGATGAAGATGTCAACCAAGAAGAAGAATTAGAACCGAATGGCAGCAGGCCGGTAGAAGACAACTTTGCTCTTTGGAAAAACTTGGAATCCTTGTATGAATGCGACAAGTTCTTTTACACACCCACTATACTTGATTCTGGAATATACAACAAGCTGGAAAGACTCACGATCGACTGTGAATATCTAAGAGTAACGGCATTTCCAGAGCTAGTCAGCCGCTTGAAGCAGGCACCGTTTTTGACCACCCTTGCAGCGCACAAGGCAGTGGTGAGGGTAAGCTTCCTCGAACAATTACACCAAAATGCCCCTCACTTAGAAAACTTGCACTTATTTTCACCAATTATACTATGGGATTCTAGCGATGAAAATGACTCCATTATATCTCCAGCACTACCAATGAAGACGTTGATACTGTACGAAGTTGACACCACACGACGCGGTCGAAACAGCATGATAAAATACATCACCTCGAAATACCCAAATCTAGAGTCCCTAAAGATGAAACGCTGGGAAGACAACTTTGGAGAGCCACTATTGGAGTCAACGCCCAACATACAGCCTGAATTCGAAGATGCAATCATTCGACTAGCCAACCAGTGTCGACAGCTAAAGTCTTATAATGTCGATATCCACCAATACACGCCAGCAATTCTGTCTGCCTTTGATGAGGTCGGTTCGCTCAAACTCAAATCCTTTTCCTCCATGGCCTCCAACATCACACACTTGCGAAGTATTGCAAACTCCAAGCAAAAGTACTACATTGAGCGCCTGGATGTGCTGGTGCCACACACGTCTGCGCCAGATCTCATGTACATTATCAACCAGTTTACCAATCTGCGAAGTTTGATATTTATACCGTCGCCATCATTGGGCCATATTGAAGACCAAGACTTTTCGCTTGATGTTACGTTGGATGCGTTTCTGGATCACCACCAAAAGCTTATAAACCTTAAATTATGCACATGCAAATTGAGGTTTAGTAATAACCTTGATGCAGCACTACACAAATCAGCTATCGAGAGCTTGGAAATAGTTAGCAGCGTCATTGAGAATTCATCGCCAAGACACCCAAGCGTAGATCTGGCAAACTACTTGAGCACATCATGTCCTGACCTCAAGATTTTGACCTTATCTTGCAATTTTCGACAGCCCTTGATTGGGCCGCAGGATTATCACATTGATTTTTCCAGCCAAGATATCCAGTATCTGTGCCTGTATTTAAAGGGGTATATGTCTATTTGTATTCAAGACTTGCGAGGAGAGACGCAGTGGTATAGCCTTTTGAAGAGAGGAAGCAGATTTGTGTGTTGCCGAGAGGAGGGGCAGCCCAAGATTAGAAGAGTGACTCGAAGTAAGCCAGAATCTGGGATCATCTACATCAAGTGCAAGGACGTCGATGGCTTTTCTCTGCATCCAGGTCGAGATCCCAACTATGTCAGTTATTTTGGTTAATTTTTGTTTCTTTGGATTGTTGTACTTTGTATATATATATATATATATTTCTGTTATATTAAAATGCTCGTTGTATTAATGTTGCGCTTTCTCGGTTGATTTTAAACATTAGCTTTGTCACCAAGAGACTTCTATCACAAACAAGACTTCGAATGGAGTAGCAGCTTATGGAATTCTTTGAAACAATCTTGATCAGTAATTCTGCTCTTGCAGCCAGCAACGTTGTTGTTTGTACCCATGAGTGCGGTGAGGACTTCAAGCCTAGGCGGATAAAAAGCGACCAGCCACACAATGATTTCATATATTCCTGATTAACAAAGGTTGATCTGACACGATGTGTAAATAAAGGTGTACTGTACCCGTTGATTTAGTTGTTGTGTATCGTGTGAACACCATAGTATCTGGTTCTGTCACTGAATTTTGCTAGATTTGTGCCATTTGGCACCGTTGTACCAGAGCACATATATGCTTCTCTGTTGTGGTGTTGGACTTAGTTGAGACTGTAAAGTGTATGTACTACTGAAAACTGGTACTGTATGAAGTTATTTTGCGGTCACTCTGCTCAAAAGCTGGATCTACTGCTTAAATGAAAAGTTACAAGAAACAGAGTTATTTTATGGCCATATTTAGATCAGTTATGCTACATCAGATACATCAAATACATCAGGCAATAAAAAGATTTGCCTTATATTGAAGCACTTGAGATAATTATTTAAATATGCAAGAGAGTGCGTATTATATCAACATCGATTAGACCTAATTTGACTTGATAAATGTCAACTTGCAAATAACGAGTTTCTTACAAATGTAATAGTTCTTTTTGATAGACGTCGTTGTATGTTGACACTGTGGCAGAGAAGGACACAGTAGAAGATCCGAATCTAACTGCGGTATGAAGTGTCAGAATACCAGTAGCCTGTTATTTCTGCGAAATAAAAGGACATTCCGAAGAAATCATCGAGATTGCACTGCTGCTGTATTTCAAGCATGCTGTGCAGCGGGTCAAGCAATTCTTAGACAATTAGCACCACCGCCAGAACAAAATTTTAATCTGCTTGACTCAGTACTTGTCCATCTGTCTTATAAATGACATAGAATTGAGAAACAAACGCCTTTGACCGGCGACGCTAAATGGGATGAGGTATGTAGCATCTTATATTATTATAATTATGCATAAATTAGTTTATAGTCACAGCTTTTAAGCTGTAAAATTAGTTCTTTGCGATCACAAATATTATGGGATCATCCCTTTTCTTCTTTTGTTTCAAGAATTCTGTGGAGCCATAGACAAGGCTCGACATCGACGCCTTATGTTTAGTCTACAAGTATGTAAATAAACTAACTGACGTTCACTATTCACTATCAAGACTCATTCTTTTCTTTTCTTCTTTTTTACAGGAACCGAAAGAATTGTTAGAAACACTGATAAAATAGCGGACAAGTTGGTACAGCAGATTCAATTACTGAAGCGGAAGAACCGGTTGAGGAAAGAGAGGGCTTTCAGTCGACAGACACTAACGTCGTAGAAGCTGTGGAAGCACCAACCATTATAAAATGTCGCTATTGCAATAGTGAGCGTCATTCAATTATGCAATGAATCCTGATAAATTGCATCTGGAGCCCTACGTTTTTGTACCAGAGTAAAGGGAAGATCAAAAAAATGTGGGGAGGATACACGCCCGCGGCAGCACCCCCGAGCGAAGCGAGGATCAGCGACTAGTGTCTTGGAAGAATATACCGAATACATGACCATGACGGAGGCCGATGGTGTAGCTTTCAAAGATTCGACTATTGGCACGATTGTCAAGCAAAAATAAATCGGCATCTTTTACAAGTGGAAGAACAACATGCCCGTATCAGACCAAGAACTGCATTGGATGGCCTGTGGGTTGTCTTCCATCTGGGATCTGACCAATACAGACTTAACCATGAAATTTTTGGACTGTACCAGAGACGAGCTGGAACAGGTATCTCGTCCCCTCATTGACAAGCAAAAACGCAAGCAATACCAACTCCCCGCCTTGGTGGATCAAACAAACGGCATTATCGTGTCGTTGATCGAAAAGGAACACAATCCCAAGAAGGCCATCTCGTACATTCAGCAAATCAAGACACGCTGTCTGGACACAAAACACATATTATTAATTAGAACGGAGTGTACAGCTTAAAAAAATCGCCTTTTTTGGATTTCGAATCTCCTAATTTGGTTGATTCAAGCTATTTCGCCCGACTTTCAACATGACTTACTCTGTTGAAAGAGTTCTTATTTCAAATCAAAATACATGACCATTTATTTCACGCTTTGTTGCATACGCACATATTTTTTTATAGCTTTCTAAAGCTTCTGTATATTTTTAATTAGTTTTAGAAAATTAGATATACTTGATTTAACGCCGACTTCTCAAAAATTCTAAACTTGAATGGGAATTACAAAGCATTTATACACTCTATTCCTCGCTGGATTATGTTTATTTTGCTGTGTTCTTGTTAAATGTTTTTTTATTTTAATTACAATGAGAAATATAATGATTTATGTTTTCCAAAAGAGTGTTTGTCTTTTTGGTTTGTGGAATAAAAGTGTATTACATTTTGAATGGCGTGAATAAAGTTGCGTGAAAATCAAAAGAGAGAGACTTTAGGAGAATGATGTTGCGAAAATATGTTGTCAATGAGAAGGTGTGAGATGGAAAGGGAGAGAATTTACAATTCATCCTTGACAGGCTTCTTGGCATCTTCTTCTTCCACCTTCTTTTCAGCCTCTTCCTTGATAGCTTCAAGAATCTCTTCCTCCTTGGCCTTTTCAAGAGCTTCAGCAGCAGCAGGAGGGACCTCATCAAACTTGACAGCAGGTTCAAACTTCTCAAGGTCAATCTTTTCAGCACCCTCATCAGGAGGAGCAGCACCTTCGGCTTCAGCCTTAGCCTTAGCTTCAGCTTGGATCTTTTCGTTGTAAGCGGCTTGAGCACCTTCCTCAGGAGAGCGGAGGACCTGGGTTTCTTCACGAATCTTCTTGGCTTCTTCAACATCATCAGTGATCAAGATGTTATCAAAGATGGTACCAGACTTGACTTGCCAGACATCAATACCAACATTGGCAAAGTCGTAAGCATAGATTTCATTATCGACCTTGTACTCGGGGTTATCAATTTCAGGATGGACCCATTCGCCCTTGTAAAGAGGGTTAGGAATCTTCTTGGGAGACCATTCACCTTGGTATTCAGGGTTGGCAATAGAAGGAGCTTCCCATTCGCCATCCATATCATCATCCCAATCTTCAGGCTTCTTGGCTTCAGGATCAGGAATAAATTCAGGAATATCGTCATAGTTGGCAGGCTTGACATCAGTTTCATCAACAATCATAGCTTCCTCAACCCAGTCTTCAGGCTTGGAGGCATTAGGATCCTTGATAGTCTTAGGAGGCAAGAAATCCCAATCTTCCAAAAGGCTACCATCAGCCTTGCTCTTACCATCAATCAAGATTTCGTAGGTTTGATCAGGCTTAACAACAAGAGTGTAGGTGTGGGTCAAGGTGTCCTTGGGAGCACTGATGGATTTCTTCAAATCGTGGTTGGTACCGTTGTAGTTGAAGATGGCATGAACCATAGCCTTGGGGCCACAGATATCAGGACCAAACATAATGTTGTATTCACTATCACCGTTGAAAGCCTTGGGATCTAAATCACCAAAGATCTGATATAATGGTTTAGTATCATGGTACTAAAGAGCGCGGCATTTCCTCCAATTTACCTTCAAGTAACTACCACCACAGTCAATGTCTTGCTCATTCTTGACATCGAATTGAATAACGAGATCCTTATCCTTGTTGCTGAAGGGCTTGGGGATCTTTGTAGAAGTAGCATAGAAGCGGTAATCCTCAGTGGTTCTGAGACCAGCATTGTAGGCTTCATCAGCGAACCACTTACCAGGAGACACCTCAAGCTTACCAAGATCTTCGCGATGTTCAGAAGCGGTCCAACGATCCTTCCAGCCTTCACCATCAGAGAAAGTTTCGTGGAGGAAAACTTCAGCAGAGACGAGGGTAGCAAGACCTAAAACAGCAGCGATAGTAGGAATCTTCATTTTTCTGTAATGAATGTATTAAGAAATGGATAAGGAAGAAGAGGAATTAAAAGGAACCACATGCACACACCTTTATATTTGAAATGCTGTTCCCCTGTGTTTTAATTTTACGTGGCAATTAGACATTTCGCTTTACTATTTCCAACCAATTATAAAATCAAGTTTGCTTTTGACTTGATGGCAGCCTTTCATTGGCCAAAATGCATTCAACTCTACAACCCATAAAAGACGTTTTGCTATGTGCATTTGAATATTTAATTATGTGTCACCATCAGGTAAATTTAGATTTGACAATTGGTGATTCAGCAGAAACGGCTAACAACCAAAATAGCGTGTCGTTTATAGTTTGCCTTGAATACATGTCAATCAAACGGACAGCCATTATTACGACAGTTTGAAACTCAGGAACATAGTCTTTCAAGCTTGCATTTGCGCACAAGGGGTTAATTCAAAGCAAAAAATGTGCTTGCATGAGAGGTATTATGTTACACATGATATGCTGCAATACTATATATACATATCAAATTTGTCGTGACAAACAGAGGTATGGTATGTGCATTCAGTAAGCAAGATGTGTCTGCAAATGTATTTTTTGAGGCGCTCGTCGCCAGGGCATTGAATTTTACGGTGTAGGTAAGCATCTGGTAAGCAGCAGACGCCTTGTGTATTAGATAACGTGGTAAAAATACCTTTAGGTTGTGCAAGAATTATACAGCTTCATTTAATGGCTGAATTCCGTGAATTTCAATTCCAATTTTCTAGAGGCTTCCAATGCAGAATCTTCAGTAACTGGAATTTGAGCTGAGAGCCGGCATTTTGTCTTTGAAGCTCTATACCTTATGTGATGGTAAAAGCTTGTATCTTCAAACGTTATTTTCAATCAGGGTATTGCTATTTGTGCAATCAAAAATTCCTTTCTTCACCGTTTTTACTTTGAGCACTATCATCGACAACTCTTCATCTAATCTTACTCCACACTCAAGCATGTGTTATTCCCTGCATAATTTTGCTTTGCAAACATCGTTCATTATCGGCAGAACAGCGATTTAAGCGCACAGATATACAATTGCACTGTGGTGTCAAGTGCTACAGGCTACACTGAGAACTCTATAACTTTACCTATAGCTTCGGATATGACTCTCCCCAAGATACTCCAGATCTACATCAATGGAAACAATTCAAACTTGGGTAGGTAGAACACTTACATTCGTTCTTACTATTCAATGATATACTGAAACATAGCCAAAGTTGGATGTGTCTGAAGAGCAATGAATCAAATTAGAAGCTGCATTAGACCGTTAGAATGGCACCAAACAATTGCTGTCGACTAGCAGCTACTTTATGATACATTTTCTCAATTTTTTTTTTTTTGGGACCCAAAAATCCTGGCTGAAAATCGATTCAAAGCACGGGTTACCCCTTACAGAAACAGCAAAAATTAGTTTATTGCATTTTTGAGACCAAAAATGAAGACTTTTAACTATAGCCTATATAAGATTAAACTAATTCTAGTGATCCAGGGCAGCAGCTAAAACATCTTTTGTGAGACCTTTGTGTGTGAAATCACGAGATTTCGGCAATAATTCACTTTTTGTATTTTAGAAAACCGCTCAATATTCTTACACAATGAACTCAATGTAATTAGTCCCATTGAAAGCAGCGTAAAAAGATATGTATAAATGTATTAGAAGTTGGCATGTTTTGGGCACAGCTCATATAGTTAAATTTGGCAAAAACGATACTTGAAAATCAATCGAGCTGATTTTTGTCAGTAGTGGTGAGAAGGAGGAAGCAAATGTTTTAAACCTGGCTGGTATTGCTGCATACATGGTGTTTGCTTGAATCAGGCATCAAATGTAGCCAATGCAAGACATAGTCTAGGTGGCGAATAATACACTTTGGAGGAGACATTGCTGTAGAGATCCAATTGATGAGAAGAAAAACCCGAAATCAAAGAGGAATTGCTGTTGTCTTGTTCATTCCCAGCAGATCATAAAAATGCAATCCACATTTTTTGGGGTCCGCAGGTTGAAAAAATCAAAAGCTGGGGCTTTGTTTTGCTTCTTTGCTTCTTTGATGATGATGATAATGGCTTCATAATTGGAAGATCGGACTTGCCCGCAAGGGGACACGGCTCTATGTTGTTGAAGGACATGGAAAGATAGTATACAGCTTGTTCGACTCAGTTCTGCTTGACTAGACAGCTATCCTTGCTGGGACAAATTCCCTAATCTTGTGGTGGCATTGCTTTCAACATTGTCATTGCTTGATTACGGTAGTCAACGGACTGATATTGCCATCTACCTGTTTGTTAGTCATCATCCTCACTGCTGACCTTTACTCATTCATTTTTTTTCTTTTATAGGTGAACTTTTCTGCAGCACTCCCAGCAAGTTGATCAAGCTGCACGCTGGTGGATTGTATATCTTGACTGAATTGGCCTGTCTTCAATGCCCAATATCTTATCGACTCGGACCCGATTTTGGCCAAGATGACGATGACGATGAAGATGACGAACGAAGTATTTGACTATTACCAACGTTCGAATAGACAATGACAATGACAGCAACAACTTACTTGATTGGAACCTTATCATGAAAAATGATAGTATGCTCGGTTGTTGGCCAATTTTTATGATGATGGTGGTGATGGACTATTGAAATATCGACAAAGTTAGTGATGGAAGATATGACCTACTTGATTTGATTCGGTTGGTATGCATTTTACTGAACAAAGGAACACTGGATGATGTTATTGTGCAAATAAAAAAAAAAGAGGGTATAGAAAATGACTAGTGATTAACACTGAATGCATTGTATTTGTTAGGACATCTCTCAATCAAAAAGCAACTATGTATTATATGTAGGGTGCAATCACCTGTTTCTAGTGTCTCCCGCTTCTCTCCTTTGGGCAACGCACAATGACATTGAAATGATCTTGGTTTACTGGCGTTTAGATTAGATTCATCAAACCTCAACACACATTGTAGAAATAGATTCTTTTGTAGTTTATTCTTAGTATAATTGTCCTTTTATCACTGTTTTGTAATCTTCTCAATAAAAAAATCATTTGTACATACTTCTTTTTTGTATCTTTGAAATGTGGGTGGAATGGATGGTAGTGTTTTGGATTGTTGGTTGTAAATTTTGGCCTGTCGCTTGAAGGATGTCGCAAAGCTAAGAATCAAACGTAACCTGCAGCATGATGAAGTGTATGGGCAGATAGTATAATGGGAAGGTTTATTATGTGAAGAGTCAAATAAAAAGTCTAAACCAGATCTAGAAAAACTAAATAGGTCTTCGATTCATGCAGTCATATTGCAGGCTTCAGCGATTCTTGAGGACAGGGTATCAGATTCTATCAGAGCCTCCCTTTTGATCAAGTACTTCGCCTTGGACCAAAATTGTTCAATAGGATTGAGCTCTGGTGAGTATGGAGGAAGATAGATGCAGCAGTACCAACGTTCAACTAAGAGTTCGAAGTCTTTTGATGTATGTATTGTTGCGTTGTCCATAACCAAGTATGATAACAGTTCTTGAATTCAGGGAATCGATCCATAAAATCCATAGTTTCAATCAAGAATTTGACGTAGTGGCTCGTTGTTGTTCCTGTCGTTGGTCTCTTTTTGGTCCCTGTTGATTCTTTTGTTGTAGTGGTACCCAGTTTGCGTTTTTTCGACTTTTTGGTGTTTGGTTTTCTGATGGAGGTATTGACAACACCAGCGGCACTTATTGCACCTAGTATAGTGTGAGAGATTGCCATCGTTGATGCCACTTCAACGATCGGTGTCTTCCCCTTTTCTGCTCATTCCATTGTCCGTCGCAGGTTGATATGGAATCCAGATTCGTCGATAAAAATACAATTTCTTAGGCAATACATTTCGCTATTTATCCATTTCACCGCCCAATCGTATCGTTTGTTGATGGTTAGTTCGCTGTTTCTTGTCACTGTATGGAAGTGCGCTTTCTTGAAGGTATTATTGCATTCCTTCATGATAAATTTGTGTACAGCAGACTTCTTGATCTTCAAGCCTTCGAATTGTTGAGTGAGACTATCCACCGCTTGGTTCAAAACTGCCGAGGGGTTGTCGTCCAAGTATTTCTTCAGATGGTCCTTATGTTCGTCGCCTAGTACTTTTGCCAGTCAAGGTTTCTTTTTTTCCTCTTTATCTTCGTCTGGCATCAAGTCTTCTTTGTACGCCTTTATCCACCGTTGCGCTATCCTTTCATCGACGCCGTACTGTCTCCCCGCCTTTGCCGCAGACCTAAGTTTTTCGAGATGGTAAGCAATTACTAGATCCTTCTCCTCGTCCGTGTAACACTTTGCTTTTCTTTTTGACTGGTGTTAACTTTTAGGTTGTTGCTGTTGCTCTTGTTGTTGTTGCTCTTGTTGCTGTTCCCCATCGCCTTTTTGTTGTGGCTCTAGATTCATCATGCTGCTTTGTTCTTGCCATTTAAGATAAGATGACAGGTTCGTGAGATTTTCTAGGTTGATTCCATCTTCAGTGTCTTCAATCACTTCTATGGGGTCTTGCCCATTCTCATCAACGATATTGCCTTTGCCGTCTTCAAATAAAAAGTTCAATGACATAATTGTAGGGATAATGGAAGAGAAAGAGAGTATGCAAAAAGTGCGCCAGGGCGCAATTAAAAGCACGCCAGTCGAATACACAAAATCCGCCATCATTCATTCAAATTCCGTTAACAAAAAAAATTAAGGTGACACATTTGTAAAATCCCGACAGAGAACCATAAAAACACTGTATATGTGATCTCTTGCGCTTTCCATGTTCCGAGTTAATTTGCATTACGTACGGTTTTATTGGCTACCAACATGCTTTGACGATTTTAAGGTTCACTTGCCACTAATAATTTCCATGCATATGATTATATACGCAACGGTTCTGTCAGATTACACTATAAATGCATCACACACCCAACAATTGATACGCTGAATGCCTCTTTATAGCGGAGACATGAGGCATCTGCACTTGCAGCCTTTAAGCTTGAATAACTGCCCGTTTAGTTTCTGAAATCTCAAAATCATATAGACATTTAGGCATTTTTGTTTCATGTTTCTGAGTCGATTGCATTTAACGTAATCCAACATTTTGATATATAAAGCTCAAAAAGCTTTGTCTCCAGATTAAACGTCCTTTTTCCGTATCTCTTCATACCAACTATACATCTACATAACCTGCATTATATACATATAAAATATTACATTACTAAAAAAAAAAACAAGAATTGTTGATCATTATTAAAGCAATATGAGTCAACCCACATTCAATGCATTGAATAACGCACAAAATTATCTCAATCAATTCAAAAAGCTGGACAAAGACAACTTGGGATACTTAAGTGGTAATGATCCTTACCATTTTATTTGAAGAATATTGCCTAACATGTATTGAAAACAGTTGCTCAAGTTAAAGACTATTTTAAATCGCAGCAACTGCCCGAAGACGACTTGATTGAGCTCGCTTCGCGCACTGACCAAGGTCGTCTGACACCTGAACAGTTTGCATCTGCTATGAATCTCTCACAGATGAAGAACCATGACGGTAGGTATCTATATTGCACGAATAATGTATACCGTACTGATGGGGTTTGTTGGGTCCTGAACATCTAGATATTGGATACCATTCATCTAAACTTAGCTCTCTTTTACGTCACTGTGAGGAATCTATGAAGCTTTTTGAAAAGGACAAAAGAATGAAGGTTCAATCCAGCTATAGTAAGAATAAGCTACTAGAAGCTTGCAAGGCACTTGAGGATTTTATGAAGCAGTTTATCAAATCTCTTGACGATACACCTTCAAGTAAGTTAGGAACACAGAAAACAAAATACAATTCATTAGTTAACGTCGCCCATGGCTTTAGATAACGATGTTGGCCCAAATAGAAAAACTGTGCCCTCTACATTTGAGAAAATGCCCGGCACATACGACTTTGACGCTGCTTCTTCAGACATGACATCTAGTCAGCGATCCATGACTTCACCTGCCACTACTCCCGTCTTTCTAAAAAATCCTTCGTTTAGAGACATTCCAGCAAGTCCTAATGCTCGCCAAAACGAAAAGGAACCTGCCTTGGATCCTCCGTCACCATTACCTCAGATGAATGATGCCGCTGTCAAGTCTGGCCTGAAGCCTATTTCCAGCAAAAATTTAAACGGAGATGATGGCAAACCCAACAATGCTCATGAAAGTGACACTTACCGTTCAAATGTGTTGGATTCGTTGAGAAATGCTGCAATGGACAATACTGAAATTGATGATAATCACAGCAAGGAAAGAGAAATCTTATTTGAAGATGAGTCTCACGAGCATGTTGTTCCTACTGCTTCCACCAGAGGTATCACTAGCAATACCAATAATGCGTTGGGAGATAGCGGTGTAAACAATTCCAAGCCAGATGCTATTATTCCCCGTTCATCCAACAAGCAACCAAGTGATACAGATTCCAAATTTGAGCCTCAACCAGCTACTTCTGGCCCTAGTGATATGGACGCCGAGAAAGCAATTGCTCCACTCGCTGCCTCTGTTGCTACTGTCGCTGCGGCTACAGCCACTGCTGCCATTGCTCTATCTAATATTGACAAGGACGACTCCCATCCTGCTTCTCCACTTGAAACAGTAATTGACGAGACTCACGCCCCAGAAACTTTCCAAGGTGATTTGGGTCATAATGGTACTGAACCCTTCAACGAGAATGCCGAGGACACTGAATTAATGCCTGAAGTTCAGCCATCATCTGCAAAGTGGAACAAGCTGAATGTCAATGATGCTGAATCGTCTGGTTATATGGATACTGCCATCGCTGATGCTCGCTCTTTATCACCCAAGTCTAGTGATTTCAATCAATTTGAGAACAAAAAGCCCTTTCAACGCGAGACTTTCCAAGGCGGCCTTGGAGGTAACGGTACTGAGCCCTATATCAAGAATGAAAAGGATACATTGTTGAAGCCTGAAGACCAACCCTCCTTTGGTGCTCAACAAGGGAGATTGCAATATGCTAACGATGAAACAATCGAACCTAATGACATGGAGCAACCTAACGTGAGCAAAGCTTCTATCAACAAGGATTCACCATATGTTCCTGAATTTTTCCAAGGCGGCCTTGGTGGTAATGGAACTGAAGCATACATCCAAAACGAAAAAGACACATGGTTGAGATCTGAAGATAAACCCTCCTTTGATGCTGAACAAAAAAAGCCCAGGAAACTGAATGGATTTGATACTGAAAATGAAGAGGTTGGTGTTCTTAAGAATACCGATCAGGAAATTGAATCTTCACCATCTCTTGGAACAACTCTTTCCAAGATTGGTGCAGGTGCTGCTGGTGTTGCAGGTGCTGCTGCCCTGGGTCTTTCCAAGCACAATGACAGTGAAAAGGACAAAGATGGAAGCATCGATCTTGCTCCCTCTAATGACGCTTCAGATCATAGCTTGACTTCTCCTCGTAATGTATACTCGCCCTCGTTGACTTCTGGCAACAGTTTGGAGAATACCAACCATACTGATGTTATTTCCGATGAAGCTCTTTCTGATATTGCTGATAAGATTGAGGAAGATGTCAAGCACAATGACCTGAAGGATAACTCTGCTACTATCGGCAAAGATGGTGTCGTTTCTTCTGATGCTTCCGACAAGATTGCTGATAATTTGGATGCAGCACTCAAGGAAAATGCTGTGCCAACTTCTACTTCTTTAGATGTTTCTCCTCAAGAGGATATCAATGTTCTGGTTGATCGAGATACTTCACTTCCTCCCAATATTGATAATGAGGTCGATATTGAAACTAAAAATAATGGCAGCAACAGATCACCTTTGGTCGGCAAAACTACTACTCCTCCTACTGTACTTGATAGCAATGATAATGCAAACACTACCCCTGGTTTGAACAGTGCTTACACCGGTGGTTCATCAGCCATCCCTGATAGTGTCTATCGTGCTGCTCCTGCCTTGGACAATGACAAAACCGGCTTTAAATCTCATATCCCAGCTACTCCTGCTGTTAACACTTCCGATGTCTCTCCAACATCTCACTCCCTGAATTCCAACGATGCAATCAAGGATGACTGCCCTAGAGAATCTTCAAAAGACGACACTAATAACAAGGAGGATAAGCCTGGATTCTTTAAGAGGCTTTTAAGAAGTAGATCAAGGTCGCCAGAACCTACTTCCAGATCTATTTCCGCCACTTCTGATAAGGCTTCTTCTAAGGGTACCGCTTCTCCTACAGCAGAAAGCAGAGACTCTTCCAAATCAGCCGATGCTCCTATCGTTGCCAAGTTTGATGTTTCCCAAGAAAATGCTCCAGCAGCTGCCTTGAATACTACTGGAAATTTGGCAGGATCAGATAATGCTCTTGAAGGCATTTCACCAGATGTTCATGATGCTGATATCTCTTTAAATACACCTCAAATTAATGCCAGTGCGCCTTCTGCCATCTTCAGTTCTAGCATTGAAACCCCAGCTGTAGATTTTTCCAATGCTGATAGCAAGCTGGACAAGTCTCTAGATCCTCGCAGTATTGACAATGGCTTCAACTCTCCTGGATTCAATGCTAATGTTAATGTGGATGCTTCTGGTTTGTCAAATTCTCTGGGAAATATGTCAGCTGGAATCAAGGGTCTCGGGGATAATGTTTCTAGCAAGTTTGACGGTTCCGTTGATTCTCCCACTGTTGGTGGCAACCTCCCTTCAGCAAGTTTTCCAAATGCTGATGGCAAGCTTGGTGGTTCTTTAGAAGCACCTGATATTGACGCTAAGCTTCCTTCCATTGATAGTGATCTGAAGTCTCCAAGATTCAATACTGACATCCATGCTGATCATTCTGATTTATCCGGTTCTCTTCCTAAGATTTCCTCAGGATTCAGGAATTTCAAGGACAATGTCGATGATAAATTCAATGGCTCAATTGATACCCCTGATATTGACGGCAAATTGCTCTCATTGAACGCCAAGTTGTCTGGTGTCGATGGTGGGCTTCCTATCTCGGATTCTGACATGGCCGCTCCCAAGCTTGATATGCCTTCTTTCGATGGAAAGCTAACTGGTTATATTGATCCTCCTTCAGTCGATGGAAATGTTCCTTCCGTAGATACTGATATCAAGAGCCCTAATGTCGACCTTCCCAATGTCAGCGGTAAGCTTGATAGATCAATCAGTACTCCTGATGTCAATGATGATTTGAAGTCTCCAGGTGTGGATGCTACTATTGATCGTCCAGACTTGTCAAATTCTCTTGGAAAGCTCTCTTCTAGCTTTAAGGGTCTCAAGGATAGTATCTCTGATAAATTCAATGGCTCTGTTGATAAACCTGATGTTGGTGGTAAATCGCCTTCATTGAACGCCAAGTTGTCTGGTCTCGATGGTGGGCTTCCTATCTCGGATTCTGACATGACCTCTCCCAAGCTTGATATGCCTGCCTTTGGTGGAAAGCTAACTGGCTATATTGATCCTCCTTCAGCCGATGAAAATGTTCCTTCCGTAGATACTGATATCAAGAGTCCTAGTGTCGACCTTCCAGATGTCGGTGCCAAACTCGACAGATCAACCATGTCCCCTGAGATTGACAGTGATATAAAGTCGCCTGACCTAAATGCAAATGTCAATATGGACACTACTGGTTTATCGAGTTCTCTTGGTAAGTTATCTGCTGGCCTCAAGGGCTTGAAGAGTGATATCTCTGGCAATTTTGACGGTTCTGTTGACTCTTCACATGCTGATGGCGGCTTACCTGCTTTTGACGCCAACGTAAAGAAGGATCTTAAAGATAACATCTCTGGTAAATTCAATGTTGATACTCCTAGCGTTGATGGTGAATTTCCTTCTTTGGCTGCTGATTTGGAGAAGCCCAATGTTGACTTGCCTGATGTTGATGGCAAATTTCCATCTGTGGATGCTGATATGAAGGGCCGTAATGCTAATCTACCTGATGTCGACGACAAGCTTCCTTCCTTAGATCCTGATTTGAAGACAACCAAGCTCGAGAAGCCGTCTCTTGACATCAAATTTAATAGCACTTTGAACGCTCCTGATGTAGATGGAAAGCTTCAATCTCTGGATACTGACATCAAAGGCCCTAAAGTCGACTTGCCTGATCTTGGTGGTAACCTCGACGGTTCAATAAGCACTCCTGAAATTGACGCTAAACTTCCCTCCATTGGCGGTGATTTGAACACTTTTGACGCAAATGTTGATGCAAACGTGGACGCTAGTCGCCCAAGCTTATCGGGCTTGGGCAAGCTTTCCTCTAGCTTTCAAGGTCTGAAGAATAGTATCTCTGACAAATTCAATGGCTCTGTTGATAAACTTGATGTTGGTGGCAAATCGCCTTCATTGAGTGCCAAGTTGTCTGGTGTCGATGGTGGGCTTCCTATCTCGGATTCTGACATGACCTCTCCCAAGCTTGATATGCCTGCCTTTGGTGGAAAGCTAACTGGCTATATTGATCCTCCTTCAGTCGATGGAAATGTTCCTTCCGTAGATACTGATATCAAGAGCCCTAATGTCGACCTTCCCAATGTCAGCGGTAAGCTTGATAGATCAATCAGTACTCCTGATGTCAATGATGATTTGAAGTCTCCAGATGTGGATGCTACTATTGATCGTCCAGACTTGTCAAGTTCTCTTGGAAAGCTCTCTTCTAGCTTTAAGGGTCTCAAGGATAGTATCTCTGATAAATTCAATGGCTCTGTTGATACCCCTGATGTTGGTGGCAAATCGCCTTCATTGAACGCCAAGTTGTCTGGTGTCGAAGGTGGGCTTCCTATCTCGGATTCTGACATGACCGCTCCCAAGCTTGATATGCCTTCTTTCGATGGAAAGCTAACTGGCTATATTGATCCTCCTTCAGTCGATGGAAATGTTCCTTCCGTAGATACAGATATCAAGAGTCCTAGTGTCGACCTTCCCAATGTCAGCGGCAAACTGGATAGATCAATCAGTGCTCCATACAACGACAGTAACATGAAAATCTCTGGATTTAACGCTAATGCAAATGTTGATACTTCTGGTGTCTCTGCGTCTCTTGACAAATTATCTGCTGGTCTCAAGAATATCAAATATGATATTTCTACCAAATTTGACGATTCTGTTCAGTCTACTAACATTGATGGTGAGCTACCTACTGTCGGCACCAATTTGAAGGGTTCATCTATGGAACTACCAAATGCTGATGGTAAATTGGATGGCTCTATCCAAGAACCTGATTTTGGCGGCAAGCTTTCTTCTTTAGATACTGACTTAAAGGGATCTAATATTGATGTTTCTCATGGCAAGCATGATGGTTCGTTAAATGCAGATCTTCAGAGTCCCGAGGCCAGTCTTCCCAATGTCAGCGGCAATCTCGACAAGTCTATTGGCACTCCTAAAATTGATACCAAGCTTCCTTCCGTTGACGGCAAACTGGAATCGCACAAGGTGGATGCTAATGCTAATGCGGATGCTGGAAGTTCAAGCTTGTCTGGTGCTCTTGGTAAATTGTCCTCCGGCTTCAAGGGATTGAAGGACGAAATTACTGGTGTATTTAGTGGCTCTGCAGATGCTTCTAAAGTTGATAATGAACTGCCTTCTGCCAATACTGATTACTGTAGTCCCAAGTTTGGCTTACCCGACGCTGATTTAGAACTCGATGGTTCTGTGGATACTCCCAATGTCTCTGGTGACCTTCCTTTTGCGGATGGTGAACTGAAAACTCCAAGCTCAAGTCTCTCTGGTGGTAACATCAACTTGAACAGCTCCATCAACACTCCTGGTATGAATGCAAAGCTTCCTCATCTCGATACGAATTTGGATGAAGGAGACAGTGATAAACTACCTAGCACCAGCGAAAGTAGAGGTTTTGATAGCAGTGTGGCAGCTCCCAAGGCAGACGTTGATGTTCCTGATATGCACACCCCTAATCTTGATGCTTCTGCTGATGGTAATATATCTACTGCATTTGTTGCTCCTCCTCGCAGAATTGAATTATCAGGCTCTTTGGGAAAGGTCAATGCTGGGCTGACTACTCCCAAGACTGATGTTGACGTACCTCAAGTAGCTGCAGACAATGACAGCCCTGTAGCACCTCCTCGTTCACCTCGTTTGTCTCTCAACAAGCTGTCTTCTAAAACTAGTCTTGATAGCTCTGTCAAATCTTCAAACATGGATGTCGATGTCCCTGAAACAAGTTCTGGATTCAAGAGCCCTAGCTTTAATGTTCATGTCAATGGCAAACCTGCGCTCGCAGGTGACCTCTCTACTGGATTGCATCGTAGTGCAAGTGCAGAGGCTTCAGGAAGTGGTAGCATCACTGCTGATAAGGCAGATGGCGAAGGTTCCAGTTCCTTCTTTAGTAAGCCTATAGAGAAAATTAATGGGGCTGTCGGCAACTACGATGATAATCAAACCAGTGAAGACGATGAAACTCATGACGGAAAGACATCCACTGGCTATGCGACTCTCAGAACTAGATCAAGAAATGAGAGTCCTGATAATTTATCTGCCATGCTTGACGATATTGTCAAGAGACGCTTCAGCAATACTCCATCTGAATCTGATGCCAGTTCTGTTGTATCAGATAAGAAGGCGAACAAAAAGGAGTCTGCATCCCATAAATCAAGAAATCTTGTAAGTTTTGTAACTTTTGTCTACGTCATAAAATAGCTAACCATTTACCATGGTGTAGGATGCTTCTGCTAATCTCAATACAGGTGTTTCTCAACCGCACGCTTCTCTTGATGGCGACAGACCTCGCTCAACAGTCTCTGATTCACGCTTTAAGGAACTTGATGAGCAAGAGGGCGAAGTTACTGGATACTCGACTCCTCTTACTAGCCCAGTCCTTACCAAAGAAGCTCCAAGCGCCGCTGTTACTGCCCCCACTGTTACTTTGGACAAGATTGACGGCTTGGAATCTGATGTCGAGAAGCAGCTGGATGCCATGTCTGTGTCTGTTGGTGAAGCACCCCAAGTGCCTGCTCACGAAGAAGATTCACTTCCATCCCCCTCCAGAACCCACAGATCATCCATCAGCTTGCAGTCTACTTCCTTTCACGATCGCTCAGCTGCTGATGCTATCAAGAGTGTCTATGACAACATGACCTCTAAGTTGATGACAGGTGGACCCAAATCAGGTAATGGCACCGATGACCGTGTATTAAAAGTGCGCGATGGCTTTGAAAACTTCAACGGCTTTGGAGTCAAATGCGTCTCGGACAACGAAGACGAAGAGAAACACACTGCTCCTTCAAGCGCCTTAAAATAAGTCTCTCCCTATCTCATTAAATAAAATCGCTTTCTTTTGAATAAATCCAAATATTAACATGTCCTCCAACAGTTGTCTCGATGAGGAAGAAGAAGAAGAGGGGCTATTTCAGCCTAACCAGCCTTTGTTGGTTCCTTTAGGCAGAGACATAACCATGGTAATTTATCGAGGCAGAGGCATTGCAAGAGAGATCTTTTTAATAACAGGCTTAGTCTCCAGAACAACTTAAAGAGGAACAAAAGCGAAAAGAAACGATACAGTTCTACGTCGAGCAGCTCACGCTGCTGTTTTATCCATTGATTGTAACGTTTGCATTGACTTGTTGGATTGAAATCACACTGAATATCGACAGCTCTCAAATAAGGTAGCATATACAACAGAGGCAATGTCTTTTGGTTGACGCTAAATGATACAAACACACAAAAACACACATACAAACACACACACAGCAATCCTTTGATGGTTTATGATGAATTGCCATCAGATAGCGTAGGAACTCGGCTGGGCGGTAGTGTATTGAATGCAATTATCGTTGTTTGTGGGATCACTTTGATGACATTCATGTTTGTGCTATGCTTCAAGTATCGATTATACAAAGTAGAGTGATAGTTGTGAAAAGTAGTGTCCACTGATCTCAACAGAATTGAACTTAGTTTTTGTTCTTTTGGTTGGGTTTATCGGTATTGTCAATCCTTGGTGTAACGGCCTCTGCATTGTGGATGTAAGGTATAGAAGCAGTGATCATGAATATAGACTGACGATCACATCTAGTGAAATGTTGAATGTATATAATATGCCAATGGACTACCTCACCATGTTGTTTTGTACCTGGAATGTGGCAGTTGTAGGTGTTGTAGCTATATTTTGGAAAAGCCCTCTCTGGGTACAACAAGTCTACTTGGTACTAGTCAGTGCTGCTACAGTAAGTGTATCTTGGCAATATCTGTGTACTGCGAGTATTGAACATTGTTGATTGCAGTCAATAAGCATGCTGAGGATGCCGCCATGGACCACATGGACAGTGTTGATAGCAGTGGCAATTTACGGTAATGGGAATCGAATCGGCATTAATGAAATCATACGCTCACAAGCAACGTAGATCTATTTGCAGTGCTCTGCCCTGCTGGTCCGTTGAGATTGCTTATTACAATGGCCGAAGAACGTCAGGAGAATATACCTGCATTAGTGTACTCGGCTGGCATGGCTAGCTTTGACACTGAAGATGACTTTATTGGAGGCTACAGAACGCAGGAATCTAATCGAGCCAGTAAAAATCACAAAAAGTGGCTGCCATTCACAAACGCAAACAAGGGCTACCGCCCAATACACAATAATGAGTTGGACGAAAACGCTACCTTGAGTATTGCTTTATCGACGCTTGAGCAATCAAGAGACGTTGAGCGACGAAACAGCAATGAAGCAGGACAAGACGAAGATGAGGAAGAAGATGAATTGAATGCTATCAAACTCGGATTAGGCGATTTCATCTTTTATAGCGTTTTAGTAGGAAAAGCAGCGAAGACCGATTCCGTTACATTATGCCTATGCATCATTGCGATATTAACAGTGAGTGAGTTCCGTTGCACTAAAGAGCAAAAAAAAACTAACTCCATCTACTTTCCAGGGTTTATCACTCACTATCCTCATACTGACACTGAATAGAAAAGCGCTTCCTGCTCTACCCATATCGATCTTATTAGGGTGCATCACCTACGCAACTGCCTATTACATGACTAGTCCAATGATATTCACACTTTCATTGCAAAACATATCCTTGTAAATACACCTTCATTTAACGGTATTACTTTATGTGCAATCTAAATTACTTTAAACACGCTCTACTGCTTTGAGCACAGCCAAGTAAAGCAGGTGGCCCGTGATTGAACAGCTCAATGTGATGGCGGCTCGCTGTTTAGACAGATCAAATCAGTGGGCACTCCACCGTCATCAAAAGTGTTACGAATTACTCTAAAACCTCCATAGCTTCATTTCTATCTGTGCATATCGCTTTTCTAAATTACTACAGATCTACATCAATAGGAGCGATGCATACACAGGTGGACAGCATAATTACATTAGCTCTTACTACTAGAGAATATGTTAAAACACTACTAAGATTGGATGCATTTAACGAAGGATTTCCCGAGTTAGAAGCTGTTTTAGACTTCCAGAGGAAGCCCGGCTATTACTGCTGCTGCTGCTTTTAGGCTGCAAAATAGCCTATTCATAATAGCAATTGATATTTTCAGTAGCTACACCTATACAGTTGCTCTGTGGTGCTAATTATGTATAAACTTCATTGTATAAGACACTGATAGGTCACTGTAAGTACTACTCGAAGAGTGGCTAGTTGTGCAAAGAGTAACAATTGTGCAGGAAGTCATTTTTGACGGTGCAAACAGCAATACCCTCTATTTAGATAGATACAAGTTGTTTATTCACTAATAAATACAAAATCAAAGATACTTTTTCGCTTCTTTACCAAACCAACAAGCAACGTCTAGTTCTTTTTGTCCTTGTTGGCGTAGATCATGCCAGTGAAGGGCTCTTCAAAGGTCAACGCAATCTTATACACAACGTAGACAATGGCTGTCAAAAAGACACCGGCAGGGCTTTGATACCTAATTACGTTCCATTTAGCCAATACTCTGGATTATTACAGCCTCCCATACTTACCATAAAGCAGTTGCCATGAAGGTGCAAGTAGAACCAATGTACATGGGGTTATCGCAAACATTGAAGGGGAATCCAGTAACACGTTCCTTCATCAAAATACCAAAATAGTCGCCTATAAATCACAAGTAAATAGGCTGAAATTGTCAAGGAAAAAAATCAAGAATGCCTTACCAAGATAGGTTCCAGTAACACCAAGAGCCCACATGGATGATAAAACGAGAACATTGCCAGTCAAGAACAAAAGAACAGCAGAGATTTGGATAGTATATTGATCAAAGAAGGGATGTGTAGGTTGGTCAGCTAATGCTTGGTGATATCTATATCCCGGGCGAATTAGGTATCTCTGGATTAGACACACATCGAACACACTTACAAGTAATCTCTGGTAAGACCCAATGTGAAAATAGTTACAGCTAAACCGTATGTGCCTCTATAAGCATTACCGCCGGCTAACTTTGTCAACACCTTGCTTCTATACTCTGAATTCATGGTTTACTTTAGCATCTTGTTGGGATGACATGTACACACCCATATCTCGTGCTTACCTGCTCTAGCAACTGTGTTCCAGAAGATTGGATTAAAGAGAATATGTGCAATTGCAAGGTATAGCGAGGTCTTTGAAAAGTCAATGATAGCAGACATTTGTTGATTGATATACTAAAAGAATTGTAAATGGAACAAAAGGTAAATGTAATAGATTTTGGAACCCCAAAACTAAAATCCTGCAACTCTGAGATTCAATACATTTCATCATTGACGCCCTTGGTGGCCCTAGAAGCTGGTTAATGCATGTGAAAGATCTAGGGCAATGATTTGATGCAAAAATGCCACGTATTCCAAGGTGTCACAAAGATGTAAAAATTGCATCTTGTTTATAGTATGTAATCAACACCCATTGTAGCGAAATAACAGTATTTTTTTGATAATTTGTAAATAAACCTTGTCGAGTATTATCAAGAAGTTGCATATAAATAGTAGGCAAATGCAAATTTAAGGCTGTTTTCAAAGAAAGGTGAATAACAAAGTTGGAGCCAGCTGTGTTTTAGGCCAATGCAACAGTTGCTCAAGCCTAGAGAAGTGCACACAGAAATGTACTAATAGTTGAAGGTGTAATAACCGCCATTAATACTGTCATCTACTGCATTCAAATACCAAAAGACGCACTCGTGTGTTTATTATGCCTTTCGCAATAGTCTAACACTAAGGGTACACAGACCCTGTCAGACCAAATCTATCAAGAATCGAGTAACTTGATTCAAACAAATAAATTTTTATTTATTTCTTAGAGTAAAGAGGAAGTAGTATAGTGAAAAAAACCATTATATACATGGGAAGATGTGTAAAGAAAAGGACCAAAGTTAAAAGTTTAAAAGAAATGTGTATAATTGCAAGAATGAAATAAATAGTCTATCAATAGAAACTTTTTACAATTCTTCATCAGTGGTCCACACTTCCTCACCACGCTTGCGACGTTCCATTCTTTCCTTCTTCTTCTTACGGAGTTCCTTGGAAGTCAACTTCTTCTTCTTTTGGGTGGCCTTGACAATATTACCCTATAATACAGTAGAATGTTAATATAAGCTATAGTTTCGAAATGTTATTGAGATACAAACCTGTGCATCAACTTGATCACCTTCTTCTTCTTCCTTGACAGCAGTTGAACCATTACCAGAAACCCAGTTATGACCTGAGGGAGTCAAATGTCCATCATCAACCTTCCAAACTTCGTTACAAAGAGCTTCAGAGAATTCACGGTTGTGAGTGACAATTACAACACCGCCACCGTATTCACGAATAGCAGTTGCAAGAGCACCAAGAGACTCACGATCCAAATAATTGGTAGGTTCATCAAGAACCAACATATGAGGCTTGTTCCACATGGCAGCGCCGATGACGAGCTTAACCTTTTGACCACCAGAGAGACCACGAATATGAGAGTGAGAGGCAAACTCGGGTTCAAGACCAACCTCATCCAAATGCTTTTCAATTTCCTTGGCAGTTAAAGGACGGTTGAGACCCATCTTGGCAGCTTCAGCAGAATCGACTTCAGCAATCTTCTTACCAAAACCCATATCTTCAAGCTTTTGACGAGAGATCCAAGTGTTATCAACAGATGAACGACCGACCCAAGAGACTTCGTATTCATAAGATTGCTTGAGCTTTCTACGGCCAACGAGTTCTTCGACGGTACGCTTTTCACCATCGATAACAAAGACTTGTTGCATGACCTTCTTGTTGGCTTCACCGTGCATACGATCGTTCTTGTCAAGTTCCTCACGATCCTCACCAGTGGCATAACGCCATTGAATATATTGGTTAGGAGTAGAATCCAAATGCTTTTCAATGTGGTGGAAAGCATGTTGAGCGACGTAGGCAATACGCAAGTTGGGATGCTTCCAAACAGTACCGATCTCGGACTCAAGTTCACCAGTCAACAACTTGATCAAAGTGGACTTGCCAGCGCCATTGGGACCAATAACAGCAACACGGGAGGCAAGAGAACATTGCATAGAGATATTAACCAATTGCTTCTTGGAAGAACCGGGATATTGGAAATCAACATTCTTCATCTTCAAGATGGCACGCTCCTTGGTCTTGATACCTTCGAGATATCCAGGTTCAGGGAATCTGAAGACGGTTTGAGCAGCACCCAAAGAGTAGTAGGCAGCAGCACGAGGGACCTTCTTGACAAATTCTGAAAGGTTACCCTTATAACGCTTCAACTTGTAGTTACCCTCATAATGGATAATGTCGGTACAAACGTGGTCAAGGAAACCAGAATCGTGAGAGACAATGATGGAGGTGACAGTCTTGAGACCCAAGAGATAGTTCTCCAACCAAGCAACGTTAACAACATCCAAGTGATTAGTAGGTTCATCCAACAAGAGAATATCAGCGTTCATCAACATGGCACGAGCAAGAGCGAGCTTCATCTTCCAGCCACCAGAAAGAGAGCCGATAGCTTGGTGGTTGACCATTTCATCAGTGAAACCATAGTTCTTGAGAATACGAGCAATTTCAGCCTTATCGTGACATTCAACACCTTCAGAAGCATCAATGAAATCAACAAGACCAGTGTCAGCTTCAGAGCCATCAATATCGTGTTCAACATAAACAGTCTTCAAAACGGATCGGGGAGGGAAACCTTCAACTTGCTCATTGGCAATAGCACGCATCAAAGTGGACTTACCACAACCATTAGCACCACAGAGACCGTAACGACGACCACGCATCAAACGCAAATGAGTACGATTCAACAAGATCTTGGCACCATAAGCAAGAGAGAACTCACAGTTACAGAGCTCTTCACCTTCTTCAAGTTCCTCTTCTTCAGTATTCTTGGGAGCAATAGCTTCTTCACAAGAAGAAAGAGCAGCCAAAGCAAGCTTTTCAGCAGAAGCATCGAGTTCTTCACTTCCATCTTCGTGTTCACGGCCAGTGACCAAGAGCCAAGTAGCAGCATGAGGAGACATGGAAGCAACCCAGGCGTTACGATCGAAATCGCGAGCCAAAACGAGAGCCAAAGCAAGCTTAGCCATGTACTTGCGAACAGGAGCAAAGAAACCTTCAAGCTTGGTGGGCATGAGCTTATCCAAAGTAGTATAGACCTTTTCACGCTTCTCGTCGTTACTCAAGACGGTAGCAGCGTCAGCGCCACCACCAATACGTTTCAAAGTATCAATAGCCTTCTTTACAACGCCACGACATTCGGGGTCAGCAACAGTATCGTGAACATGCTCAAGACCAGGCAATAAGATAGGCAAGAAAGGAGCAGCGACTTCAGGATCATCGACAAGCTTGGACATGTTATCGATAATCAAAGCAGACTTACGCTTGATGGCAGTTTGACGTTCCTTGAGACCACGACTCAAAAGAGGGACCATCAAAGCAAGAGTGCCGGCATCAACTTCTTGGACAAAGGTAGTAGCACCCAATTGATGAATAGTCTCTGGTACGCTTTCAGGCTTGTTGATACACTCAATAACAGCAGGAATAAAGCGCTCAATATCCTTGTTGTCCAAAAGAGCAGTGATTGTAGTCATGCACTTGGTAGCAGCGGCCTTGACATCGGGCTTGGTATCCCACATACAATCAGAAACAACGGGAATGATAACAGG
This sequence comes from Mucor circinelloides, assembly GCA_037974945.1. Taxonomy (NCBI): domain Eukaryota; kingdom Fungi; phylum Mucoromycota; class Mucoromycetes; order Mucorales; family Mucoraceae; genus Mucor; species Mucor circinelloides. The sequence continues at coordinate 886,908 of JBBNAA010000004.1, read as the reverse complement.
CAAGCAGACCAAGATTTGCATGGGGTTGATGGCGGCCAAAATTTCAATAATCTCAAGAGAGAGCATCTTGGTAGGCCACTTTTTAGAGTTTTCAAGACCTTCAAGACAGTAAGACACGACATGGCGAGTAGCAATAGGATTGAAAGCCTTGACCAAATTACGAGCAAGATTGCCAGAGATGTCAGCAATAGTCTTGTCCTTACCACCTTGGAGTTCCAAAAGAGGAGTCAACAAGGTAACCAAGTGAGGTTCAAGCTGACCACGCAAAAGAGCATTGGAAGTGATCAAAGCTTGAGTCAATTCAAGAGCACCCAGAGCCTTGGTAGAATTGATCTTCTTTGCAAAGAGCTCAGTAGAGATAGCAGCCCAGAGATGACAGGCCTTGAGAGCGCGAACGCCGTAGTGGTTGGCAAAGGCAGCACATTGTTCAGCCAATTCTTTTCTTTCAGCCTCGTCAGTGGAAGCCAGCAATTTGTTCAAAGTTTGCTTAGCCTCTTCTGATTCCTTTTCACCAATACGAACACGCTTAGGCTTTTGGAGAGCGGTTAATGAACGACGCTTGCTACGATCAGCAGCCTTTGCGGCACTAGCAGCAGTACTGGTATCAGGCATGTAATCCATGGTTTATAAATTTTCAATTACTCAAAGAGAAGGAAAGAAAGAAAAAAAGAAGAAAAAAAGCTCAAAAAAAAAGAGGAGACAATTTTGATTAAAGTTTGGTTTTTTTTTTTTTTCTCTAATAGAAAAAAGGAAATCCGTATACACACATCACCATATCCCACACACACATACGCACGCACACAACACTGGGAACTCTGATCGTTTTAAATGATTCCCTTCCAATCTGGTCAGATAAAATGACTTTGATTGGAACTCCATTAGGATGGTTTCATGCAAATTTTTTTTCATGGTTTCACACCCGGTTTTTATTCTTAGGGGTTTTGGGTGGTGCTATTGTTGATGGAGAAGATGGCATTTACAATAGCGTTATCTAGGCCAAGTTCGTTATTGTACTGTTGCGTTGGAGGAGGAGGGGATCGTTTGGAGGACGAGGACGAGGTAGATGTCGTGGTGGTTGTGGTGGGAGACGAGATGGAAGAGGACATGACGGGAATAACAACTTCAAATCCAACTCTACCAGAGGTGATGGGAGGCGTTGTTGCCGTTGTGCTCGCATTATTTGCTGTGGATGTAGTGCTGGTATTCGTGTTGGTATTGTTATTATTAAGCGGCGATATGTTGGATTTGTTGTATGATTTATTATTGCTGTTGCTGTCATGAGGTTTGGGTGGTGCAGGCCTGGGATGGCTGTAGTTTGGTGGAATGAACGGTTTATTATCTTTTACATGCTTTAGCACAAAAACTGGATTTTGTTTAGCTTCTTTTAGCTTTTGTGAAATTCGTAGTGGCCTCTCATCGTAACCTAATGCGCGTTCTAATGGCTTGCTTAATTAGTACAAATGATTTGTTTATATTTGTTGAATTTACCTTGCATGTTGTCGTGCGGTCCATACTGTATCCATAGAGCATATTGCTGCCAATCGCTTACAACATTGTACTTTTTAAGGGCAGATGTAATCACCTTGGAAGTGGGATCATCCAGCAACAAACGCACATTCTTGGAGGATTCTGGCTCATGCTCAATTTTAGATATTTTATCTCCATACACCTTAATGGCGCCACCATCATTGATCATGACATTGGGTGTCAGTTTGTCGTCTGTTGACATGTTGTTGTGGTGGTAATCCAGATTAGTGTTGTTCTTTGTGGGCGAGTTGACATGTTTACTATTAGCGGCGTGATGGGAATAAGATACTTTTGTAGATGTTGCGGATTTGATGCTGGTGTTGTCGTTTTGTAGTGACTAGAGACGGGATCAGATCAAGCAATTATTGCGCACTCCACTCAATACCTACCTTTTTGTCTTTTAGCTTTATTATCTGTCCAATTTCCTCTCTTAATATGGTCATGTCATGATTCACTCTTTGCAGATCCTCTGTCAATCGCTTTATACGGGCATCTATCAGCCATGTGATTAACATTTGAACGTCTAAAATAATAACCATAATTGCCTTATTACCTCGTTCCTGAAATGCTGCTTCAATCTTTCTGTAATCTGCCATGCCATTCTGTCCTAACCAATCCTATACATCTATTAGTATTGGTCGCTGAATCTACATTACAATCGATATAGTTACAGTTTCATATAATACACCTGGTCAACTAATTAATACCACTTGTAGCATATATCGAGATGCAACTTACTTGGAGGTATATAATCCCATTCATTCACAGGGACTCGATAATGGATCTTCAGCTGGTAAATGTTCTTGAGCAAATCCATCCTCTGGCCAACAGTCAATATGGACAAATCTCGCAATGACTCATGATCGAGATTAACGAGAACGTCTCCAGTTATGCCTTGCTCTGCATGTACAAAATGAATACTGCTTGCTTCTAAACACATGTCTATCCTGATATTACCTCTAAACTGCTTCTCAAATGAGGAATATCCAATACTGGACAGCCATTTAGCCACTTTGTTTTCATCCCACATTAATACATGCTCCATCTTTGCTGCTTTCTGTGACGAACTATCGAGATGCGAATGCCTGTTGTATGTGATGTGATATCAAAGAAAGAGAGAAGAAAATATTGAAAATAAAACAAGCAAAGCCTAGTGAGGCAGGCAACAGCGAGGCAGAAATCTGGTGACTGTCGTGAAGTGTGTAACTCTTTACTTTGATGAAAGGAATTGCTTTCTGCTATCCGCATGGAATTCGGCTTTGGTTGTGAAGCTGGTATGTACAATGTAATACGATGATGGCCATGTAATTTAGTATGTGCAAAATTATGGATCAAATAGGGCTTGAAGTGCTCATAGTGGAATGAGTACAGAACGCATCGTTTTCAGGAGCAGAAGGTGCTGCTGATTTCACTGACTTACAGCTCCGTTACCGCCTCCTCCCATTGCGCTTGTATAACTCGTTGTTCAATCCACTTTCTCAGGAATCAAAGAGACATCATTTCGACAGTTTTTGTGTGGCCTGAATGGATTATGTTCTTTCTGAGACCAGGCTGCGAAACAACGGATGGACAGTCTGCATTTCAAGACCTTTGCATTATCTGATCAGTTGTTTTGCACACTCAAAAATTGATCTACTCTCAATTGAATTCTGCGGAAAAAAAAATGCACAATAGTCTATAACTCGTGCTCTAAATATTCGGTCAAACAATACCTCCCATAAGCTCTAGTTTTACTGCGAAAACAGCGTTTGAACTCTTCGTATGCATGGGTTGGCTCATGTCGGTGATGAAAGGAAATTATCTGGGCCTAAAATCCGCTCACTAAACTGAAACTGAGCACTATGCTTGGTACACATCTTGAAGGATATTCGGTATAGTCTTCAATTAGAAACCTTGGGTCTTTTTCATAAAATGCATTCCTCGACATGTAGTATACGAGCATTCGAGGCTGATATGGTCATAGTTCAATATGAGCATGAACGCCCTGAGGGTTGAAAATAAGATGTTTACGCTCAACTATTAGCAATACTTGCGAATTTGAATCAAGGGTTATTTATTGGCACTATGAATAAGGCTGTCTGCTCTAGGACATCTACTGATATACCTGGAGATGAGACAGATCAATAGGAATAGCTGTAATCGAGAGTAGAGCATTAGTATCGATACATTTGAAGGATTACAATGTCAATTGTACATACAGCAACCAGTTTCTGCGCCAGTGGGATATCTTCTCAACTTTTTTTCAAAAGGTGGTGGTGGTGGAAACTCTTTTTGAGAGTGAAAAGTCCATTTACCGGCTTCAGTTTGTGGTGGTTCTGGAATATCGATGTCTACGCTGTGATAAGCGGATTGAACGGGAATAGTCGATAATCGGTTTAATGGTGATTGCATATTGCTATTGTCTTGTAGATGATTTTGTCTCAAATTGCTGTTTACAGGGGGAGGCGGTGCTGGCATGGCTCTTCTCTCTGTGTTCTGTCTCATGGGAGGTGGAGGAGGCACTTTGCCTCTGGGTGATGGAGGATACGACATGTTGATAAGTGAAAAAAAAAGGGAATACTAGCCAGCTGAGCAATGAATGAGCCGCATTGCACATTCTGGTTTCTTTGGAAATTAAGACTGTCCTGTCTTCCAATCACATTTAAACTGATGCTAATATGGATTTATTGGGCTCCTATAGTCTCAAATCCATGGCAAGATGATCCGTAGCAATAAAGCAACCGACTCTAGCGCTTTTATCGACCTTTTGCTTGCCAGCTTCTACCGAGTTTTGAATACATCACAAACCAGGTATTCTGGCTATTCAAACGACTATGAGGAGAAGGAGGAGGAGGAGTGGGATGCCAAGTGCTCATTTTCACAGGCCAAATTCGAGAGTCGGGACGAGTTCATTTTACCCCCAAATCTTTTTTTGGGAAGACTCAGTTCCCTAGTTGAGTACAATTTCATGCTGTGAAAACATGTACTCGTCGAGACCAAAACGACAGCAGCCAAGTCAAAGCTGATTGAGAGATGAAAGCCATAAATTTCGTTATCCTTGCAAAATCAATTCCAGTTTTAATAAATCCAATAAATTGAAATTGTTACAATTTTGATGGGGACATCACGTGAAGAATGGGGTTTCCTTTTGTGTTGTTGAGAAAGAAAATATAACCGTTCATCAAACAGAAAAAGTTTAACCCTCTTTTGATCTTTCATCTTCTTCTCTATTTCTAGTGCAGAAAAGTGCTCTTGAGATCAGCAGCCGTCTCTTTTCATTCTTTTTTTCGACAAACAGAGGATTCAATGATGATTTACTTGCTATATTTATTATATTTTGCGATAGCGGTGACGGTAGCACTGTCATTATTACTATATACCTACCAGTGCGAATTACTGTATGCAGCAGGGTTCCCGACTGGGTCGAGGACAGTGGTAAGTGAGGTGGAACGACTGATAGCGATTGTATATTCATGCATTTTGGATTCAAAGGTGGCAAGACCATCGCAATTTGGGTTGCCTGATAAAGAGGTTATATTGGTGACCAAGGACGGCTACAAGATTCGATCCTATGTCATGATTCAACGTGGCGAAGAAGTAGCGATACAGTCGCCCACTGTAGTTTGCTTTCATGTAAGTGGATATCTCTTTGATTTGGAATATAGCAACTCATGTAATGGATTCTAGGCACATACTGGCAATATGGTAAATGAATGGGGTTTCTTTTTCATGGAAAAAAAAGGGGGGGATGTGTGTGTGTGTGTGTATATATATATATATAGGCTATCACAATCAAACATTCGAGAAATTACAATGAGTGACAATTATTAATTAAGAAAAATATTCACAGGGTCATCGATTGCCAATAGCTCAAGTATTCTACAAGAAATTAGGCTACAATGTAGTCATGCTGTCGTATAGAGGGTAAGTAGTTTTGCAAGCTATCATTGACATTGACTAATCATAGCAATTAGATATGGTCTCAGCGAGGGCAGACCTACTGAAAAAGGACTTAAAATTGACGCGCAGGTAAAAAAAAAAAAAAAAATCACAGAAAAAGAAAAAATCAATGGGGTTCATTATTTTGGTAACACATAAATATTTAGACTATGCTTGAATACATCAAACAGCATCCCATCCTCAAACATACCAAATTAATCGCATACGGTCAATCATTAGGAGGTTCGGTGGCTATCAGTCTTGTATCGAGAAACGAGGATAAATTCGATGCATTGATCATTGAAAACACATTTTTGAGTGTGGTAAGTTATTTGAAAAGGAGCATCAAGCAGATATAGAGGCTCACACACACTCTCTCTCTTGCCAATAGCCTTTGCTAGTACCACATATATTTCCAGCATTGAGGCATTTAGTATATTTGGTACATCAGACATGGAGATCATACAAGACGATCAAATACGTACATCATGTACCTATACTATTTCTGTCCAGTCTGAAGGATGAATTGGTTCCACCTGGGCATATGGCGAAATTATACAACATATCACAAACAAGTGGAGTCAAAGTATGGAGAGATTTTGAGAACGGAACACACAATGATACTTGTATGCAGGTAAGATATTTGGTGTGTGTGTGTGTGGATGTCATAGGGTTGTGTGAACTAACATTGCTTTTTCATAGAGTGGTTTCTTTGAGTCAATTGCTGAATTTGTACGAGATAATGTATGGGAACTGGATTAGTATTTGGATCAGATCAAGCATTTGGGAAGGAATCAAACAAACTGTTATTATACATACAACTCATTTTTCACAACACATTATACATACACCATGCCAACATTTCTCTAATAACATATCGCCATATTTTATTATTAATACCTCCTCGCACACCCACACCCACACCACAAAACACTGCTCCTTTTCTTTGATATGTTTCTTGATTTCTATATACATATATTTCTCTCCTACATGATAGCTATAAAATTGATCTGTATTCTGTACAACTGGAAATTTAATGTGAATTTCATTGGGTATGAAATCCAGGAATAACCTACCCCCCCCTGGATGATATATGAGTTACACTCTACTGAGCTTATTTTTCCCCGTTTGTTGCTAATTATCCACTTTTTCGATCTGATGTTTAATTGGTATACAGTTCATTTCTAGCAAATCCATAGATAGTTCAAAACTGGAAAAGTTTTACCCATTTCTGTTGTATATAAACCAGGCATTATTCTCCTCTCGATCAATCTGCCTCTTTAAGTTCTATTTATTTAATAGCATGTCAACTGCTTACGGTAAAATCCAAAAACCAGATACAGCTATCGATTTAGATACCATTTTACCAATCCGCAAGACACTGCGTGATGGCACTGAAGGTCTCATTCAAAAGGTGGATCCCAATAACAAGCCATTAGTTGACTATTTACATGCCAGATTCAATGCAGAGATCGAGGATGGGTATGCTGTGTATGGTTTTTAGCTGACAGACACGCGCTAAACTACTTTTGTACACACAAACAGTTCCACATACCCTCAAGAGAATTTGCTCGATGAGCAGCAATTTAGAGATTACTTTCTTGGGTATGTACAGTAGATTAGGCCGTCATCTAATATGATTGGAGTTTAAGTTGGTTGTACATGTAGATCTGATGCCTTCGTCATGTCCAAGGATGGCATCATCGAACCCAATACAGCATACAACTGGGAGGACAAGGTTGTAGGCATGTTTTATATCAAGCCAAATTACCCAGGAAGATGCTCGCATATCTGTAATGGCGGTTTCTTTGTAATGAATAGTCATCGTGGTAAAGGTGCTGGCGTTGTCATGGGCGAAGCATTCAAAGTATTAGTTCCTGCTATCGGTTACAAGGCCTCCATGTTCAATTTGGTGTTTGAAAATAATCCTGCTTCAATTGCAATTTGGCGCAAGCTTGGATTTCAAGAAGTCGGCAGAGTTCCTAATGCTGGTAGATTAAAGAATAGTCCTGATAAGCTTGTTGATGCTCTCATGTTTTACTATGATTTCACCGCTACTACTACTACTACTACTACTACTCAATAAATTTAGAAACAATTTCATAGATTAGATAAGAAAATTTTGTAGTGGCAGCTCTCTTGAAAACCATTGTATTTTTTTCAAGGAATTCAACCTTTTATCATGAGATGCATGGCAGCAATAGCTGTAGAAGAGCGCTTTGTTCTCTCAGGACTCAAATTATATTGAAAAGTATATATGACATGCGCAAAAAAAATAAGTCAAGAAAATCTTTAAAGCCTTCAAATTACCTTTGCATCGCATCAACATTGAGCCGATCACAAAAGAGTTTCTTGACTTAAAATAGCAACTAAAGTGGTACTACCCATTAGACCAACACTTAGAGCCTCCATACAAATTGTAAAATCACTGCTACAACGATGGTTGAGGCATACGCTCTCTTGATGTATCATGTTTCACCAAGATCTCGCATCACAAACAAACATTTAAAGAGCGTTATATTTGGACAGAAAACATCCTCTGAAGGAGAGATGTACACGATTCGATTTCCCTGAATAGGTACATGCCTCCTAAGGCCTCTTTCAGAATTTTAAATCTACTCAAAATTCGAAGATTTTCATAAGGCATCATAAGGATGAATCCGCAATTTCGTCTTGAAGTGGAATTTCACCCGAAAAACGGGATTCTCGAATATTGGTTATATTTTTGAACAGGGACAAAATGAGCTCCTCTATCATCTAGAATCATCTAATCTACAATTGTTTATTCTGCTTCTCGATTTTTGCGTACAAAACTGAATCCCTGAAATTTCGAGAATAATCCGTACTTTTAGAGGAGAGCGCTATTGAAATTGACACCATTGGATATTCCTTGAAGAATAGAGTTGCTTTAATTAGAGGGCGCATGCAATTTGATAGCTACAAGAATATTCTCGTTCGAAAGATAAATTTGATCCAAATACGCCTTTTACGGATGAGCAGCGAACTGCCGTGGTACTAAGCTGTATCAACTTGAACAACAAAGAAAACAAAACTACTCAGAGACCTTGGATAACTAATAGTAATAAAATTCTTTGGCAAAAATTGACTTGGCTTAGAACCTTTCCTTGCTTCAGACAGGTAATCACTTCTGTTTTCAAAGTCTAAAGTGGAGGGGAACATCCTAGTATTCAAAATCTTCAAGACGATGAAGCGACAAAAGGTTTGACATTCAACAGATCAAATATCCAGGTATATCTACTCAAGTTCCTTGCCATCCAGATGCATTCAGTTACGCAAAATTAACTACCATATACAGAATATAGCTCTTTAATACAGATCACCAAGACATTGATAACTGAAATCAACGCAGATACGCGAATGCAACGTTCTCAATTTCAAGATCCAAAAGTAATAAAAAAAGACTCGATTTTTAGGCTTGGCCTTCGTTTGTAGAAGGGAGAAGAAAGAGGTTTCGTTCATTTTTATTGATTTTTTTTTGTTATAGAAAAAAAAAAGCGATAACAAATAGTTATAATGAAACACTTTAGTTGGCCTTTCTACGGAAAGAACAACCTTCAGTCAAACGGGCACGACCACCAGTGGGTTGGCACAAGACGGTACCGCAAGAAGAACACAAAACAACGGTTTGAGCGTGACTGAAAACGGTGCTAATGTTCAAACAACCTGATAATGATGTGTAAGTATTGCTGCTCCCAAATTTCATTTTGCTTATATACAACTTACCAGGACACTTGACATCCATGAAGTAGGAGTTGGGAGACTGCACAAGTCTCTTGAGCTTGTGAGAGCGCTTCTCGTGTTCAACGGAAGGGTTAAGAAGATCGACGGCCAACTATTAGATGATAAATCAAACTTAGTATACACAATTTGTCTTTGCAACCAACTTGCAAACTACCGCAGCAAGAACATGTGAGCACAACACACAATATATCGCAATACACGCACTCAGTTGAAGTAAATGTAACCAGGCAATTACAAGATTGACAATGGCTCCAAACTACGAAATACTTCATTGTTGTATATATGTTGCACATCAGTACTATTAGTTGTAGTTTGTCTTGGGCAATTCATGTTGTTATAGAAGCTTGATAAGGTGTAGTCATCGTCAGGAAGGTGCAACTGTCGAGAATTGGTTCTGTTTGAGTTTTTGATGTGCACTGTCAAATCATCTCACATCCATCCTCTTCACCCATCCATCCATCCATCCATCTACATTGCATGTAGTATCCATGCCATGGATTATATGTGCGTGCCTCATGTTTTGCTTTGATAGTGTACATGTTATGGTAGTATATGTTAACTTACAGTCATATTACTGTGTCGAAGGCTTGGTAAAAAGGGAAGGTTTATATGTTTGTCAGGTTACGCTTCAAAGATATTGTTCGAGCACCCAGTCACGGATAGCAAACCTTTTCTTAAAGCCCGGATACTACGGATTGCTCTACATTGACCAATCGGACATGCATATTTTGAGTGGCACAGTTGACATTTATATAATGGATCTAAAATGAATCCATTGAAAGTAGGCTTCTTTATTGCCTGAGAAATAATGAAGGATGTCGCAGCAGTAATCAAATCAGAAAAGGACATGTGGTTTTTATTAAGAATGTTTGCCGCAGTTATTTTGCTCGAGACTGGATAGCTCGCTTCACGATTGCTATGTCCAAATTGTTATCGTCATTGCTATTGAAAAACACTTGCTGGAGGCTGTTTTCTATAGCATCTCGAAGTTTCATGATCTCTACAAGTCGTTTTTCACGTCTACCTAAGCCTCGCTTTAATACAAAGGCATCGAATAGTTGAAACGATCCTTTCCACTGCTTGAATTGCTCATATTTGCGATCAATGGACACAACATGCAGCCAAAAGAAAATGACAGTAGTTATCACAGCAAAGAAGAATCCATAAAATGTATTCTGATAGAGATAATGCCACTGCCAGATGAACAGAAACAAGTATACAACAGGCACTGCCAATGTCGCATGCAAAATTTTGTCCTGCGCCTTGACCTCTTCGTACACTTGATGCTGGGAATAATGTCGACCGATGAGATAGAGGGGTAAATGTGCCAGCACGATAGGCAATGACAATGGGAAATCCATGAGTAAGACCAATGATTTCTTGATAAAGTTCTTGAAGACGGTTCTTTGTATAAGCTTCTGCTTTCTTCTGGCATCGTAGCAAGCAAGATCAGTGTCCCGTAATTTGAGATCCTTCAATTCACAGCTATAAGCATGCAAATTGTCGGCTAGCTGTCTCAAGTCGTCTTGCTCTACAAAAATATTTATCAGGCTGAGCAGAGTGAGTATACATTTTCTGGCCGCAGTAGCATTGTTCCTACCTTTGCGATACTTGGACGAAATCAGACATGTTGCCGTATTCACCTGGAAACAACATCTCCCTTGCCATGACGGCGCTGTTTCTGTTGGGCCAGTCAGGCGAGTTCACAGTCAGAGACAACAGTGCGTTCTCTAATGCTTTGGTAACCAGTTTTGCAGTGGCTTTTGGTGCCTTGTCGAAATCAGCTAGATACTCTTCCATTTGGATCGGCTTACCGAACCTTTTTTTTGTGATCTTTTAGTATTCTTTGTTCAAGATAACTCGAGCAAATGAATGTTTACCTGACAATAATGACGCTGCGATATTTGGATTTTTCAGAGTAAACGATACCCACGGGCACAATAACAGCTGGTTTTGCTAGTTTTCCATGTCTGTTGTACCTTGGTTTATCCTTCAATGCTTTAGCGTATTCCAGTGCCACCTAAATACACACACACACAAAGATATTGGTTGAGAAGTATTGATTCATTCATGTATTTCACTTACGAAACTAGCACCATCCTTTAGTTTACTAATACGTGGTAGAGTATGGCTCGTTCCCTCTGGAAATACAGCAATAGATTCATTCAACTCCATCACATCGAATGTTGATTGATAAAGACCCAGATGATCTTTTGATTCTCGGTCAACGGGAACACATCCGACGCTATTCAAGAATTTTGTTGCGTATTTATTCACGAAAATTGAGCTTTTAGCCCAATAATGGAGGTACTCTTTTGAGCAAGCTTTGCAGAGCACAGCTGGATCCAACAGCATATTATGATGCGTGGCAGCACTATTGCAGACGCTAGTTAGTATCTTTAATGACAGCCAACAGTGTAACACTTACAATATACAAGGTTGATCTTCCGTTGTCGCTTCTTCATAGCCCTCAATCCTGACATCTGAGAAAAAGGACCAAAGCGAAATACGGGCCCATTCTTTACAAAGCTTAGCTGCAAATCCAAATGGCATTATTTTATTTATTTGAGTTAAAGAAAAAGATGGAAAACTAATATAAACATTAAGGGTTTCATTTTTTTTTTTTTTAGTCCTTGAAGAGCCGCATAAAGACCAACCCAACTTTTGGCTCCCACCGCCTGCCATTTAAAATAGCAGCATTGCTCTTTGTCGTCTTTCGTTCATGGTTTCAACGCCAGACATGAAATTTGCAATTACAGTAGAGATAGCAACTGCTACCGTAGCACATTTTATCGTAGCGATGATACTTGTCGTAAAGAATACAAGCGACATAGGCACCTATGCTGTATCAAATTACAACTCGTCAGCTTAATTCGGCGAAAAGACGTGTTTGCTCTTCTTTCTCTTCACTAGAAGCGACCTAATTTGGGGTCGCTTCGAGAAGGGATACCAGTAACTTCAAGTATAGTAGTAGTAATAAGTGAAGTTCTGTTCATACTTGCAACATTTTTGCTGGCCACAAGAAAGCTAGTGCCTATTTCAGCAATTGCACCATCTCAATGCGGTGTTTCTTTGCTTGAATAATACTGTTTGTTAGAAGCTTTATTGTGTATAGCGAGTGATTCTTCAGATGCCTCTTGTCTTTGCACGAGTACTTTTACCATCTCCCATTGGTTCCATTCATCTGAATTGGGTGGAAACACCTTATCCATGCTGAGCATCTCTTTCTCAGTGACGACTGTAGTTGTAAGCACTGTGAGCTGTGGTTGTAATTGTGGTGGAAAAGGAGGCGTTGATTTGTGAATTGAAGATTGCTTGTCATGGATAGACGAAAGATCTTGAATAGTCAGATGTGCTGTCAGATGTGTTGCCATTCTCACTGCCAGTTGTTGCTGTTCTTGCTGTTCTTGCTGCTCTTATTGCTGTTGTCGTTGCTACTGCTATTGCTATTGTTGTTGCGGAAGAAAAGAAGAGGAAAAGACGGCAGAAAGAGAATAGTAAGCCCATGAAGATGGGATTTACCACCATGGGAGGAAATCCACATAGCTATGGCCTACCGCTCTACAGTGCTCATTGTCGACCTCAAACAAGTACATAACAGCATTGTTGCTGAAACGCACTCGCCGAGGATCCCTCTCGTTGCTAATGGGAGCTGGTGATCAGGAGGTTACGGTTGCTGGTGGAAGAGGAGGTAGTGGTAGTGGTGGTGACAGCAGGATACTATATGTAAATGCTATATAAATACCTAATGTTGCTATCTTGTGTTGTAATACTTACTTGATAATTATAGCCAGAGCGTAATAACATGGCAAAAAATACTACTAGCGAAAGAAAAGGGTACATAAATAAAATTCGCAGCATTTACTCTCTCTTAAATACTTTCAACTGTCTCTGAGAGTATAGTAGCTTTGTTATTGATAGCAACGCCAGTAAAAAGGATGGCAAAATGAAATGACACTTTCCCCCATGTATTCTAGCACTGATTTGAAGCATCGCCAAAAGTGAAGCAACTCTCAATTATCATTTTTCATAGCGATCTAAGCAAATGTAGTTTCCAGCCTTCTTTCTCTTCAGTTTTGCCATGGCATTCTTGTTAACAAAAGTTTACAAGCTTTTATGACTGTGTAACAAAGCAATCACATGTTCACAGAGGGTTCCTGCTTTACTAAACTTGCGATTTACAGTACATTCAACATACCGTTAAGTCTAGTCAAGACACACAGAACAGAAGGAAAAAAAAGTTGTGTTTAGAGATCTTTGTCTGGTATTTCTGAGAGTGCAAGCTGATTTCAAGAAAACCTCGCAATGAAAAACTCTTAAATCTAAAACGGACAGGGAATTTGCAGAGCCGTTATCGAAGCAGTAAATGGCACTGGATTTAGACATTTTCATATCAAAAGGTGTGATTCGTCAATTGGATTTCTTCAACACATTAGCACTTGTTGTTCAAGTGTCAATACAATTAGAGTTGCAGCCACCAAAACTTTGCTGCGTTTAAGAAGGGAAAGTGGCCAAACAACAGAAGTGATCTGAATAATCAAAATCAGCATGTTACTCATAGGGATTCATTCGATCAAAGCAGCTGTGCCTACATTATTTGATGATTATAAAGATTATAAACATGTGAAGACAATGCTGATGCATGCATGAATGAATGAATGAATGAGTGTAGTAAAAAGAATTAATCATGGGCAGCACCACGATCTAAGTGCTCAGATATGCAATGACACTGTGAATCAAATACCATGGACAATGCTAAAACCTTTATAACTTGACTTGTAGCTGTGTATATAACTCTTCTTTGATACTCTAGGTGTATATCAATGGAAAAAAGCTGGTGTATGGCTGGATATCATACTTACCATCACTCTTACTACTCAATAATATACCAAGACAAAGCCAAAATTGGATGCATTTGACGAGTGATTTCTTGAGCTAGAAGCTGCTTTAGACCACTAGAATAGCACCAAACTAGTACTCTCGACTAGTAGATACTCACTGATGCATATTCTCACTTTTTTTTTTGAATCAAGAAAACATCGATGAAAGTCGACGCAAACCATGAGCTACCCTTTACTGAAACATTGAAAATCAAATAATCGCTTTTTTGATTCCAAAAATGAAGACTTTTACTATGGTATACTTAAGATCAAATGAATTCTAGCAACTCAGGGCAACATCTGAAAACACTTTTGTGAGACCTTTGCATGTGAAATCTCGCGAATTTGGCAATAAACCACTTTTCCTATTTTTGAGAATTGCTTGATATTTTTAGTCAAAAAATTTGATGTGATTAGTACCATTGGATCCATCGTAAAAAGTTCTTGTAGATGTACTAGAAAGTAGGGTACGGAGGTTGTAGTCTACATAGTTGAATTTGCCAAAAACGATGTTCGGTGATCAATGAGCTGATTTTTCTTTCATTGAGAAATCGAATACTTAAAGCCAGCCGTCACAACAATAACGATGTTTTCAGTAGATTTTCAGCATACCAATGTCTGTTTATTTGAAAAGGCAAATCGAAGGAGCTATTAGCCTATTTGTAACATGAATACGCTCTTAAAAATCATGCAATTCATGTATTTTGAGGCGGCGTCATGGTACCTGAAGGATTTCATAGGCTTGAAAACTACGGATCGAGAATGTCTCTACTCAGACACACCTTCTTCGTATGAGATAGCAAGTACTGTACTCTATTTGAACGATGCCTATTTGTTTACTTGCTTGCTTGTGAAGCTTCTGTATGCCTTTCAAACGGTAGTAAGAATGTAGATCTTAGTGATGGCAACACTAGTTAGTTATTTGACAGCTCTGCTTGCATACATACAAAAGCGAATATATATATATTATGCCCCCCCCAAACCCTACTGTAAAGCTCTACTGATAAAGGTTCCGCTATTATTTACATTTTGCTCAAGCTTTTAAATCCAAAGCGAATCAAATTGATCAATTTCCGTTATCAACCGATTCAAAATGTGAAAAGCAAAAGTAAAAAAAAAAAAAAAAAAAATATAAAAAAAATAAAAAAAAAAAAGTAAACACATTTCATGAATTTATACTACAATTATTGTGTGTATTGTATTAATGATGCATACCATATAGAAGAAAAACTCTCAATGATTCCAACAATGCCAGTTACATTGTGTTTAGGTGCAAATAGTGTTTGAAACGTTTTTTTTTTTTTTTTTTTTTTTTTTTGGCGTCTCCTTAAAAGATACTTGCCATGGAAAAGGTATAAAAAGGAAAAAGTTCTCTCTGTTTATTTTTATACCCTTTCTTCCTCATAACTTTCTTTTTTCAAGGCAATAGACACTCATGGAATTAAGGTTATCACGTAAGTATACTTATCTTTTCTGCTGGCAACGGGTAGTAACATGCTCCTAAGGATGGCTCAACACGCAAGGCTCAACATGCAAGGCTCATAGCAATTCAAGACTGGCTCTCTGGTACTGTTAGATAGATGATTATATAGCTTTACTATATTCCTATTCTTTGCACGGGGGCCTTCAATGGCGCGTTCTAAGGTGGTAAAAACTTCTGCTTCTGCTTCAGAGGTTGTAAAGGCTTATTCTCCTGAGGTTTCAAGGCTTATTCTTCTGAGGTTCTCAAGACCTAGCATTCTGAGGCTTTCAAGACCTAGTCTTCTGAGGCTTTCAAGACCTAGCCTTTTGAGATTTCCAAGACCTAGCCTTTTGAGATTTCCAAGACCTAGCCTTCTGAGGTTTTCAAGACCTAGCCTTCTGAGGTTTTCAAGTCTACGCCTCCTAAGGTTTCAATGCTAGGCCTTCTGAGTTTTTCAGGTCTTTGTCTTCTGAGTTTTCCTGCCTTTTGTCTTTGAGTTTTCTAGCCTTTCAACTTCTGAAGTTTTATATTTTGCCCCGTGCCCCTTTTTTTTGGGATCAGATAGACTCTCACTTTCACGTAGTTGTTCCTGTGAGTATCATTGCTATGTATTATAAATGGCTTTGAGAAACCAAGAAGAGTCTCCTTTTTTTTTATATATATATATAATATAATAAACTGAAATAAAAATTGTAATTGATAATAAAATATGCCTTTAATAACAATACATTATGTTGTCTCGATCATTTTCCAATGTAAGCCTCTAAAATGGACCATGATATGCATTTCCACGAGTTGACTACTTTCTCATCAATGTATTTGCATGAGTGTCTTTAAAGGTTTCCTCTGTAGATACGCTACTATTTCGCTGCTACTGCTGCTACTGCTACTGCTGCTATACTGCTACTGCTACTGCTACTGTTGTTGTAGATTCTCTTCTGACCTTATAGATAAAAGCTTAGATCTATTTAGATCTAATAAGCTGAATGAATCCCATGTCAAGGACGACATGAGTAAGCGATCCGGCTAGAACAATTTTGAGTACAATTTGTTGTCAAATGCAGAGTACTAGGCTGTTGGCTACACTTTTCAGAATTCTGGCATCAACATCGAGTCGATCTAATCGATTCATCTGTACTCCCCGGAAAGCATTCTAAGCATTAAGATGAGTAAAGTGCTTGCTGGTATCAACGCAAAAGAAGCGCATGACACATTAAGCTCATCTTTTAATCATGTAAGGGCACACCGTTTCAATTGACCGATAATGGATATTGCTCGCCTCTTATTATAGTGGATTGCTTAGATCTGGCGGTTGGCTTTTATACCACAAATCATAAAACTTGCTTTCAATCAAATCAAGAGACATTGTATACTCTATTACCACATCAACTAGTAGCAAAGATGCATGAAAAGGGCTAGATGCTTCAGAAAAAATATACCTTTCAAAGCAAAAAATCAATTGACCAGCGGCAAATTGGCTCAATGCATGTCGCAAAACAGCATTGCTAATCGAGTATTGCTTTGATAATAGTAATAGTAAAGCTTGGATCTTTTCGTAAATCGTCAATTACAAGTAGCATACAAGCGATTCACAAATTGAAATCATGTAGTGTGTAATGTGTCGTCCAGCATCTCGATAAAGGGTTAACTATAGGCTGTGACACAGTGGTGCTAAAGACTTACACCCACTAAAAGGGCAATAATTACAGTCGTACCCCGAGTAACTGGGTGTCAAGCCATGCTTCACATCCAAGCTGATGAATAAAACGTATTTGAATCCATACATCATATCATTACAGTGCTTTTTTTACTCGTAAAAGTGCAAAACACAGCTAAATCTGACAATTTTCAATCACTGATATCTCTACTTGTAGGCTGTTTCAGACCATCAGAACGGCGCTAAACGATTGCTCTCGACTAGTACTTGCTTGCTGATGCTTCATCCCAAATTTTTTTTGGGTCATGACAAATCGGTCCATGTCTCCATTTTTTGACGAGTAGTAGCAAGCAAAAATCATTGAATATCAAACAATCGCATTTTTCATCCCCAAAATGAAGTTTTCCACAATGACATGCCATAGTGAAAAGGGAACTACGAGCCTAATTTATGATATGAAGTTGCTAGTTTGGATAATCCATTTTGCGAAAGTTGAGTTTTGGACTGAAAACGTGTTTTTAGTTTTTCCTTATTTAGAACAGATTTTTGGTGAAACATGAGAGAGTTATTAGTACCGTTCGATAGAGAATTTAAGCAAGTACTCGAGACAATTAATATGTAAAGTGTATTAGATATAGCGTTTCCCGAGAAATCCCTGAAAAGAGGAAAAAAAAGTTCAGATCGACCACAAATCCATTGCTCAGGATTGAAGAAAGAACAGACTTCGGGAGTTGAAATTCGACAGCAGCAATCATGAAGGTCATCGATGTTTGTAGTAACTAATCTGTAGTAACTAATCGTACACAGATGCTATGTGGCGCCAATTATATCCAAGGGCTATTGTATATAAAGCTGCCAAAGCACTAGAATTAATACTTGAAGACTATTACTTGCTTAATGTATGGGATAAATGAACTGGTACCCAGCTGATAGAAACAGATCAAGACATAATCAACCCCCCCCATAAATAAGACACCATTAAGCGTCAACCTGGACTCTTCATTGGAGCTTAATAAACTGATAGTACAATTCTTTGAATATATTATAGATGTTCTATTGGCAGCCGAATTAAATCATTTCAGATTGCCTTTGAACTGAGTTTATTACAAGTGGCTTCTACTTTCGGTACACTTACAATTATTTCCATGTCCATAATGTACAGGCCGTTGCGTTCTTGAACCATCATGGCTTACGTACTACTTGAAAAATAGATGGTAGACCTTATTATGGCTCATTGTGATGTAGACTCCAGCCTAATAAGTTCATCCTCTCGACTAAAGTTTAATTCTTAAAGCAAAAAGGCTCCGTCGCTTATAGAATACATCAGATCATAAAAGCATTATAGCTCACTATCAAAAGCATAAACTAACTTTTACATCTGGATTTCCAACGATGTCTACATATCTACTCTATCTAAATCTCGGATTTTATATCTCTATGTCATTTCAATCTTTTACATGATTGCAACCACATGGACTGCCAGGGTTGCAGGCGGCATGGAAAGCA
The DNA here is from genome assembly GCA_037974945.1 of Mucor circinelloides. Taxonomy (NCBI): domain Eukaryota; kingdom Fungi; phylum Mucoromycota; class Mucoromycetes; order Mucorales; family Mucoraceae; genus Mucor; species Mucor circinelloides. The sequence continues at coordinate 868,196 of JBBNAA010000004.1, read as the reverse complement.
AGGTTGTCCATACTGTTCGCTGAGCCAGAAGCTGATGAAAACGGCTATAAAGCCTAATAATAGGCTCCAAATGGCCACTTGCGTAAGAAGAGATAACTAATAGTCTTGTTTATTTTAATACTATATATATATATATATTAATTTTATTTACAATTTAAAACAAATGCTATAATGGTGCATTTTCAGGGTACTATTTTACTACTTTAATTTTTTGCTAGCTTTGGTGTTGTCATTGTCACCATCATCTTGATTGTGCTTGCGTTTTTTACTGAGAGACATTGTTGGCGAATGAGAAGTTGATGCGATCCTAGGTAATGTTGGGAAATAATGGAGGGTGGAGGAGGTAAAGGGTGATGCTGATGCTGATGCTCGTGCTGATGCTCGTGCTGATGCTGATCTTGATGAGGATGATGAAGATAAAAATGTAGGCTGGTAATGACGTCTGATTGATTTTAGTGGCTTTCTAGCTGGTGGCTTTACTGAACTACTTGGAGCCCAAAAGATTTGGCTCTTGTTCTGCAAGATATTCATAGCAATCTCGCGAGACGAAAGTCGTCTTGGTTCAGCTTTAGCTTTGGGGCTCAAGGTAAACACTGGTGGTCTATTAGCGAAATTAACAGTTTCACTCATATTAAACTAGGTATAATGAAAACGTGTTAGCTGTGTTCAAGCATCAATCCCAATAATTCTAATATGTACTTACACCGTGATTGAATCCAGAGTGGTACGCCAGGGGATACACAACTACAAACTGGCCAGGACGTTGATCAACAGCGTAAACGTTGATGTTTTCTTTTTTCAAGCGTTCAGGACTAAGCATTGTCGCTCGTTGGAACAATAGGCCAGGTTGTTGTTTAAATAGCTCAGGAACTGTTTTTTTCATTGCATTTTGAAATGCTTCAGAATCGTCTTTTGAGACACTGTACCATGTTTTTGTTTCACCCCAGTGCATGTAACTTATAGAGCCGGTGTAGTAGTCTTTGTTACGCCAACCAAACGAAGAGAAGCACATACCAGCGTATAACCTAGGCATTAGACCGCTGATGTTGGATTTGTTACCTCTGAACAAAGACTGAGCTGCAACAGGAATAGCATTTAGATTCCATGGGTCAGACATAAGATTAGCAGTAGAGAAGCCACTAGAGAGACAGTGGTTAATTACATTGCATGCGTAACGTGGTCATTCAACTTACCTTCCATGTAAATCAACACCATATTCAACTTGGCAAGTCTCGTTAGGGTCGCCTACTAGTTTCCAGAACTTGCGTTCACACTCGTCTTCTGTCACAGTGCTACTACCCTCTGGATGAGTCTTTTTGAAATGGTTTGTCTTGAAATCATCACACACTGCTTGAAAATCCTTCAGGTTGTATTCCTTGCCATCTTTGAAATCATAATCTTTTCCTACAGCAGCTACAATCTCGAAGCTATCCCAGTCTAACTCTGGCACAGAGGAATGAGGGGGGTTCAAGCAGTAGGTGTGGAAAGCACGGCCATGACATACAAGCAAGCTATCTTGGTTTTCGTCCTTGTTGCAGACTTCACACTTGTCGTCTTCGATAATAATGCCACTATTTAGGCCATTGACTACGTAGTATTGAGCTAAATAGAGTGAAATGAGTACAAGAATTGATGTAGCAATGAAATAAAGACATACGTTTTTTTCTTGTATCGCGCTTATGCTTGCCATACCAAGTTTCATAGGGTAAAATGACTTTCTGATAAGCAGTTTTGAGAGTGTTTGATAAACGTGTCCAGTTCTTGCGAGAATAGCCTAGTTCTCTGCCAATCTCGGCCCACAGCTTTCGTCTTGTCACTCTTTGAATCCCACCACGGAGGGCAACCTCTTTTTTCAATCTGTAGAGATTGACAAATTTTTGCTCAAGCTTTGGGATGTTGGTAGTGGACTTGCCTCTCAGTTTGTAGTAGCTTTTAACTTGCTCCAAGTAGTTGACAGCAGTACGGGTCTCTCCATCGATTTCATTCAGTTTCTGGACACGCGTCTTGAAGCGGAAGGACTATAGAGAAAATCAGTCAACATCAATTCGAAAATCAGCATGAATGAACACAAACCTCTGTGTCTAAGCTAAATTCAGGATTGTAATCTGCTGGAGGGACAATTTTGATAATCCCATACTTACTTCCTTGACCTTCAAGGCTCTTAATATAAGCCAAAGGATCTTTGAATTCTTCCTTTGTTGGGTAGAATGTGGGAGCTTCTTTAACACCAAATAATCGATTGGATTTACCAACTTCAGGTTCTTGAGATTTTGTTTTTACAGTTGACAAGTCAAATGGTGCTGTCTCACTATTGTACGCTGTTTGGGTTGTGTCTTTTGTTGCTCTAAGCATATTGACAATGATTATATGGAGGTAAGAATTAAAAGTAAAGAACGAAAGAAAAAGAAAAGAGGATAAAAAAAAAAAAAAAAGACAAGTAGCTTATCTACTTTTCTATCGCCCCTTTTTTGTTTTGCTTTGTTGTGTGTGTGTGTGTGTGTGTGTGTGTGTGTGTTTTTCAACTAGATTATTACTATGTCAAACTATCTCTTTCATCAATCAATTGATGGTAAACATCATAACATCTAGTCATTACAAACAAAGCGAGCAAAGCGATATAAGTATAGTATCATTTGCCTCAGATTGAGCAGCTTGTAGTATGATGTTTCTTAGGATCACAACAACAAATGCAATGAGTACCATAGCAGCAAGAGTCATGAAGGCTACCACCACTACCACTACCACTACCACTACAACAAGCACCAGCCACCGGTTTCTCTTCTTCACCTTATTCATGTAGTTATGGCTCATCACTTGGTTTATTGCAAAGATTTTTACTAATTGAGATCATCACACATCTTTTTTGCACATGAAAAGCAAATTCAATGTTAATAGAAAGTTGTTATAAAGTCTTTATGACGAAAATAAATAGTTTTATAGTTTGAGAGGCAATGCAAGACTTTATATTGTTTATTGGTATTGATGTATGTTACAAGATTTGTTTTGAATTTGTATAGATGATAGACAATTTGTATAGATTTGTATAGTAAGAGACCACATTGATAAAAGTATAGCTTGGTCTTGTGTATAGAATAGAAGCAGCATAGATAATAGTATGGCTTGATTGATTGTAGATGTATAGATGACATTTTGTATTGGAGTAGTCTTGACATTGCATTGAGAGTAAGCAGCACAGAGAATAGCATGGCTTGATAGTAAGAGATGACATATAGAGATAGCACAACTTGTTTCTTGATAGCTTTTGATGATGATTGTAGATAAACCAGATAATGGATGACCAGAAGAGTGTATAACTAGATGGAAAAAAAAAAGACCAAATGAGTCTACAATATTTTGCAAGCATGACTTTGTGATATACCGTTTGGAACATTGATTGAAAGCTTGATTTGAGTACCAACAAGAGAGACCGGCACTATGTAAGCGGTACCAAGGTGTAAACTTGCTTCATCCATGATCCCAAAGTCATTGACATCTGAGGGCTCCTCCATCTCTAGATCATAAGTTGACCAACCACCAAGATCAAACCTATTCTCGCGAGCAATAAACTTGTGATCACCCCGTAGTACATGATCAGTGGATTCGCCCCGCAGTCTGTTCAGGATTATGAAGCGGTGACCCTACTCATTCCCACAAAAGTGTTTGCACAAGTGTGGCTTTTCGGCACTATATGATGAGTACAAGTTAGTGAACGTGGCTTATACACTTGACAAGATGAAATACTTACTCGCACAGTTCACCAAGGTAAGGAGGACCAAGACGAGATCATGAAAGTATTGTAGCTTGAAGAGAAGACACCATGTATAGAACAAAAGTAGAGAGCCTAGGAGCCCTTGAGGCACTACATGATGAGATGATGTCAGTAAAAAAATGGTACGCTTGTTTGAAAAGATGAATACTTACTTTTAGAGCTGACCAAGGCATTCTTTTATCAGAGATAGTTGTTGTTGAGATAGTTGTTGATATTGTTTCTTTTATATTTTTTTTTTTTTTTTTTTATATTTTTTTTTTTATATTTTTTTTGTATAGAATAAAGCAGAGAGTATTTGGCTTTTTGTAGAGAGCTTTGACTTTGTAGAGAGTGTTTGGCTTTTTATAGAGAGCATTTGACTTTTTGTAGAGTGTAATTGACTTTTTGTAGAGAGCATTTGACTTTTTGTAGAGAGCATTTGACTTTTTGTAGAGAGCATTTGACTTTTTGTAAAGAGCTTTGAGTTTGTAGAGAGCTTTGAGTTTGTAGAGAGTAATTGACTTTTTGTAGAGAGTATTTGACTTTTTGTAAAGAGAAGAGATGAAGAAGATGGGGATTCCACAATTCAAAATGGACCTCTATTTATACTCTTTTTCATCGATTTCATGGGAATATAGTCTCCTTGCCTTATCTAATGATCTTCTTCTTTACTTTTCTCCAGACCCTGTTTCCCTAAGGACACGAGAGTGGTACCATTTTGACGTTTGACATTTGGTCTATCTAACCCGCTTTATCCGATAATTTTAGCTGCTCTCTAGCTCGAGTTATATCAATTTTATCATTGCAAAAAGCTCTTTTTTCAACATTCACATGAAACGAGTTCCCCCATCTCTTCATAGATGTAATCAACAGAAACCATTTTATAGGCTCATTTTCCACTCAAAAAAATAAACAAAAAAAAAATTATTTGAATCTAAACCAGTGTAACTGAGGTCTATCTTGGCAGCCTCTCTATGTCTCTCTCCCTATTTTCTATCTCGAAACTCACACGGTTATCGACCCACATTTCTTTTTACTTATATAGTCATCAGCTGCTTGTTCAATTGAACGATAATAAAGCTCAATTCATTGTTTACATCGCTTTTGGAACCAGTGGAATGGTCTTTATATCACAAGTTATACAAAAAAAATTCAATCGAATCGAGAAAAAAAGTCGTGTGCTTTTCAACAACAAGCATCAATAAGACTCTCATAGGGTGTCTAGACTAGTGCGTATAATTTTCGTGCTACGCTTCTTGCAACTTCCTTTCAAGTGAGCTCTTTCAGTGAGGAAATTTTCACTTTGTTGTTGATGATACAAGGCAAGGATATAGAGTGCCATTGCATCAGTATATCTGTAATTACATAGTTAATGATATCAATTGATATCTGTTCAAGTCAAGGATTTCCACTAACACTTATAATTGCTTGTTTTCTTTTGTGCCGCAATGTAACTAGTCCACCTCCTTGTTTTCCTTTTCAACAACTATTATCAACGCATTCCATGGAAAACTCACTACGCTGTTACACTCGACATACTTGGCTCATTTGTGTTTTTTTACATCATCTCTACCAATGTGTTGCATTGACCTCAATATGATGGTATATACACCAGACATCAATAATTACAAAAGCATATGTATTGCTCGAGACTCAAACAAAGTCACTAGATTTTTGTTGTTGCATAGTGTCGTTGATATACAGTGTGCTCAATTCAAATGGACAGGCAATTATTCAGGATGTACAGCAGCAGCAGCAGCAGCAGCAGCAGCAGCAGCAGCAACATCAGCACCTCCTATTTCTATGCAACAACCGACTCAAGGAGGAAGTGGATCTACTAATAAGATGAATTCGTTTCATATCACTATGATGCCTGTAAATGCTCACAGCAACCTAGGCATGCCATTCACTCCAAATCCACTGCCTCCGTCAAACCCAAATAATAACCCATCCAATGCCCAAAGCGCCCTCAAGGAAACACTCTCACAACTTGTTCAAAGACATGTGGAATTATGTAAAAAGACGCTCAATGTATTTGCCATGGCTGGAAGAACCCTAAAACTATCTGCTGAGACTTGGTCAGTGCTATTGAAGGTAATGTTGGGTATTACAGACTATCTGTTAAAGGAGCCATCAGGAGACACATCCAATCTGGGCGTGATGAATATGGCAGATGAATTATGCGGCAGTCTACTGCAAGTCTTGTTTGAATTATGGCTTCGATCAACTATCATGGACGTCGAGATGTGGGATATACTCAAGAGCTGCTTTATTCGATGGACGCACAGGTCAAAAGCCATACAACAATGGAGCTCGACGTCATTAGCGCTTACAAAACGGATTCAAAACTTAGTATATGGAGAAAAGGAAGGCACAGATGGAGTGTATGTGAATGGACCCAACATCAAACTTGACCTTCCAGCCGAATTTGTCTATTACGCATGGCATCGAGTGATATACCTCATACCCCACCCACTTCAACTACCATCCAACAATTTCACACTTGCAATGCTTGGTATCGGTAATCTAGTGGATACATTAAACTCATCGATCAGTGGGGTTGATATAGTTAACCACGAATCATCGCCTGCAAGAAACCCAGACGGCAATACACTACTTCACATGCTCGGCACCTATCTCTTTGACGCTGCTTCCAAAGCCATTGAAGCGGATGCCGACTCACAGCGAGGATGTGCAGAAGCATATGCCACTCTGTGTAAGATATTCTGCAAACCACAAAAGAGAGAGCCGTTTCTTCGTACCTACATTGAACGATTCTATGCAGCACTGCAAGTAGGACTCAAATCTGAGGCTTGCTTACCTACTATTCTATTGTCATGCATAGAATTATTTGCTACAGACTTGGAGGGCGTCAGGATGTTGGTGCCTGATTTTATCTCAGCGATCAAGATGGTGTTACCCAAATTGAGGTTTGAATGCAGAACCAACGTGTCGATTGATAACCTTAGATTGGCTGCTATCAAAGTGCTTAGCACTATCATGTGCATGCCAAATCATTTTGATAAAGTGGAATTGCATCTGGGCTGGGATTGCGAAATGAACAACTCGTCGTTGGAGAATGTTGCATTGGTGGGAGAACAGGAGCAGTTGATTACTCAGTTGGTAAGCAATCGCTATGAATAGAGTATAGTGGAGTCACAGACTAACCAAGATGTGTAGATTCGTGTGCTGTATGCGTCGCCAGCAGACGGGAACACGGAACGTCCTTTCTTATCAGTAGGTATCGGACGACTAATGGCAGTCTGAATACTAACGCATATAAACATGCAGCTCAAATTTTATATCCTCGAAGTCTTGTTAATGTCGCTGCGAACAGAAACGTCTTCCTACAATATGCGATATATCCTTCATTTGATCAATGTCTATGTGATCGAAGATGTGCCATTCTGTCCGGGATTGGTGGGCACCGTGGTCAAGCTGATTCAAGACAAGATTTTGACGATGCAACTACCAGCAGATGTAACACTAGTAGCATTCGATGTGCTTATGGACTTTGTTGATTTGTACGATTTCGTAAAGCGAGATAGTAAGGTAAAGCGTCATATTCGGGTACAATGTTTATGAGAGATGTTCTAAGTTAACAACAAAAACAACAGAATGTGGCAAGAGAGCTTGTGTTGGCATTGAGTCGCTATGTGGATACACTGATCAATGGAGGAAAATTAGCACAGACATACCCGTTGATTGTTCAGGCCTATGATTGTATGATCAAATGGATTCTCGTCAGTCAGTGGATCATCGATGATAGAGACTGCTACAAGGCAGTGATTGCTACACTCAGCAAGGGGATCACTATTTTCGATAGAGAGAATGCCGCACCATCAGCACCTGTAGAGCCTGTCAATGTGGAAAAGAAAAAGAGACGAGATACTGCATTTCCTCCTACTAAGCAGCTATTCCAACTCCCGCCTCGTGTCAACAAGGGCATTCACCACAATAGCCACCATCATCAGCAACAGGATCAACATGCTGCCACAGCTAATTCTGGCTCAAGAACAAGCACCACCGTTCGTAAAAAGGAACAAGTGGCAGTTAGAATGGCAGCAGAATACTGTATGTCTCAATTTGTCAATCAATTGGGTAGATTTGCATTGCCCTATGAACATGCGCTGGGAGGCTGCAGGTCAGCAAAGATAGACGACGTGGCACAACTAAAGCAAATCAAGGCAAAAGACAAAGAAAACTGGACAGAGCATGCCTCTTCTATACGCTATTTCTTGATTGACAAGCGCACCTTGCTGACTATCATTGATGTCACAGATCCACAGCCCAAGGATGATGAGCCTGGCAATGTACCGTCCATCGTCGTTGTGATTCGCGATACCACCGGAAAGTACGTCTGGTCAATGGAGACTCGATACAAAGACCATAACAAGCCAGCGATGAAATCACCTACCAAAGGAGGCACATCTGACTATTTAAGACCCCCGTCTATCCATGACAAGCGATCTTCAATTCATAAATCAACGCCTCCTCTTCCACCACAGTTACAACCCCAACTCACAGTGCCTACAGCTACAGCAGTCAATGAGAAAGAGATGCCCAGCATGGATAAGGTGTTTCCACCCAATTCAGATGAATGGAACCAGTGGGAGATGGTAAAAATACTCATGCAAAGACAAGAGACATCTGAAGAATCGCACGCTATACACAAGAAAGATGCGCTCATCAAGTGCCACGTAGCGCCCTCCACCTCCAACATTGATCTCAACAGCCCTAGAGGATTTAGGCTCTTGCTCTCTCAAATTGGATTCTTGCTACCCAAGAACAGGAATCATATTACGCCATTACATATATCTGATTCTGTGATTTCAGAGATGGAGACATTGGATATGCTGAACGAGTAAAGTATACTCAACAAGTTGAAGCAGAGACACAAAACTGACTTGAATTACCCTATAGACGAGACTGTATTTCTATATCAGCTTATTATGCAAAATCAGGGAGTGCAACATGGCCAGAACTTATAGAGACACCACCTGCTCTGAGCGAGCAGTTTATCCAGTTTATCAACTGTCTTGGATGGCCAGTAAGTTTGTTTTGCAGCTGTAGTAGTGATTGTATACTGACACACAATCTAGGTAAATACCACGCAGCATAGAGGATACAAGGGCAAATTGGATGCATCCATTTGCGAGACCATACCCTACTACTCTGACCGCACTGTTGAATTCATTGTCAATGTACCCTATTTTTTAAAGAAACCTGCTGCTGATACTATGGAATGGGGCAACATGAACACTATATCCAAGATACATCAACAAATCTCCTCAGACGACCATGTTTGTGTTATTTGGATTGAAGATTTGGCTCACTATAAACTGTTAGCAAGTCTGATCAAGGCATCCAGCTCGGTTAACTCAAAAGCAATGGTATACATCTTTATCAACCCCCTCAAGCATAGTGCAAATGGGCTGTACTGGGTTCGAATCTTGGTACCTCCTCATGGTAATTCACCAGCAAGCTTGCTGGCTAGTCAAAGATTGAATGAGAATGCATTGGTAAGTCTTTTGGTTGAATGAACAGCGAGCACAAGAATAGTAACAGTTTGCACAAGATATTTGGCCCATTAGTGGATGGCATTGTAGTGAGTCGTCATGCGTTGGGCTCCATGGTGAGAAGCACTGCGATATCAGCACACCAAGCATGCAGAGTAGTAACAGATACATACACGCGCCCTTATGTCATTCGAAAAGAGTATATAGAAGAGATGGCTCATCGACACCGAGCCAAGTTACCCTTGTCAGAGTGAGTTCATTCATGACTGTACGCATGTTGGATAAATGACTAACAGCATTGACTTATATAGATTTTACTCTGATGTGTTTGCAGAAAGAGACAATTAGACCTTACATTTACATATTTTATAATACTTTAATTCCCTTCATTTTATACGTAATTCTTTTCAACACATTTGCATGCCACAAGTCATGCTTAATTTGATACAATAAATATAGATGCTATTTAATACAAAGACCGGTCAGGTACAATGATTCGATACTTTTACAGACAACAGATACATATACACTTTGATCTAGATTGCTGTAACAGACGTCTGCATCTTGAATCTCCTTCGCCTTTCTAGCTCGCATCTTGTCCGCAGACATCACGTTGGTAGTATCTTCAGTTACACCACTGCTGGTAAAAGAGCGACTTGTACAGCATTCATATCCGATCAAATCGTACCAAATCACTTTCATGTCTTGAATGATTTTGAAGCGAGACGTGCCCAGTCGTACACTGCATTTTCTGGAAACTCGAATACGGTCCAAAACCAATCTTTTCAGCTGATGTCGAGGTAGATAAATGTTGAAATTGCGGGTATTGTGGTATACTGGGCTGGAGATGGTAGAAATCAGAAACAGATCAACTAGTTGCGGACAGTTGACTGCAATGATGCAAAAGACATCGCTGCCACTATCAATCAGCACATTTTCCAGTCGAAGTGATTCTAGTGCATAGCGGTGAGATGTGGGTAGCATGGCGTTGGCGGAAGCCAGTTTAGCGTCTGATATGGTGAGATGAGTCAGTCGAGGACATTGGGCCAATACAATATCTAAATACATGGTCGCATTATCAGCACTTGTAGAGGACGCAGGAATTGCATCATTTTGATAAAAGTGTCTTCCAAGCGAGAGATTCAGTGTTGTAATGTTTGTGCATTGTCTCAGGCAAGACATCAGCATGTGAAAGCCTCTGATCTCAATAGCAAGTGGCCAAGCTAACACTGTGAGGGTTTTTATGTAATGCTGTTGTTGTGATTTAAGCAAGCCTTTTAGTTCTTGAGCCAAGTTGTTTGTAAGACCATCGCCCAAGGTGAGTTCGCGCAGAAAAGTAGCGTGTTGATCCAGTAGCTGAAAAAACGGAGCTTGCAGACAAAAGGATTGCATCTTGAATGTGTGTAGTTTGTTGCATAATTTCGCTATTTGAAGCAAGTGTGGCTCGTATGATGCATTGTTCAACGGACGGCATTCATACTCTTGTTCGTGGGCACCAGCAAAGAAAGAGCAAGAACCTACCTCTAGACGTCTTGCGTAGATGTATTTCTTTGAAATGTAGTTTAGCCACCGAGGCACATCATCACAAAAGCTGCCATTGACAAATTGAAACCTTCTCATATCCACAGCCGGCTTGATATCTTGACTTTGCACTGATGGCATGGGTAATAGCACAGCACCTACTAGATACAGCGAAATCAGCCCAGGACAACTGTTGTGTATCAATTCCAATTCATCTACGGTAAGATAGATGCGCTCAATGGACAGTGATTGTAGATGAGGTGCATGTTGTAACGACTGAATGAAGGACGTTTTGGAGTTGGTTCTATCATTTTGATTATTGAACTGTACAGACAAGGACGTCAGTTGCGTGATCGGTTGCTGCAACAAGGCGTGGGCTACAGTGATGCCATTCAATTCCACCAATTCACGCATCTGTTTCCATAGTGCAAAATGATGCCGCACCTTGTCCAGTTCTTCCCGGTTTCTACGTTGTTGGTAGTACTGAAATGATTCCCGACGTGCAACTTGGCTCAATATAACACCATCAAACATCAGCACTTCCAAGTAGGGACAAAACTGAGGCAACTGACCAAGCACGGATGGCTCGATATGACCATTTTCAATCACCAATTTGCGGATTTGATATCCCGTTGAATAAGGGGCAGCCATAAGCGAGGTTTGCAGTGTGTCGTAAAAGAAGGATTGGAACTGTACCTTGCCTCGAATATACACCGTGTGGTAGGCGAATTGGATCCACTTTTTGTACCAGCTGTTGCAAACACATTGACATTCCACCAAGTCTTGTCGGTCCAAGTAATGAACAACGTGCTGAAAGATTTCAGTAGGCAATGCTGTGATGAGTTGTTGCATGATATAGAAAGATAGAGAAAGAAAGAAAAAAAAGGGGGGGGGGAGAGGTGGATGGGAATCAACAAGGAACAAGCTCGAGTTTAAATAAAGAAACCCCACGATCATCACTCATGATGAATAAAGAAATAATGACCTAACAACAAAGGGTGGGTGGGTGAGAGATCGTCTCTTTTCCTCTTTCTGGGAAGTTTAATTCAAGTGTAATAATGCCTGTTGCATGATTTGTGCTCATGTGATCATGTCCCAGCTTACTAAAGCGAGTTTAGCCAATTGTAGGTATGGATGATTTAGGTCTGTCATTCTGATGGGTGTTTGGTTGCTCTGGCATTACAATCCTCCTTGTTGTTGTTCCATCGTCTTGCCTGCAGATTCAGTTGACTTTCTGCTTTGTTTCTGGAGAAGGGGCAAACTTGTTTGTAGATGCGCCAATCTCAGCATCAAAATAATCTAGCAACAGTATGCCAATGACAAGTCTGCGACGCGTGTTCTCTGGCTGATTGATGGATTGTTATTCTTGAGTAATCTATTAAAGCTATGTATGCATGCGTTGATTTGCTGCAAGTTGCCAGAGCCAACAATCGCATTCTAAGCTATAGTTTAATGGGGTGCTTTGCGTTATTAATGATATAACAGCTATATCTGAGCAACACGTCTAAAGAAAGGCACAAAAAAAATGTTAATTACATCATCCTGGCTCTCGATGCTCTGCTAGGAATTGTACCTTCAATTCATAGTTGCTGTCTCTAAGCATAGCAAAATCAAGACAGAGGTTATCCAGTTTGACACTACCAAAGTTGCAGTATTCTTTGCTTCGCTTGGATTTTGCTTGGAAGCGTGCGACCAAGGTTAATTGCTTTAGTGTTGTCTTCATAAACACCTTGTTTCTGCTTTATACGTTTGCATAGGGATAGATTAAGCCATAGAGGGTCAATTTCCTACAGCATTTATTAGTACACTGCAATATATTCTGTGCTAAGCAGCTTACCATTGCGAACTAGGAACAGCAGGGTCTATGGACATCTTGAAAAAAACGCAGGATTCAATGGAGTATAGGAATTTTTGGGATCTAGCAAATCCTTTACAGGAAATTGGCTCATGTTTTGAACGAGTGATTGACCATTTTGATAGATCTTGAGTTTGGTTTGACGCGTGTCTTGTGGAATAAACCTAAAGTTGCTTCTATTTGACCGCCTTGACTTTTGTTGGATTCATATCACGGCGTTTCAAGAGTGTTTTGCTGATTTCTTTGGATGTTGCTGTACAGAGTTCAAAAGTAAGAACCATAACAATATCTTTCTAATATAAAAAATGGCATAAAAAATGATGAGATAAGTTGACGTTCTGTATTACATTGCCTCAGATTTTCAACAACTTACACTGTTCTTGCTGTCATTTTTGTTATTGTTGTTGTTGTTGTTGTTATTGCTGCTGTTATTGTTGTTGTTTTTGCGGAAAAAAAGAAGAGGAAAAGACGGCAGAAAGAGAATAATGAGCCCATGAAGATTGGATTTACCACCATGGGAGGAAATCCACATAGCTATGGTCTGCCGCTCTACAGGGCTCATTGTCGACCTCAAACAAGTACGTAACAACATCGTTGCTGAAACGCACTCGTCGAGGACCCTTCTCGTTGCTAACGGGAGCTGGTGATGAGGAGAGTACAGGCGGGTTTGAAGGAGAGGGAGTTGCAACGGGAAGGGCAGGATGAGAGGAACTAGATGGCTGTTGTTGGTGCTTTTTTGGAGATCGCTCATCTAGCTCATCATCCATCGACTTTCTCTTTCTGCCTCTACGGTTGCTAGTGGAAGAGGAGGTAGTGGTAGTGGTGGTGACAGCAGGATACTACATGTAAATGCTATATGAATACCTAATGTTGCTGTCTTGTGTTATGATACTTACTTGATAATTATACCCGGAGCGTAATAACATGGCAAAAAGTATTATTAGCGAGAGAAAAGGGTACATAAATAAAATTCGCAGCATTTACTCTCTCTTAAACACCTTCAACTGTCTCTGAGAGTATAGTAGCTTTGTTATTGATAGCAACGCCTGTAAAAAGGATGGCAAAATGAAATGACACTTTCCCCCATGTATTCTAGCACTGATTTAAAGCATCACCAAAAGTGAAGCAACTCTCAATTACCATTCTTCATAGAGATATAAGCAAATGTAGTTTCTAGCCTTCTTTCTCTTCAGTTTTGCCATGACACTCTTGTTAACAAAAGTTTACAAGCTTTTATGACTGTGTAACAAAGCAATCACATGTTCACAGCGGGTTCCTGCTTTACTAAACTTGCGATTTACTGTACAGTATATTCAACACATCGTTAAGTCTAGTCAAGACACACAGAACAGAAGGAAAAAAAAAAAGTTGTGTTTAGAGATCTTTGTCTGGTATTTCTGAGAGTGCAAGCTGATTTCAAGAAAACCTCGCAATGAAAAACTCTTAAATCTAAAACGGACAGGGAATTTGCAGAGCCGTTATCGAAGCAGTAAATGGCACTGGATTTAGACATTTTCATATCAAAAGGTGTGATTCGTCAATTGGATTTCTTCAACACATTAGCACTTGTTGTTCAAGTGTCAATACAATTAGAGTTGCAGCCACCAAAACTTTGCTGCGTTTAAGAAGGGAAAGTGGCCAAACAACAGAAGTGATCTGAATAATCAAAATCAGCATGTTACTCATAGGGATTCATTCGATCAAAGCAGCTGTGCCTACATTATTTGATGATTATAAAGATTATAAACATGTGAAGACAATGCTGATGCATGCATGAATGAATGAATGAATGAGTGTAGTAAAAAGAATTAATCATGGGCAGCACCACGATCTAAGTGCTCAGATATGCAATGACACTGTGAATCAAATACCATGGACAATGCTAAAACCTTTATAACTTGACTTGTAGCTGTGTATATAACTCTTCTTTGATACTCTAGGTGTATATCAATGGAAAAAAGCTGGTGTATGGCTGGATATCATACTTACCATCACTCTTACTACTCAATAATATACCAAGACAAAGCCAAAATTGGATGCATTTGACGAGTGATTTCTTGAGCTAGAAGCTGCTTTAGACCACTAGAATAGCACCAAACTAGTACTCTCGACTAGTAGATACTCACTGATGCATATTCTCACTTTTTTTTTTGAATCAAGAAAACATCGATGAAAGTCGACGCAAACCATGAGCTACCCTTTACTGAAACATTGAAAATCAAATAATCGCTTTTTTGATTCCAAAAATGAAGACTTTTACTATGGTATACTTAAGATCAAATGAATTCTAGCAACTCAGGGCAACATCTGAAAACACTTTTGTGAGACCTTTGCATGTGAAATCTCGCGAATTTGGCAATAAACCACTTTTCCTATTTTTGAGAATTGCTTGATATTTTTAGTCAAAAAATTTGATGTGATTAGTACCATTGGATCCATCGTAAAAAGTTCTTGTAGATGTACTAGAAAGTAGGGTACGGAGGTTGTAGTCTACATAGTTGAATTTGCCAAAAACGATGTTCGGTGATCAATGAGCTGATTTTTCTTTCATTGAGAAATCGAATACTTAAAGCCAGCCGTCACAACAATAACGATGTTTTCAGTAGATTTTCAGCATACCAATGTCTGTTTATTTGAAAAGGCAAATCGAAGGAGCTATTAGCCTATTTGTAACATGAATACGCTCTTAAAAATCATGCAATTCATGTATTTTGAGGCGGCGTCATGGTACCTGAAGGATTTCATAGGCTTGAAAACTACGGATCGAGAATGTCTCTACTCAGACACACCTTCTTCGTATGAGATAGCAAGTACTGTACTCTATTTGAACGATGCCTATTTGTTTACTTGCTTGCTTGTGAAGCTTCTGTATGCCTTTCAAACGGTAGTAAGAATGTAGATCTTAGTGATGGCAACACTAGTTAGTTATTTGACAGCTCTGCTTGCATACATACAAAAGCGAATATATATATATTATGCCCCCCCCAAACCCTACTGTAAAGCTCTACTGATAAAGGTTCCGCTATTATTTACATTTTGCTCAAGCTTTTAAATCCAAAGCGAATCAAATTGATCAATTTCCGTTATCAACCGATTCAAAATGTGAAAAGCAAAAGTAAAAAAAAAAAAAAAAAATATAAAAAAAATAAATAAAAAAAAGTAAACACATTTCATGAATTTATACTACAATTATTGTGTGTATTGTATTAATGATGCATATCATATAGAAGAAAAACTCTCGATGATTCCAATAATGCCAGTTACATTGTGTTTAGGTGCAAATAGTGTTTGAAACGTTTTCTTTTTTTTTTTTTTTTTTTTTTTTTTTGGCGTCTCCTTAAAAGATACTTGCTATGGAAAAGGTATAAAAAGGAAAAAGTTCTCTCTGTTTATTTTCATACCCTTTCTTCCTCATAACTTTCTTTTTTCAAGGCAATAGACACTCATGGAATTATGGTTATCACGTAAGTATACTTATCTTTTCTGCTGGCAACGGGTAGTAACATGCTCCTAAGGATGGCTCAACACGCAAGGCTCAACACGCAAGGCTCAACACGCAAGGCTCAACACGCAAGGCTCAACACGCAAGGCTCATAGCAATTCAAGACTGGCTCTCTGGTACTGTTAGATAGATGATTAGATAGCTTTACTATATTCCTATTCTTTGCACGGGGGCCTTCAATGGCGCGTTCTAAGGTGGTAAAAACTTCTGCTTCTGCTTCAGAGGTTGTAAAGGCTTATTCTCCTGAGGTTTCAAGGCTTATTCTTCTGAGGTTCTCAAGACCTAGCATTCTGAGGCTTTCAAGACCTAGTCTTCTGAGGCTTTCAAGACCTAGCCTTTTGAGATTTCCAAGACCTAGCCTTTTGAGATTTCCAAGACCTAGCCTTCTGAGGTTTTCAAGACCTAGCCTTCTGAGGTTTTCAAGTCTACGCCTCCTAAGGTTTCAATGCTAGGCCTTCTGAGTTTTTCAGGTCTTTGTCTTCTGAGTTTTCCTGCCTTTTGTCTTTGAGTTTTCTAGCCTTTCAACTTCTGAAGTTTTATATTTTGCCCCGTGCCCCTTTTTTTTGGGATCAGATAGACTCTCACTTTCACGTAGTTGTTCCTGTGAGTATCATTGCTATGTATTATAAATGGCTTTGAGAAACCAAGAAGAGTCTCCTTTTTTATATATATATATATGATATAATAAACTGAAATAAAAATTGTAATTGATAATAAAACATGCCTTTAATAACAATACATTATGTTGTCTCGATCATTTTCCAATGTAAGCCTCTAAAATGGACCTTGATATGCATTTCTACGAGTTGACTACTTTCTCATCAATGTATTTGCATGAGTGTCTTTAAAGGTTTCCTCTGTAGATACGCTACTATTTCGCTGCTACTGCTGCTACTGCTACTGCTACTGTTGTTGTAGCTGCTCCCTTGACCTTATAAATAAAAGCTTGGATCTAACAAGCTGAATGAGTCCCATGTCAAGGACGACATGAGTAAGCGATCCGGCTAGAACAATTTTGAGTACAAGTTGTTGTCAAATGCAGAGTACTAGGCTCTTGGTTACACTTTTCAGGACTCTGGCATCAACATCGAGTCGATCTAATCGATTCATCTGTACTCCCCGGAAAGCATTCTAAGCATTAAGATGAGTAAAGCGCTTGCTGGTATCAACGCAAAAGAAGCGCATGACACAGTAAGCTCATCTTTTAATCATGTAAGGGCACACCGTTTCAATTGACCGATAATGGATATTGCTCGCCTCTTATTATAGTGGATTGCTTAGATCTGGCGGTTGGCTTTTATACCACAAATCATAAAACTTGCTTTCAATCAAATCAAGAGACATTGTATACTCTATTACCACATCAACTAGTAGCAAAGATGCATGAAAAGGGCTAGATGCTTCAGAAAAAATATACCTTTCAAAGCAAAAAATCAATTGACCAGCGGCAAATTGGCTCAATGCATGTCGCAAAACAGCATTGCTAATCGAGTATTGCTTTGATAATAGTAATAGTAAAGCTTGGATCTTTTCGTAAATCGTCAATTACAAGTAGCATACAAGCGATTCACAAATTGAAATCATGTAGTGTGTAATGTGTCGTCCAGCATCTCGATAAAGGGTTAACTATAGGCTGTGACACAGTGGTGCTAAAGACTTACACCCACTAAAAGGGCAATAATTACAGTCGTACCCCGAGTAACTGGGTGTCAAGCCATGCTTCACATCCAAGCTGATGAATAAAACGTATTTGAATCCATACATCATATCATTACAGTGCTTTTTTTACTCGTAAAAGTGCAAAACACAGCTAAATCTGACAATTTTCAATCACTGATATCTCTACTTGTAGGCTGTTTCAGACCATCAGAACGGCGCTAAACGATTGCTCTCGACTAGTACTTGCTTGCTGATGCTTCATCCCAAATTTTTTTGGGTCATGACAAATCAACGAAAATCTTCATTTTTTCATGAACTACCCCTTTCGCGAGACATCGAAAATTAGTTTCTCGCGTTTTTGACCCCAAAAATGAAGACTTTTACTATGGTGTACTTAAGATCAAATGAATTCTAGTAACTCAGGGCAACATCTGAAAACATTTTTGTGAGACCTTTGTATGTGAAATCTCGCGATTTTGGCAATTAACCACTTTTTCTATTTTTGAGAATTGCTTGATATTTTTAGTCAAAGACTTTGATATGATTAGTACCATTGAATCCGTCATAAAAAGTTCTTGTAGATGTACTAGAAAGTAGGGTACGGAGGTTGTAGTTTACATAGTTGAATTTGCCAAAAACGATACTTGGTGATCAATCGAGCTGATTTTTTGCCGGTGAAAAATCGTTGTCAGCAGTAGTAGCAGGTAGTATTTCAGTCCCAGCTGTCACTATTACTACACAGCAGCTGTAAATGCCTTGTTTATGAAAGCCATTGATGTTTCAATAACTACTCCTGCATAAACGCAATGCAGTGCCAACTATATGTAGCTACCTGTGTATATAGATTTTTTAGAATATCAGAAGCACTATGTGATAAATGACTATTTGTTCAGAAAGTAACAACTAATAGTGCAAATAGTAGAAATTGTACAGGAGGTAATTGCTGATTGTGCACATAGCAATGCCCTTTTTACAATGTCACTAATACAATTATACCATTTGATAGCATTGATTCTCTAGCATACATAGATGTTATAGCAGTAGCATATAAGTGACACTAACAATACCTGTTATTCCTGGGCGACAATTATGGATGTTGCACTGCCTTTAGAAATGTGACCACGCTACTTGGCCCGCTTAAATTCCTCATTATTCGATCTCAAAAAGGCCCATTTATGATGGCAAAGAAATAATTTAAACAAGCCAAGCACTTCATTGAGATACTGTAGTGCATCATCTTGTAATCCTTTGGCATGACTGATTACATGTCCCAAAGGAACGGCCACAGCCGAGATTCAACACTTCAATTCCATTGCTTTGCTATGAAAAAAAGATATTTTCTAAATAACTGAATGCGACAAAAATTAGCAATTGAAATCATTGATTTGCTGCTCAACAATCAATACCAACTGGAAAAAGGATTGAGCTGATAAGCTGGCAGGAGGGGGGGGGGGGCTTCGGTTGATACTATACATGGAGTTACTTGTCGTGGTAAAACGGAAACAAGCGAGTTTATAGAATATTGGTAAACGAATCGAGATCAACTCAATTGAGCAAAGCCAAATCTATATTTGTTTTAATAGTACACAGAAATCATGAGCCAAGAGAAAAGTTGAGTTTTACATTCATATACTTCAATGTTGCGTGTTATCGTGAGCGTGCACAGTATTCTTCGGGATGCCAGTAACGTGCATGTCCCTCTAAATGGAAAGAAATGGGAATTAAATACTCATGGTTCTTGTGCACCCAGATCCAGATCACGAACAGTAGAGTCTACTTGGATAAAAAAATAAAAAAAAAGAAGGCATATTTCATTGGTATATGCTATAGGGCTTCTATAAAATTTTCAATTTGTATCTACCTTTATTCATCAGTAGTAGTCATGTTTATTATACATGGAATAGCTGCAAAGCTACTTACCCACAATGCCGTGGAATACTCTTGGGAAATTAAGACCACTTGGCATGTTTGTCTCCCATCTAAATTTTCAGACAATGCTTTACATATTAAACGAGCCGTGGATTTATTGACATTCACTGACATTTAATAATACCGCAATTTATTTTCGAGATAAAGAAATCTCTTGGTATAAGATATGCAATAAAGATCCCAAAGTTAGCATTGATTGCTTAGAGGTTGGCACGTATTACAATGGGCTATTTTTATGTCAATCGCTCTAGAACTGGAAGTTGTGTGTCAATCCATAAAGCAGGAAAAAGCGAAACCCGATGAGTATAAAAATCCCAATTATTATTTTAGTCCCTTCTTTTCTCTTCCTCTTCATTCAATCACAAAAAGCCATGAGTTTCATCATCAGAGAAAGCGACCAATACAAGAGAATCATCTCACCTCCAGTTACCCCCAAGCATGATATCGAAGCTTGCTTTATGAAATCAAATACCATGGAGCAGTACAATGCCGCAACATTTCCTCTATCCCCACCTTCTTATACAATGACATCTCCTTTGCATCGCCGTCGAGAATCATCCTTTGATTCTTCTTCCAGTGGTCATTCAATCGCTAGCCTACCAAACAAAAGAAAGCAAAATAACCCTACTCGATCTCCTCCTTCAACAATAGATGGTGCTTTTCGAATGCCTTTGGATATACTCGCAAAGGCGTTGAATGTCGTGCCAAATCAGAAAAACCATCCTACTACTACACATCCAGCAACAACATTATCATTATCATTATCATCATTACCAACTTTGCCCAAGAAAAGAAAGAGAGGAAATGACTGTATCACACCCACAGTACAAGCATTGGAACAAGAAGAAAACCAAAAAGAACAGCAGGAAAAGGTAGAAACTCACAATTGCAGCAGGAAGAGAAACAGTGCATTTGCATTATCATCTTTACTGTTGCCTACACCATTACCATCGCAACCAGAGTTATCTCCATCTGGCGCTCTACCAGTAGAACCTCAAGCAGAGTTCATCAAGAAATCTGGTACCGGTGCAGCACACATCTACGACAATTTAAGTGCAGATTGTGATCAAGCAACTCTATTCCGTAATTCAGAAGAATGGATCCCAAGCCTTGAGGTGTTTAATCGTAGACCAACCATTCGAGTTTCTTGGAAAGGTAGTAAATAGCATAAAATATATCACCTTTTTGTACACATCTAACTATCTCTCGATGTAGGATCTCCACTTAAAATTAAAACCATGCCATACTTTGATAAATTGCACCCAGGAGAAGCAACAATTGCAGCCACACTTCGTCTCACGCCAGAACAATATTTAAAGTGCAAATGGGCTCTTGTGCTAGCAGCCAAGGAAGCAGATGAAACAGGTGCTCTATTCAGAAAATCAGAAGCTCAGAAAGTCTGTTGTATTGATGTAAACAAGACCAGTGTACTATGGAATGCTTTTGGTCGCCTGGGATGGCTAGGATCCAAGTGGCCACAATAGAACCCAACAATCCATCTCCTTCCATGCCCCCCCCACAGTTTCTGTAAATAATTTCTTTTCTATGTATCCCGTCTATGCTTCATTATTTATGACCATTGTATATGTGTGTATTGAATAAAATGTACTCTAGTCTGTAATCGTTGTTTATCTGATTTTGATCATGCGCAATAGTATCTTGCCATGATTTGTTTAATACACCAATACTTATTTAGAGTTTGTGTCAGCACTGTAATACAGAACCTGTGAGAGTTACAAATTTGTTTGATTTGGCATCAACCGAATAATCTTGACGTTCTTAAAATATTCAAATTCTCAAGTTTTTAGCTGGAATTTATTGTCTACTGTCCGCAATGGCATGGCACCAGTTTTCATTTTGCATGGAATGCAAGCTTGCAATTACTGAATCAAAACAGAAGCTGAATCAACTCTCAACCACTGTCGCCAGCTCCTATAATATTTTGCCAAGAGGATACCAGGTGTCACACTAAATCACTTTATGTGTTTAATATGTAGGCTTCATTTTTCTGCCGATCCGCCGTACGACTATTGAGTTTATTAAGCCAAGAGATTTTAGTTTTCTATTGGGCGTCAGCGTGTTGGGTGCTTGATACATTTCAGCTAGACTCTGGCCACTTCAGTCTTTCATCTAACATGAGACACTTTGCAGTTTCTATTCAATGATATTTAGGATAGCAATTGCAAAGAAATCAGTGATTTAGCCAGAATCAAATCCCAAAAAAAAACCCTGTGCTCAGTGCAAAATATAAATTCGTGCTACATTGATAATGCGTCTAACTGTATAAAGAGATGCGTTTTCTACCACTTTTTTGTTTGGCAAAGCGTTTCACAAGGTTACGGCCGACGCTCCCCGCCTTTTCGTTATACCTACCATGTAGATTGTAGCCAATCAATCCATGTACTGTACCAGGGATTGACACATAGACGTACGCCAAGTGCCCTTTTGTTAAAATACCAATGTATGAAATTTTAATTGGGACTCGTTGACGCCAAGCGCTTTTTATTTTCTTTGCGATACATACGCTACTATGTGCACTTTGAAGTGAATCATTTAGTTTATTCGTATAATTAAACTTTGAAAACGAAATTTAGGCTAAACGATTATAACATCTTGACTTGAATACTTGTATAGCTGAGTGATTGTAGTAATGTGTTATCAGATCCATCTATTACAAATACGCTGATAAATAGGATTTTGATTTGATCAAATTAATAGCACATCATATCGGTTGTTTAACTATAATGTAGTAGTAAATCTTCTTTTTTCATATGTCGAATGTAGCAATATCCATAGATTAAATAACATGTTGTTAGTATCAATGCATAATACAGTATCTTTTATCATATACTACGTCCCTTGCACTTTTAATGTCATGAAACTTGTTTAATTTCGCTGTTTGGTGCACGGGTTACTGTACATGACATGATCCAATAAAAAGCGTCCCTTAAACTCGGTAAAAGATGTTCCTGAAGGAATTGTCAATGGAAGCAAACAGACGATGGAAGCCCTAGAAAACAAATCAAAGTATTTCATTTGCGTCTAATTAGTTGGGGTAAGCGATATGTATGGATCATGATGAGTAATGCAGATTTTCATATCATCAAGTTGGCATGTGGATATCAGCATGCTACTGTTTTCATTTAATGAAATAGTCAAACACTAGTAGTATGGCGTACAAGCTCAAGGGGGTTCAGCTAGAAAAGTCTCGATCTAGACACATTATGTTCGGCGTGTTGAATTAAAATATACAACCGACACGAGTATTGATGTTTTATTAATGACGATCGATGATTTCTTCCGAGTCTTTGATATGAATTCTCGTTTGTAGAAACGATTTCGGGCAAATTCGAAATGATACAAGCTTCTAATAGAGCGCAAAGAGACAGCATTAGAATAAAGAAAAGAAGAAGTGAAATGGTGTTGCATGAATCATTTACTGTATGCAAGAGATGGACCTGGGCTATTTTGGCAGAAAAAAAAATTAAATGAAATGGATGCAATGCATCATGTATGTGCTTGTGCTCAGAGAAATTTGTTCTGTACGAATCTATCATGTAGACATAACGACTGACAACAGCTGCAGTTCTAAAACAGAACAGTCATAACAGCAGTGATGTTATTATTCTATAATGCCATACATGTACATTTAGGGAAAAGAATACACAGTCGACATCTGATTCATGAGAGATCAGTTGATGCCTGGTCGAGGAGATTCGCTACATTATGGCAATTGATAATAAACAAACTCTTATTGTTATGATTTTACTATTCAAGATTTCAAAACAACCACTCAATGGAATTAGAATTCAGACATTTTGGCTTAATTGAAGACACTCAAACAAGGTTAGAAAGGCAGACAAAAGCTACGGCAGTGAGATTAGATAGGTGGCATAATCGCAATTCTACCCCTATTTTACATTCACATAAGGGTACATGGTGATCTTTCTCTCTCTCTTTTTTTTTTCTGTATTTTTTTGTTGATTTATTTACGTTTCCAATTTCCATGTTGGATTGTGAACCGATCGCATATCCGATCATGTTTCCGTTTCCGACCATACATCTTATGCTTTTGCAATGTCTATAAAAGAAGGGCAAAAAAAAAGAGCACAATACAGTAACCTACACCTTTCTTTCTTACTTGATTCATATGCTCTGGACAGACATCCAACAACCCATGTATCCATTATACACTCAAAACGCACCCATGTCACCGCCAAATACGACACTACTACAATCCAGCGACTTTAAATTTACTCCACAGCCCACAAATCTATATGATCCTTCGTCTTATTACATGAGCCAGCAACAGCAGCAGCATCAACAAGCACAGACATTCATCACAGCAACCACAACAGCTGGGTCTATAAGTAGTAGTGGTACAGAAGATGAAGATCTCATAGCCGTCACCACGCCTCGTCGCAACAGTTGTACACAGACTAGAAAAAGAAAACTAAATTCAGCAGACGACAGAGATGACGAAAAGCGCAAGCATTTTCTGGAGCGTAATCGACAAGGTAACATCAGATGCTGATATGCGATGGCAACTACTAACATGATATGTGTGTGTATATAGCTGCCTTGAAATGCAGACAGAGAAAGAAGCAGTGGTTGACAAATCTACAGGAGCGAGTCGAGTTCTTGGCAAATGACAATGAGCAGCTACAGCTACAGGCAAATGTCATGCGGGATGAAGTGATACACTTGAGAAATCTGCTTTTAGCGCACAAGAATTGCCCCATGTCAGGCAGCTTACCACCGCAATACCATGATTTGTATAATAATACCAATAAAGCGTTTGTTGAATAAATCAAGTCAATATTTCCTAATCATCAGGAGCCAAAAATAAAGGGCTTGGTTACACACCTGTTTGCTGGTAAATCAGTAAAAATAGGACGATCATTTTGTGTTCATCCTTGGGCCTGGAACACTGAAGAAAGAAGATGAACAAAATCAATAATACAAGCGATATGGCAGAGATGATACACACAGACAACACCTTTTTCCCTCGCATGTGAGCTTTATGCACACACACACATATATATATACACACAGTGATTTGCTCTCAGCCTGTGTTTTTTTTTTGTTGAGTAGACATGGTTTGAAATGAAAATGTGCCATGTAACGATGATCAAGTCTGTCCAATCAAGACCTGAAATAAAATTTTCAAAAGAGAAACACAACGCCCACACATTTTTTCGCTTCTTCTTCTTTACTTGTTTCCTGGTTTCTATTTTTTTCTATACTCAAATGTCTTCCATAGCGTCTGGCAGAGTCAAACAGCGCATCATGTTCATGTGCTTGCTGTTCACAGGCGTCATGGTGTATCTGTACAGCATATCGGGAGATCGATTCTTTTCATTTGATGGGTCCAAATACCAATACAGTTGTCACATCACACGATCCATCATCCAAGAAGACAGCCAGAGCGAGCCATTGCCTATGCGACATCACAACTATATGGACTTGAACGACCTCAGCTCGACTCGCTTTGGCAAGGAAGCCAATGAACATGTGCTTGTGCTCACCCCTTTGCAAAACGACGAACAATACCTCGATCACTACTTTGAGCTCCTGGATAAAACCAATTACCCGAACCACCTTATCTCCATTGGATTGCTGGTATCTGATTCCACAGATGATACCCTTGAAAAGCTATACAACACAGTGCACCGATTACAGAACAGATGGAGAAACAGATTCTACGAGATTGATGTGTATCAAAAGGATTTCCGCCTGGATGAAAAGCCAAATGATACATCGCTTAACTCGAGGAGAGCGACATTAGCAAGAGCCAAGAACTTTCTGCTAACCGCTGCATTGAGAGAGCATCATAGCTGGGTTGCTTGGGTGGACGTCAAGCTGCATTCATACCCTCCTACGATTTTCTCGGATCTCATGCTTGTGGATGGTGATGTGGTTGTACCAAACTGCTTACTGAAAAGACAGGACGATGAATTTTGGGGCTTTGATCGAAACAACTGGCAGGAAAGCGATCTCTCGCTTGAGAGACAGCAGAATGCAGCAGAGCACGAAGTGCTGATGGAAGGTAATATCTACTATCTGCATTATCATGAGGGGCTTGGCTAATTTAATTTCATATAAAGACTATAATCAATATTCAATTGGTCGTCATTTGGTAAGATCATAATCCAGGCAGATCTTCTTTGGTGGTAACACAATGGTTTATTAATACCTTTTTTATTATTTTTTTTACTACTATCCAGCTTGTTGACATGCCAACACACCAAGGCACTAGAATACCTTTAGACGGTGTAGGCACTACATTTACATTGGTCAAGGCTACAGTGCATAGAGAAGGCGCTGTGTTTCCTCCATTTGTCTACCAGCATGAACTTGATTCTGAAGGGTTTGCAAAAATGGTGAAATCAATGGGCTTTTCTGTTTATGGAATCCCAAGTTATACCATATATCATTTTTAATCTATTTTAGACCTTATTTACAATATACAAAGCCATCAATATACATCCATTCATTTATTTGATTTCAACATTATACACATTCGCCCTCAGATTTCTTCAGTTTGCAGAGGCGTTGGACGATTTAGTATTGGATAAACCGGGAATAGACACTGTATTGTACACATTGCGTTTCGAGCAAATTTCTGCAATATCTAGCGTTGGCATAGAATTTTTTCAGTTGATGTAGGGCAAAACTCTTGGCTTGATCAATCTGATCTGCACGTGGTGATTGTAACCATGGCAGCTTTATGATAATCACATAGATGACTCAACTTGCCAGCGCTTGGACTACATCTATAATGCAGATTGGTTTTCGAACTCAAGAAGCATTGGCACTCACAGAAACTTACAACTGGTAGTCTCCATATGAATAGCATTTTCTTTGTATACGGCCGATATGTGCATAGAAATTCGTATAGCAATTTGTGCATCAAAATGAACAATGGGAGGAGGAGGGAAGGGGGGGGGGAGACATTCATTTATCTGAGGGCCCAAACACATTTATAAACACTCAATGCGGGTGTTTGCTACCAGTAATACTAGAGTGGCACAACCGCTGTTTGGCACTGTACAACTTGTTCATCCCTTTGATTGACAATTTTAAGTTTTAACAATGACAAATCGTCAATACAACCGTGACTGGAGCCCAACATTTGAGTTGCAAATCAACCTCACCCCCCCACCTTGATTTTTTCACATGAAGGGAAGGCATCTTTCCTCTCTTACACACACACACGTTCTTTTCCACAACAAATGACTTTTATCACTTCTGTCAAGGACTATGTAAAGAGACATAGACAAGGCCTGTTGGTTACAGCAACCATTGTAGGCGGAGGCTATTTTGCAGGCAAATATGCTACCAACAAAATCAGAGACATCCAAGAAAAATCAACGGCAGAGAGACTTGCCAAAGAAAAGTGAGTTATCGTGCGTCTATGCAGGAGCTACCGACTAATTGAATTGCGTCGTTCAGTTTGAAGCGTCGTTTCCAGCAAAACCAAAACGATTGTGTGTTCACAGTACTCTCGCTCTTACCTACATTGGGAGATCAGATCTTACATGACATGAACATTGAAAAGGACTGGGCCAAATTACAGGAATCCAGAAAGTTGGAAAAGATTGAATTGAGGTTGAGAAAAGAAAGAGAGGAAGCTGCTCGCTTGAAGGAGGAACAGGAAGCCATGTCCCAATTGAGCGATGAAAAGGATATCAATGAATCAGGTATTCTTGTGGACGCTGATGTAGCATCATCCACTACCACCATTTTACCTGAAAGCCAAGAACAATCAGAACCTGCACAAGACAAAGAAGAGCAACAACCCAAGTCCCCAGCGCCACAACCATTAGCATTGGATTCCAGTGTAAGCAGCCTTTCTACTTCTTTGACTGTAGAGCAAGAAGACGACAGACCTGTGCCTGAGGGTATTTTGGACAAGAGAGAAAAGCACCTCCTCTGGGAAGAGATCAAGACAAAGAGTAAGATTTTTGCGTACCTTTTTTATTTGCATTCAGCTAATTTGAGCTGCTTAGGCTTTACGAGAACGTTCACATCCATCTACTCGGTTACTTTGCTGACATTATTAACACACATTCAATTGAATTTACTGGGCCGATTTACCTACATTTGGTCCGTTTCTGTGCTCAATAAGAGTGAGCCCACTATCCGATTGCAACAAGAAGGAGAGGAACCCGATGTCGGCTTCTTGGACCCTCAAGTTGAGCGTATGTTTTTGAGTGCAAGCTGGTGGTTACTTCATCGTGGATGGAAGCAATGTGCCGAAAGAGTGCAAAAAGCCGTTGAGCAAGTAGTCTCTGGGTAAGGACCGTGCTGATATTTGAGTTAATCTTTTTTATATACTCACACTGCTTTCAGCATTCCATTAAAGAGCACCTTGGATTACAGTGAAGCTGAAGAATTGCTGCAAAACCTTCGTAGAGCAATTGAGTTTGACGACGAGGGAAAGCCCATCAGCTATCGCACATGGATGTTGCCTGATACCGAAAAGGAAGAATTGGAGTTTATTCGTGGAGCTGGATTTGATGAGGATCAGGATATCTACAGCAATAATAGCAACAGCAGCACCATCACTCTTAAAAAGCTTCTGGACGAGACCAGAGACTTTATTGATAGTCCTGATTTCAATCAAGTACTGGGATCTTGCTTGGATGAGGTGTTTGCCATCTTTGACCACCATGCATTTGTCACTGCACTGTTACCTGCTAATGAACCCATAACATCTAGCATCAGAGAAGTGACAGCAGCAGAAGCACTGGCACTGGAACAGGGTAAAAGAGTTTCATTGGCTAATCTGCTGCCTACCATTGGTAGACAATCTCATCTCGTTATTGCTGGCAATGAATACCTGAATGTAAGTACAGTGATAAAGAAACGACACAGCCGACTCATCAACATGATTTAGGCATTTGCGTATATTAAAGAATTACAAGCTTTCTCTGCATTAATCTATACACAATACGGCGATGAAAGTAACGCATAAACAATTAATTTCACCTTTTTCAATAAAATGTATACACACGCTGTTTTATAACTGTTTACTCATGTCGAGGAATGTTATATATTTATCGACGATCGAGTGGAAACCGCTCTTTCTTCTTCATCTCTTTTTAACTATACAACATGCTCAAATTTGCAAGCCTAATAACTCTTGGTGTATTCTTTAGTGCCCTTGTCTCTGCTGTGGCCAATGAACATGTTCAAATCTTGGCTGATGAGCCTATCTCAATCGTTCCTGGCCCTGATGGACATGATGTGATTCCTGTCGTTCAAACAGTAGACGGTGTTGTCACCACGTTTTACTATACGATCATTGGCCAGCAGACTATTGTCGATGGAGAGGAATCAAGTTCCATTGATGGAGGTAAGCTTTTTTTTCCCCCTTGTGTCAGGAGCGGTGCTAGTGACATAACATGCCCATCTTCTAGTGGACGATGATTTGACAGATTATCCCAATATCGCCAACGCCATGAAGAATATGGACGCATTTGAGAACATGCTTGCTAGAATATTAGAGCAGAACCCTGAATTTGGCATGATGGTAAACTCTGAAAGCGAGCAAGCATCAGCGTCGGTATCGGCATCATCGTAATTGCATGATTCTCATGAATGGCGGTCATTCGATTCATCTCAACCTTAAGTGGCATGTTTATCAGTCGAATAAAAATAAAAATAAAATTTGACACATGTATCAAGCACCTCTTGTTCTTTATATCCAACATGTCATTTGCACTTTCCAAATCATTAAAGCACACTGTAACTTTCAAGAGACAATGGCCCCTTGTACTGTCTTTAAGCCAACAGCAGCGCTTGCATTCAGGTATAGTGTGTTACACAGTTGAGCGACGCCTTGACTGAACATCGCGTTGATTCATATCATAAGCTCCCATTCAATCAACAGCACAACCGCCTCAGCAAGTATCTAAGCCAGATAGAAAGCACGGTTCTGTTCATTGGAAATTGGAAAGAATCACTGCCATTTCAATGGTGCCCCTTATCAGCGCTACATTCATCATGGGCCCCAATACATTAGCCGATGTCCTGCTTGGTGTCTTGTTGCCATTCCATGTACATATGGGTAAGTTACCTAGTTGAACAACAGAGCGAGCTTTATATCTAATCAAATTTAGGCTTCGATGCTTGTATTACAGGTGAATTTGAGTATAGCAATAACTTGCATGAGCCATGCTAATTGTTTTCATAGACTACTTTAATTCCTCTAGAGCAAATCCTTTGCTTTGTAAGGCCATGACGTATACTCTACATACTTCTTCTACTGCAGTTATGCTTGGTTGCGCTTTGTTTAATTACAGAGATATTGGTATAACAGAGTTCATACAAAGACTCTGGGCTGCTTGAATTGCACCTATTTCAGGTATAATAAAGAGTTGGGTGACATTATACTGTTTTGAGTATGTTGCAAGACGCTAGAAGCCATTGCTAATAACATTGATGGCATGGCGCTTCTTTTTTTTATTAAAAAAAATGCGATCAGTGTTAGATTCAAAGCTTTTATTTCAATTGGTAACAATCAGAGGGAATGGTACTAATAGCAGGGAATATTTGAGATGACAGAATAAAAATATAAATGATATTAATCATGCTGTGTAATCGATAAAAGAAGAGAACCACAGCCAAGGTTATAGCTCACCAGCGATGTGCTTTCCCTATTCAGTGCCACTCCTACTGTACTTTCACAATGTAGTAGCCAACTCCTCCTGTAGCATCAAGAGTCCTTACTACACAGCGGTTCGGTGGATATTTTAGCTAGACGGATCAGCATACTGGCAGTGTGGATCTCACTAAACTCTCCTCCCTACAGACTTCGACGCAGACGGGGATGTAGCCTCTGGCCGTACCATCAGGCGTCGGCTTAATCAATAAGCAAAAAGCAAATCCAGAATTTAATCATCATCTTCGCTATCACTTTCCATTTGAGGAGGCTTCCATAGTGCTCTGATCCATGTAGAAGCGGTAGACAATGTGGTAGGAGCAGCATAAGCACGATGTTTGTTCTTGGAATCACTTTGATTTTTTTCTTGATGTTTCTTGCTCGTTCTCATCATTGATGCAATGGATCTCTAGAGCCATTTCCTTGTATGTCCTGACGGCTTTGATCAAATCACCATGTGACTTAAGATCTACAAAAGTCATAGGAAACTTGGCTTGCGCGACATCTGCAGCACATACATACATACCAGAAGATTTGAGAAACAGCCCATAGATATCCAAAGTATGGCCTGAGATGATTGTAAGTGGGACTTGCACATTTGAGACTTCGGCGGCAGTTCTGTCCTTGAGAACATAATTGAGCTGGATCTTGGCCGAGAGGTCATCTTCTTGATTTTTTCCAATACATGTTCTTGACATAACCATCGTACTTTCTTGCCTTGGTACCCATTACAGCAGAGAAATCGTTGCCATTATCTGATTTGCATAGGGCTGAGAGCAGCTTTTCACGGATAATAGACTTTGACGTTTCGTTCAATCCGGCAAGCTGGCTTCCAGGAGAATCATCGGTGAGATCCAGTATATCATTATGACCAAGAGCAACGAAGTATCTTGACTTGCTCTCGCTGATGACAGATTCTTTTGCTAGTCTTCCAATATATGAGCCAAGTGTGGTATTGAGGCCAGGAATGATGACACCATCGACTTCGCTAAAGGGCATTGCTATTTGAACAATAAAAGACTACTTTCTGAGCAATGTCCCTCTGCGAATCATCACTTACTGCTTTCTTTTACAATTTATCAATTGCAGGCCACTTCGGCTTGATTGAGCGCTTCAACTTGATCGTAACCAGGTGATTGGGCTTGTCACCTCCTCGAGTGGTGACAATACGCATCATCAATGGTGCTTGGGGGAGTAAAAGTGCCCAGGAAGCAATTTTCGATTGTCTGGGAAGAAAAATTGTTCAGGGAGTAATTTTCGATTGTTCAAATAGCAATACCTATAGCCATACCTTACCAAGTGTGAGCGCATCATCATGGCCAGAAAGACAACAGCGATGGGCAATTAGGTAGACAATGGCGGCCGTTTCAACTATTGATGATATAATCTCGATAACCAAAGATATGACATCAAAAGAAATCAAAAGCAATGAGCGCATAAGAAAATTTTTGACTAGAGATGCAACAATGACCGTGGCCAGAGAGATGATACAGGCGACGGTGGATGTGCATTTATAAATTGAGCAAGAGAAAGAAAGAGAGATAAAACCAAAAAGAAAAAGGGCACATAGCAATCACATCTCTACAAACGGTATGTAAAGAAGTTGTTATAGGAAACTGCTAAATACTGCAATCTTGAACAGCGCATTACTGTTTGCACCATCCTAGAAATAACATTACTGGTTTGTTAGCCCTTGGGGCCATGAAAATGTGAAAACAAAAGGACTTTGATAAATACCTTAAAGATGGCTGGCCTTTGTTGTAACAGCAGTTAAGAAGAAAAGGAAAAATATTTGACTTTTATGCTGAAAAAATGTTGCTAAATCAAGACTTCGTAACTTCAAATAACAATCAATTCTTCTTTCTGATAAATTGAACCGAAAGTGCTATATTGTAAAAAAAGATCGACAAACGAATGCCGTGATATCTTTCGACTCGCCAACCCTCTTTCGCATATTATATAAAATGCCAGCTCTATACAAGTTAAGGATAAAGAAATTCTGTATAGCATTCATTGGCAATTATTAATCTTTAAATCTGCTGAGGTGATGATGAAGTACGAATGATGATTCTTTCCTGTTTGAATCAATCGCGTTCTTGTTTGATAAGTACGATTATTGAGCCTGTTCCATGTCTTAAAGATAAGCAAGTTTACTTACTATTGAATCAAAAGTCAAAGCAGAACATGTACGTAGTTTTGTTATCATTCGCAGGTAATGTGCGCTTTAATTTTAAGAAAGTCTGCGGTTGTTGATCCTGTTAAACCTGATCATGTTCCAAAGGTATCGAAGGCTCACCCAGATTAAAAAGTTGTCCTCGTAACCATCCACTGTAATGATAACATGCCATAAAACGAGACTGATCGTTTCAATTATATGATTTTCATTACCTATTATCGTTGGGATCATGCTGATGGAAGCCCAAAATTACTAGTGATGCATCCTATCACTTGTTGCGGTGGATTTGATCAGGTACATGAAGCTACTCAAATTTTCAAGATACGAACACCATTCAATTGGATGATTTAACCATCAAATCACTCTCCACTAGTAGCCATACTATGGATCACATTTGCTATTTCATCGAACATGAACAAGATCGTATAGTATTTACTGGGAACTGCCTTCTCAGCAGTGGCTCAGGGTGCATAATTAAAGAGTCTCCTGAAAACATGTGACAATGGATGACGCCAAAATTGATTTCAGCAACTGATATACTCAAACTGCACATCGCTTTGAGCAAGGCTAAATGCACTATACCAGCTACTACAGTTACCATTGAAGAGTGGACTTTAGGGTTCTACTGCAACCAACAGTGCGAATCAAAAATATGCTTTTCAGGCTTGATATCAGAGCTAAACAACGGAAAAATCTAACCAAAGAGTGAGATAAAATGGACCAGCCATCGATTATTGATTTATAATAATAATGGTAAATATATGTATATATATAGATAGATTTGTGTTGGATTAAAAAAAAAAAGCAAACGATACAACAAAGAGATGGGTAGATGAAGGATGATGTACAGGTAATTAGGGGTTATTATTCAATGATGATGATGCTGTTGCTGTTGTTGTTGGTTCTTCTACTGTGGATGCGGCTGCTGCTACCTCTTCTTCGTCTTTTTCAGCTTCGTCGCATTCAACATCAAATAAATAATGATAGTTTAGTATCAGGTATTTGACAATGTTTTGGTGGTGACCCAAGTTGGACATGGTAGTGGCAAATGAAGCAGGTCCTGGTGTGGGTTGCAGTAAAGTAGGCCCAAAGACAATGGCCAAGTTGGTAGCATACATGTGGTTTGTGGCCTCAAAATCAGTGACACTATATAACGATAGGTTAGTGCATCATTCAACAAGGATAAGCTTTGTACTTGCATGACAAAATGCTCAATGATTCTCTTGAGTAATACATAGTTGCAATAGGGTAGTTTCTTGATGACCTTTTTAATCATATAAACGCGTTCATCATGGTCCTCAGAAGCTATGTAATCACATTTAGTAACAAGACATGACACTCTGAAAAAAATAAGCCTCACCTGAAGCTGTGATTAAATCATCGTAAAGAGCATATGTTAACAGAGGTTCTGGCAGCTCACGTAGAAACTGTTTCAGGGCATCAGCGACTACATTGATGTCAGCCCAGTTTGGATCGCTCAAATCAACTTTGGAGACATCCTTGTTGAATTCAGCCTTGAGAGCACTGACAACAGATCCTGTACCAGCCACACGATAGATACCCACTTCTTCAAGTCCTCTTTCTTCAATTTCTCTGATACACTTATCCACAACTAGAGGCACTTTGCCATCGCGCATCAAGTAATCCAACGTGACACCATAAACAGACGTTCTTGAAGCAGTCTGTGTTCTGCTGCCCAGCATTGCCTGACGATGCTGTTGCTGGCTCGTATCGATATCCAAGGACTCTGCAGCCAAGACACTTTGTCGTTTAGCAGCGCCTTCTCTAGCGGAGTTGTTGATGTGTTGCATCCAATCATGCATATCTTCACGGTTCATACCTTGGAACAAGTATTGACCACCTTCTTCTGTCACAATACGAAACACGAACTCTCGTTTGGTATACGTACTCGCGACAGATGTAGTGGAATGAATCAAGTTGATGACGGTAGAAGCCTTGGTAGTCGACAGATACTGGCTTGAAGAGGCATCCAATGCGCTTGGTGAATGAGGAAAGATGTGCTGAATGGGTGTGGCGACAATGGATTGTGGACGAAGACCACGCAAAAAGGAGTTAATACGAGGCATGACGCTATGACCACTGCTCTGCTGAGATGACGCCGATGAGGGTTTACTCAAATTGGCTTTTCGATCCTGCTTCTCTATCAATCTAGCTTGTTCTAATTGCTTCTTTTGGAGCTTGTGTTGCAGTGAAAGCCATTCTTTATCGACGCGGTCTCTCTCCTTAAAGTCCTTTTTGAGCTTGTCCATTTGTTCAGCTACCAGTTTGTTGAAGACCATGCCACGTTGAAGCGACTTGCTTGAAGTGCCCCGCAATACCATGGAAGATGTGCCACCTGACATGGTCTTTTTGTTCTCCTTGATGGCCAACTCTCGTAAATCTTTCCAGGTGTCTTTGGACTCATGAGGCGAGATCAAGAACGACATGCTGATACCCTTGGACTCTACTTGTTGCTTTTGTAGATCGGTTTGAACATTGACAATCAGCTGCAGGAACTGATACACATAGCGACGTTTGTCGAAATTGATCAGATTATCCTTTTTTTCAAAAGTGTCTGGCACATGAAAGCACAGCTCCATGATACGCTCAAATATCCAAGCTAGGCTTGGAACAACCAGCTGCTGTTGCTGATGCTGCGAGGAGGATGAGGTAGCAATGGAAGACAATGAATACGAAGACGTAGATGACACAGCACGCGCAGGGTTTGAGGAGGATAGCACTGTTTGCATCTTTTGTATCTGAGAGAGCAGGTTTTCCAGATTATCCAGGTTAGCATGGCCGTGTTGCATAGCCACATCCTGCCAAGCCTTTGTAAATAGACGGACTTCAGGGCTGACCAACGCACTGGCAATGGCATATTCAACAAATCCAGGCACACGACCCTTGGCAGACTCTTTCAATTCAGGGAACAGCACCAATTTCTCGCTCGAAATTCTGCTAAGCATGACAATCTGGATAAACTTTTCGATACGTAACACGCGCGTCTTGGAGTCAATATCCATGGCAGCGATATCATTGATGACCCAACTACGAATAATGAAATGCATACAGTACAAGTATTGAATAGATCCAGGGAACGCCAGCAAGAGGTCGTCATCCGCAAATGCAGAAGGTGACACCACTGATCGCCTTGCACCCTCAATAGCAGTAAAGATATCAGAAACGATGATTTCATCAGGCAGGACATGATAACTAGCCAGATGCGAAGAAGGGGCATCCAGGACAGGCGCCAGTGCAGCAGGCATACGAGACGTACGAGATGATTTACGAGCAGGCAACCACGCATAGATATCGCCTGACTGTGCTTCAAACACATCCAATGTCTGTATCCAGTCTTGCATGGTGACAGCACTGAACAATTGACCCACAGCACGATCTACCTGCTCCAACAGGGTTTCAGGAGGGAATCGATCGACAAGACTCTTGGCTTCCATATCACGTGGACGAGTCGAGATGGATAAGGGGACCAGCTTGTTTGTCGCCAATTGCAGCGTCGTGTGATAACGTGTGCATCCATCTGTCAGTTGCTTGTACAAATCCTCGCCACCACGAGCACTCTCTGCATCAAATTCAATGGCCTTCAAATCGTAGCAGGGAGAAATACTCTTGCGTATAAACTGGTTGCGAAGTTGACTGATGCGGGTTGCAATGATGTCGGCCATCTTGAGTGCCTCCACATGATTTAGTTTGATATCTTCAGAAATGTCTTGTGCCTGATACTCTTGCAAAGGCACACGCCACTCTTCCAGCGCGGTTTTAGCATTCTTCAGAAAATTAGCAATGTAGCGTGTCGCTTCTACTTCGTCCACAAAGTCATAAGGGTGCTCTTCCACCCAATACAGCATCAAATTGAGCACACGCAGCTGAATCTCGGCCACCTTTTTCCAGTCAAACGTCAGTAAGCTCTCGTTGGCGGTGGATTTCTTGCTGGACGAGGGCGATGGAGCATCTGTGGCAGAGAAATAGGTTTCCAAGAGAATAAGCGAGTTTTTGCGTTTCAGTGGTGATTTGCATTTGGATTTAGCGTCCATGAAACGTCTTTTGAGCATGTCCAGTAGATGGTTGGCAGAGCAATACACACGAAATGTCATGAAAAATACATTAATGTACTCTTCTTCGTCCATGGCGATACGAGCAGGTTGGTTTTGTTGCGATAGACCTTCAGCTAGTGAAATCATTTGCCATTGATCTTTCAAGGATTCTTCATGAGGCGCAATTCCACGAACGAGTGTCTCCACCAGTTGTTCCAAATAGGCAGCCTTGACAGCCACTAACAAGGCATCTTGCTCGCTGTTACTCTCGTCTTCGTCTAATGTCATTTCTAATGAGTGTCATGGCCATTTTGCGTAAAACAAAAAACTTACCCTTCTTTAAAAAGTCGATGGAATAATTTGATTCCGTTTTCTTTAATCGATTAGATTCATCCACTGCAGGCTTTTCTCCCTTTAAAATAGCAGAGGCTTTAAACACCAATTCCCCTTGCTCTACAGTCAATAGCAGTTCACCATTATGTCCATATTGAGCAGCACGGCTTTTACGATGCGCTTCAATTAATGCCTTTGTGGAATACGTCTTGTGGTATCTACTGGAAATCAATGATCCCAACCAAGTTCGACTGTTTTCTGATTCCAACAAGTCGTATTTACTGGATGTAGATAACATCTTATTGCCTGTGGACGAACTTCCTGGAGGAAAACTGTAGGTACGATGACGAAAAGCCTTTCTGTTGGATTCCTTGACGGGGGAGTCCTGCTCTACTGGTGTTGTTTGCTCTGCTTCCAATGCTGACATTTTGGCGTTGCGGTCTTCTTCCATAAAAGATCGAAGTGAGCGAACACTATTGTTGGTTCCGGTCTTACGAGGATGTGTTCTTTTCGTTGCTGATGCTGCAGAAGAAGATGCTTGTTGGTGAGAGGAGGAAGAAGCCAGTGAAATCATAGAGGCATGGCTATTGCTACCAGATACACCGGTATCAGTTGTATTACCAGATGTTTGTTTCTTGGACTCCAACAAAGTACAGCTATCCAAAATAGTAGGAAACACCAATGAAGCAGTTGACGGTGGTGCTACATCAGTTAAAGTACCCGCTTGTGGATGCAATGGATGTGTAGCAGATCGTCCACTGAATTTCCTTCTATCGAAGCCTTGTCCAAACACACGAGGTTCACAGGCCAAGGAACACTCTTGTAAATACTTGTAGTCATGAGGCACAGACATCAAGTCAGTGACTGAATGTTCAAAGAATGATTGCAAAGGACCCACAGCAGGGAAAGAAGGGTTGATCAGATCCAAGGGCGTGCGCTGTTGCTGTTGCTTCCATTTATCCAAGTTGGTTGTGATCGCTTCATAGATGCACTCGCATTCTTCAAAATTCACCATGGACGGACTCAGTAACTTCTTGTTATGCTTTCTGTAGCGATCTACAGACTGTCGAATGGTGCCAAAGAACGGCAAGTCCTTGTCTGATGCAGTGCTGCTCAACACCTTTGAGAATTGCGACAAAGATGACTTGTCTCCCCAACCCTCAGCCCACATGATTTGAGAAAACAAGCCATATTCTGTCAGGATGTTCACCCATTCAACCTGAACCTGATGCACCAACGCACGATCTATTGCTTTCCACGTCTCTCGCAAACGAACGATACCCACCGAGCAAATTCCCATGGCAACAGCACACCAGCCTGTCATGTCTCCCAGTTCTTTTAATTCCAAGCCGATACGTATCCAACGTTCCAGCAATTGGGATCGAACAAGCATGCAATTGTCGGCTTCTTGTTGTTGCGTATCGATTAAAATTTGATTTCGTATCAGTTTGGTCAAGAAATGGGGCGCCATGGTAGTGAATAGCAGGGAATTCAACATTTGTACAGATAATTGAGGTCGTGGTAGGTAGGAAATGGGGTTCATCAAGTCTTTTTGATATTGTTTGTGTTTGTTGAGGTGGAAAAGATAGATTTGCTGTGCAAAGCTTGTAGGATCAATGGACAGAAATACGGCCGGCGTAAGTCCTGTCAGTAGCAAATTGGACAAATTGATAGAGTCCCTCCGTTTACCATCTGTCTCATAAGCAGTGATATTTTCAACTTGATCCTCTTCTTCTTCTTCCTCTTCCTGATTTGGATGGTGCGCCGTGCAAGTAGAGACTACTAGAATGGTCAATATTTACTGTTACACTCGAGATTTGGCGGTTGTATGCTTACCCATGGTCTGTTCACATGTTTTCTGTGCATTTTCGGAAACAGTTTTGAGTACCAGCTCTTTGACATGAACCGCATTTGCATCCACCATATGATGATCCAGTATATCCATCATCCCAGTAGCCACTTCTCCCATAATATCCAAGGCGAAATGCTGACACCAAAACGTGAAGATATCCAATACGCGCTGCTCAAACGTGCTGTTGGCTACGAGGCATGTCTTGATTTCAGACAACACACGAGCACCCGTGGTGAATGTAGAGTAGGTCAACAAAAATATTTGCATATAGTGTTCGTGCTGATCTGTGTTGTACAAGAGCTCATGGACCAGCGCATTGACCGTGCCGCCCTGGATATAATTCTCATCTGTCTGCTGCTGCTGGGGTTGAGGTAGAGGCTCTTGATCGGACCGATGATCCCGGAAAACAATGTCTGGATGAATTCTTTGTGTAGCGTCGTACATCCTGCTGCTGCTACTGTTATCCTCCCAGCCATAACCATCGTCTTCTCTCGAAAGACTGCCTCCCGATCTGCTGCTCTCCACATCTCCTCGCTCCACATCGTCCTCTGTGTTGGCTGCAGTTTTGCTCTGAAATCTACTGATCCAAGCGTGACCTGCTTCACGGTGCTGAGTGGAATAGACTCCCAGGATCGATGGTCGATTTACGTATTGTATATTGAACAGGAGTAATCCGTTGGAATGCGAATGTTGATTGAAATAGGGATCAGATTGCATCGAACTGAAAGAAGCAGGTGAAGTTGGATTCGTATGACTTGAGGTCATGTACTCTACTTTGAGTCGGTGAATGGGTATCTTGGTGTCAATTTTCCATAACGAGGATAGCGGATCAGGTCTAATACAGGTGTACAAGGAGTCATTGTAAATGATTAAGTTAACTTGATGCTTTGCTTGCAGTGTCACTTGATTTAGTTCCATGAATACAGCACCTTGTGCAGTAGATGCTTGCTGTGTCGGAAAAAAGACTTGTTGTGCTTCTCTATCAAAATCGCCTCTTACCAACAAGCTCGATGCATACGGTGTCGTTGTGGTAGCAGTAGTTGTGATGCTTGAAATGCTGCTGTTTGACAATGAAAACGACGATTGCTGGCTTGCTAGACTGTGGTTGCTGTGTAATTGCTTTAGTGGATGATTTGGCATAGGAAACAGAGACCGAAGAGGCGATTCAGAGGTCAATTTATACAGATACAGCTTGTGTCCTCGCAATACAACTCGATACAGCTTCCATCCACGATCCAGTTTTGTTTGTTTATGAAATGGTTTGAAATCCGTCTTTTTGAATAAATATCCTTCTTTAAGAATGATTAAACTCGTCCTCTTTTCAGCTGCATTGTTGTTGTTTTTTAGCGTAGATGTATTAGTGGAGTTTCTACGGCGTGCAACAACCGGTGTAGAGAACGCGTCTAGAGCTGAATCATGAGGAGTGGCCGAATTAAGGGTAGTAGTAGTAGTATTAATAGTAGTGGTAGTAGTATCGGTAGCGGTATGATTAATCTGAGGTTTAGCAACAGATATAGTGGCTGGCAAATCAGTTGATTGAGCCAACAATGAATCCATTCCCATCATTGACATGGGTCTCGTTGATCTATTCAGCATTCGCTTAGTGGTGCTAGTGGCTGTAGACGAGTTGGAAGACGAAGTGTTGAACTCGGAACTAGCTGAATGCTCATCAAATGAACGAGACAATGGCTTTTCTGGCGTATGAATAGGATGTGTATCAATCGACCATGGCTTTGAGATTGCAGCGGCAGCAGCAGCAGAGCGAGAAGAAGATGTTGATTGACGAGGACTGGTGGTTTTCTGCTGGTGTTGCTGCTGAGGTAATGAAGGTGAATTGTGCGTAAAAAATCTATTCTTTAAAAAGGAAAATGCGCTACGGTGATTGTCATCTTCAGTTGAATTGCGTGGTGATGTTGGGTTTCCCTTGGTTTTTTTCGACTTCATCATCGCCAAATGACGATGGCTATAATGTTGTATATATATAGTTTTGCAATGAGAAAAAGGGAAAACAAGGATATTTTGGAAAAGGTAGAATCTTTAAACTGAATTGTACCAGTCCACGCACAAAAAAAAAAAAAAAAAAGTTTCAGTTGAAATACATTTTCTCCTATATTTAAACAGTGTCATTGTGTTCTCTCCCTACTACTAGATGCTTGCTAAAATACATTAGCATTGGTGAAGGATAAAGTGGCTCTCTCTCTCTCTCTTTTTTTCTTTCTTTCTTTTTTCTTTTTCTTTTTTTTTTTTTTTTTTATTCATTTTTTTAAAATAAATCATTAAACAAAACTTTGAATTATAAACATGGTGTGGCATTTTATTCTGCATGATTAAAGAGATAACTGACACTCTCACCATTGTGCTAAAAGAAGAAAAAAAAAAAAAAAAAAAAAGTTAGTTTAGATTGAATGCAGGGAGCCTTTTGTTTGTGAGGGAGGTTGTATGACAATGTAAACTTACAGTTCTTCTTATTGCCTCTGCAAGTGTGTTGGAAATATCAATCACAATCAACTTGGATGATTGCTCCATCTTTTCCTTGGGAATAGGGAAGGTGTTGGTGACAACCAACTATAAATACAACAAAAAAGTTAGCATCAGCATCAACTATGGCTCTTTCTCTCTCTCTCTCCCAGGTATATTTATATAAACTTGTTATATACACATATAAAGGAGAGCACATTTTAATATTACCTTGTATACACTATCACAAGCTTCAATCTTTTGGATGGCATCGCCACTCAAAACACCATGGGTGGCAATAATGTACACTTTATCAGCTTCACACTTTTTGACTAAATGATCTGCTGCGTCCAAAAAGGTACCAACACTATCGATGATATCATCCTACATCAGAGAATGTGTTGAGTTTTCCATATCTTACAAATCCACGCATATAAACTCACGGTCAAGAAGGCAACCTTGCCTCTGACATCACCAACCAAGGTAATTGTACTCTCGCCATCCTTGTCAGCAACAACTGTAACAGCAGCGTTGACAACATCACCATTGACACCAGCTTCATTTAAGGAAGAGATAGAAGCAGTTAAATCTTCAACATCGTCATTGACAACTTCCTCTTCTTCCTCATACACACGAACACTGGATTCACCTTCACCAGACTTGGGCATACCACTATAGGGACGGTTTTGTCCTTGAGGTCCCATGCGAGAACGATCCTTATGAATCAAGGCAAAATCGAGACGAAGGGCATCTGCCAAAGATGTAACTCTGCGATAAATTGTCAACATCCTGATCCTGTGATTTTTGACAGCTGGAGATCACACACTCACCTTTTAGCACCACCAGCATTTTTTGATACAATGACACCGTTTTGCCAATTGGGGACAGTTTGAGTAATCCAACGAGCAATAACAGGCTCAGCATACAAATTATCGACAGGACGTTGGAAGAAACCTTGCATTTGTGAAGCGTGAAGATCCATAGTCTATATCATGTCAACAGAAATATTAAAACATCATGTCATTTTTTTTTTCCATGACAACTTACAATAATGTGATCGACACCAGCAACTGCCAACATGTTTGCAACAACTATACACAATATCCTGTCAATATCAGAATGCAATCATCCTGTAGAGATAACTTACGCTTAGCAGTGATACTGGTTCTACCCTTACGCTTACTTTGCTTACAGTAAGGAAAGTAAGGAAGAACGGCAGTAATACGCTTACCGGAACCGATACGAGCAGCTTGAATCATGATACAGAGCTCAATAATGTTATCATTCATGTTGTTGGAGCCAGATTGAATGATGAAAACATCTTCGTTACGAACAGAAACACCTATGGATGGTATTATCAGTATGCGAATGAGTGGAAGTAATGCTTGAGACACTTACGAATTTCGACATTTGTTTCCTTATTACTAAACTTTTGCAAAGTACACTCAGACAAGGGAGTACCGAGACGTTTAGTAACAAGAGCTGCAAGCTCAGGATGAGAAGAACCAGCTAAAATCTTGGTATTACGCATAATGATAAGGAAATTGACTCCAACAAACAAAAAATAACAGTGCTGCTAAACCTTTTCATTTGATTTCCTAGCTTTTTTTTTTCTTGTAGAACTGATGGACAGTCACCGGAAAGTGTCATAATCATAAAAAAATTTTCAAATGTTGGTTGATTTCATGTGTGAGAAAAGTATAGAATTAAGGTTTTGAAAAAGGTATATCCACTTCAACTTTGGTCATTGAACTTTTTTTTTTCTTTTGGTGGAAGCAATTGGATTTTATATTGATTCCTGATCTGCGGTCATTCTTTTTGTGTCAGGAACAACAGGCTATCAAGTGTTGAATAACTTTAAATTTTGAGCGTGCGACATCTTTCATAGAAATGCACTGAGCAGCATTTCTGAGATATTACAGAATGCACTAGTGTTCCATGATGCTGAGAGACTTTTGTTGCAAATGAAATAATAGTTTTGGATATACAGATCCGGTTTTAAAGACTTTTATATTTGTGAGAGAACATACCTTCAGAAGCGCATATAACATATCAAGCATTGTACTTTGATTCCTCAGCTTATGCAAACAATGTTGTTGTAATATACTGCTCCATCGACATTATAAAAAAAAAAAACAAAAACAACAATATTGGCATTGATAATCTCGACGTCTTGTTCGATATTGTCAGCCTCGCCATCTTCAAGGCTTTGCGTTAAAATAGGTTAATATCTGCTCACCATCAAATGACAACTTTCAACCATAACATCATATTCGACAAGCCAGCCTCTTCGGACTTTCGTCATTAAAGAGTGCAGACAAAGGATTAAGAAAACAAATGAACTTTCATAGCTATACGTTGAAGCCCTCTTTTTATCCAACAAGTTTAAGGGATATCATGCGAAGCAGTCGCTGTTACGGACTGAAGTGAAATAGACTAAATTTCCACGACATTTCATTCAAGCCATGCTATCTGCAGTAAAAAAGTGATTGGAAAAAAAGCAGACAGAATACTGTTAAAATCCTTCTTTATTCAAAATTAGGATAATGTGCAATAAAATGTACATTCTACGCCTCTGTCTATATTATTTGGTTTATTATATCTCTTATCTGGCGGTTGTTTAGCAACTGTCAGTGATTCCATTATTTTGAATATGAGTGTTGGGTTATTTGGTTCTTGATCTTGTGGATTAAGGACCGTATTTCAAGATATATATGGTCTGTGCATACCAATAGCTTTTGTTATGTCAAAAGTCAAAGATGATTAAATCTGCCAAAGAATTACACTTTTTTCATTTACAATTCAT
This sequence comes from Mucor circinelloides, assembly GCA_037974945.1. Classification (NCBI taxonomy): domain Eukaryota; kingdom Fungi; phylum Mucoromycota; class Mucoromycetes; order Mucorales; family Mucoraceae; genus Mucor; species Mucor circinelloides. The sequence continues at coordinate 824,118 of JBBNAA010000004.1, read as the reverse complement.
CCTCTGGATGCATTTATATACTTTTCATTATACTAGGGTCTACAGTAAAATGATGAACTATAATACCATACGATTACTATCTACCAATATAATAAGTGACATGTAAATCATGGTTCTCATGATTTACCCAAAGATTGTTAAGAGTAATAGCCTAAGACCTTGAGTATGAGACTTTACTACCATATTTGATAACATAACAGCTTTCATTGTTGAGCATGCAACCTTTAAGGTTTATATATGTTACTGTAATGGAATAGCGCCCTCAAAGCGATGTTACTGAAATACAAAAGCTCATCAAATACCGCTCATGAGCATTCATGCTATTTGAATCAAACAATAAACCTTTTAAATGTATATACAAACAATTTCTAAAAATATTAAAGTGAAGAAGCACCCTTATCACTCACATCGCGTGAATGAATCACTCTTGATCACAGTGTATCCATTCCCACTAGTGATGTTCGTCATAAGTGTGTGTTCTCTCTATCCAAATTAAAACCAAATCAACAACAACATATTCGAATTCGTAAACTATGCCCAAATGTTATAGTTGTATAGCATCCTACTACATAAGGAACACCCTCTATATAATAACAAAACATCACACCTTAAAATACACAAAGTTACATTTATGCATGCTATGACGATAGTACATCAAAGCCCAAATCAAAGTTACGCATATCTACCTTTCTGGCCAATGCTCATTTCTTATTCGAGTAGCTAACCATTGCTATCATCGTACAACTAATATTGTTATATACTTCTTATCTTTGATAGCATAATAGCTGAAATGAAATGACGTTTTTATTTTTAGGTATCTTTATGATGATGGGAATCTAGTCTGATCCAGTTCACTTCACACTTCACATGCTATTTACAGACTTTTACATGTTCTTTCGCATAGTGCAGTGTTCTAATCACTTCAAACAATGAAAACAACGCATGAAACAGCCCAGAAACGTAGAAAAGCTATATCTATTTATTACCTCTATATACTGAAAAACCTAGAAAAATTTTGCCATAGTTCTCCTCTGCAACGATGTTAGGCGGAATTTGAAGTACTACCCAAAAATGCAATTAGGTAGTATTTCAATTAGACCACCCCTCAGGTGCTAGAGCGTGCCTTACTACACCCCTAACATGAGGAATTGTGTTTATTAAGACCCTCAACTGTCGCTAAGTAAGTAGAATCAACAATTAAGTTTGGACCAGCCTATCTAATCCTAGTCTCGGAATCTTGTTATTGTTAAGCTTCAGTGATAGGCACATCCACTCAACGTAAAAAAAAAAGGTATGCTTCAAAGAAACATAGAAAGAAAGGAAAATAGTGAGGGTAATAAGGTTACATGCAGATGAAAAATAAAAGAAATAAGGGCCAAAAGCCAAAGAAAAAAGAGAGTTAAGGCAAATAATAAGGGGAGAAATATAAACAATCAAAAATGAATAATAATGGGTTGTATCTACAACTATTGCTATGGTTGTTCACGACAAAAAAATAATAGCTTGACTAATATCTTGCAGCAGCATCATTCAGCAGCAGTAGTAGTGTCCATGGTCATTGCTATACGCTTGCCTATAAAAGATAATCAAAATAATATAATTAGTATCGCATTCTACCTCAATCAACGCCATCATATTATATACAGTACTTACCTAATCGACTGTTATCAGTTCCGGTTGCATCCAGTAGTATCGAGCAGCATTAATCATCCATTAGTCGTCGTCGTGACCTTATACTACTTGTTGTTGCCAACATATCACATCTAAATGATACAGTAATAGTAGTCAGTAATGTATCCAACAATCTACGTCATTTATACTTACTTGATGAACAATTCACAACAGGTTCTGCATCATCTAGTATTCTTCTGGAACACCACCTTATTGTTGTGCTTCTTGCTGCCTATATTCTGTCAACTTTTTTGTGTAATCAGTAAGATATCACTGAACACCAGACACCATTGAGACTAACCTGATCCATTGAACTCGTCGAGAAACAACGTAGCAATACAAATGACTTGCTGACAGCAGCACTAAACCTGGCAAAAACAGCATTGCAAATGACATGCTGCAGAGAGTGTCAAAGCAGCGAGAAATAGCACCAGAGGTCTTGCTGCTGGAGTTTAGGATATACACAACCATTTCCTAAAAATAAGTGAGAATTATTTTAGTTACGCTTCAATGAAAAATAATAACTAATGGTACATACCGTCGTATTCAGAGAAGCGGTGGTGGTGGTGGTGGTGGCAATAACAACGTAAGAAGTCGAAGCAGTGTTCACCAGTTGTTGTTGCGTTGTTCTCTTCTTTTGTTTTGAAGCAGTCGTCGGTAGCTATTCTAGTCAACAAAGAAAAAGAATAATTAATTAATAATAGACTTCTTGGACAATCGATACAGTAAATACACTCACCTGCATAATATGCTAGCAACAACTAACAACAATCACAGGCTTGATGAACTTTCTGCTATTGCCTTCAATAACAAGATGAATAATAGGTTTGGCAGTAAAAGTAGTATTAAAAACGGGGGTATGGAAAAAGAAAAACGGGGGAATGGGAAAGAAAGGAAAAGCTGCAAACTTGACGTCACGGGTGTACTCTGGATATAGGGTAGCTAATATCAAACTGAGGTTGAAATCCATATTGCTTCGAATGAGGCCTTATTCATGATGAATTCTGTCATGACTTAAACTTGGCAATTGTTGATAAGAAACATCTGTTTAAGTTTATATCAAACTTGTCTAGAATTTGAAGGCGCATCGAATGACACTACTTTTGTCTGATTTGATCAACACTAGACTTCTCAAACAGACAAAACGTTTTTCGTCAAATTTTGATGGTTTTTCAAGAAAAGCTCCATCTCTGTCAAAATAAACCTACTTGTAACATTCATCATTATTATTGTAAAGCAAAAAATTGCCTATTATTTGAGCTCTTACTGGAAGTTCTAGCTTGGCTCTACGTAGAGAAATGAGCAAAAACGTCTGACTAAAAAAATCATTCGCTAATTTTCTTGCCTGTAAGGGTAAGGGAAATTTGGTCAAAGATGGCCAATTTTCCAAGGACATAACTTTTTCTGATATCTCAGCCAATACTGATCAGATTTGAACAAAACAAAGACCATTGAATAGGTCTACATTAGCCCCAACATAATCTAAGAGTCAAAAACACCTAATAGACGTTCCCTTCATGAAATAACTCAAAGCCATGTATTTTAATTTGCCTCAAGCGGGCACTACCCGACATATTTTTGAGAATACTAACAATAACCATACCATCGTATAGAGAATTAAAAGAGAAACAAAAGTTAAGCACTATGCAACATCAATTCACTTAGTAAATCATGGAGAAATATTCATCCAAAGTTCGATCATTTTTCACATTTTCCCTTCTTACTACGTCACTTCATCTATTACAAACCCAAATTTAACACTCTCTAATCAATAAAAGTACCCTGAACAACTTTTACTATACATACATTCAACATTCATATATCAATACAATGACTTTTACTTGTGACATCTGCTCAGAATCGATGAAATCATGAAATCATGGATATCTCAGCAACCACAGTAGCTACATAAATTTCGCTTGTAGTTTCGCTTTCTACGCAAGAAATGGTCCTAATAACCTGTAAGCTTCAAGACTGTACCGGCAATATTTAAAAACTCGATGTTCGATGGTCCAAAAGTCAAAAAGTCAAAATTTGAAAATCGTTTCCAACATCCATGTCCAGATATGAGATCCCGTACACAGTATGAATGAGATAACTCGATAAAAATATTGTAGTACTATGAAGATGAGGCAACTTTTTAGCTGAGGGCATGGTATCAGAAATCAGAAACGCCTTGTCGTCCAGATAACTGCTGGCATTATTAGAGAGTGCACAACTTATTAGCAGGGAGAAAACGCATGCCTCATTTTGGAATGCATAATAGAAACAAAAAAAAAGTTACAATCATCAGTCTTGAAAAGAACACTACTAATTATAGCTGTTAATAATTGTCTTCTGTAGAAGAAGCAAAAATCATTTCTTTTGTTACATCAAAACTGTAATAACTTAGCTTGCTAATCATAGCCCATTTATATTATATGATCTGCAGCAATGTGATGTGTTCTCGCATTAAAAGCTTTACTGCACTTCTTCGAGATCTGGCTGCAATGAAATCAGGGTTTACAGAGATTTCACAGAAAAAAAATATAAAAAGCAAGATGAAAAATACAATTAAAATCAACTGTATTTTATTTGGTTGTTGAAAATAAAACTGAAGATTCCTGGATTTGAGTAAAAAAATAAGAGTATTTATAACAATTGAGCGTTGGCTCGTAGCATGAGTTCAATAGAGAGCAATAGGTTGTACTATTGCGGTATTCAGCGTTTGTTATTGATGCCTTGGATTAAAGGGGTAATTGCTGTAGAGCATTGACCATAAAGGTAGATCTGCGTAACCTTGATTGGGCTTTGATGTGCTATCGTCATAGCAGCATGAAATGTAACCTTGTGTTCTAAGGTGTGTTGTTTTGTTATTATATAGAAGGTGTTCCTTATGTAGGATGCTGTACAACTATGGCATCTGGGCATAGTTGACGAATTCGAATATGTTGTTATTGATTTGGTTTTAATTTGGATAAAGAGAACACACACTTATGACAAACATCATTAGTGAGAATGGATACACTGTGATCAAGAGTGATTCATTCACACGATGGGAGTGATAAGGGTGTTTCCTTCATTTTAGTATTTTCGAGATTGTTTGTATATACATTTAGAAAGGTTTATTATGTGATTCAAATAGCATGAATGCTCATGAGCGGTATTTGATGAACTTTTGTATTTCAGTAACATTACTTTGAGGGCGCTAATTCCATTACACTGGCTAAAGTGTATTATTATGTTGGATTGTATTATCGAGTTGTTAGTCTATATTAAGTTATCTAAAAGAACAATAGTAGCAGTAATGCTTCGATAAGTAGAATAATATTATTTACCGAGTGAGAGCTTTATATTTTACTGCAAGAAGTATATATTTAAAAGCTTCCAAACATCTGTCAACAAGTTTACTTTACACAATAAGCATATAAGATTTTAGTCAAACTTCAAACTTTCAAATTTACATGCTGTTTACAGACTTTTACATGTTCTTTCGCATAGTGCAGTGTTCTAATCACTTCAAACAATGAAAACAACGCATGAAACAGCCCAGAAACGTAGAAAAGCTATATCTATTTATTACCTCTATATACTGAAAAACCTAGAAAAATTTTGCCATAGTTCTCCTCTGCAACGATGTTAGGCGGAATTTGAAGTACTACCCAAAAATGCAATTAGGTAGTATTTCAATTAGACCACCCCTCAGGTGCTAGAGCGTGCCTTACTACACCCCTAACATGAGGAATTGTGTTTATTAAGACCCTCAACTGTCGCTAAGTAAGTAGAATCAACAATTAAGTTTGGACCAGCCTATCTAATCCTAGTCTCGGAATCTTGTTATTGTTAAGCTTCAGTGATAGGCACATCCACTCAACGTAAAAAAAAAAGGTATGCTTCAAAGAAACATAGAAAGAAAGGAAAATAGTGAGGGTAATAAGGTTACATGCAGATGAAAAATAAAAGAAATAAGGGCCAAAAGCCAAAGAAAAAAGAGAGTTAAGGCAAATAATAAGGGGAGAAATATAAACAATCAAAAATGAATAATAATGGGTTGTATCTACAACTATTGCTATGGTTGTTCACGACAAAAAAATAATAGCTTGACTAATATCTTGCAGCAGCATCATTCAGCAGCAGTAGTAGTGTCCATGGTCATTGCTATACGCTTGCCTATAAAAGATAATCAAAATAATATAATTAGTATCGCATTCTACCTCAATCAACGCCATCATATTATATACAGTACTTACCTAATCGACTGTTATCAGTTCCGGTTGCATCCAGTAGTATCGAGCAGCATTAATCATCCATTAGTCGTCGTCGTGACCTTATACTACTTGTTGTTGCCAACATATCACATCTAAATGATACAGTAATAGTAGTCAGTAATGTATCCAACAATCTACGTCATTTATACTTACTTGATGAACAATTCACAACAGGTTCTGCATCATCTAGTATTCTTCTGGAACACCACCTTATTGTTGTGCTTCTTGCTGCCTATATTCTGTCAACTTTTTTGTGTAATCAGTAAGATATCACTGAACACCAGACACCATTGAGACTAACCTGATCCATTGAACTCGTCGAGAAACAACGTAGCAATACAAATGACTTGCTGACAGCAGCACTAAACCTGGCAAAAACAGCATTGCAAATGACATGCTGCAGAGAGTGTCAAAGCAGCGAGAAATAGCACCAGAGGTCTTGCTGCTGGAGTTTAGGATATACACAACCATTTCCTAAAAATAAGTGAGAATTATTTTAGTTACGCTTCAATGAAAAATAATAACTAATGGTACATACCGTCGTATTCAGAGAAGCGGTGGTGGTGGTGGTGGTGGCAATAACAACGTAAGAAGTCGAAGCAGTGTTCACCAGTTGTTGTTGCGTTGTTCTCTTCTTTTGTTTTGAAGCAGTCGTCGGTAGCTATTCTAGTCAACAAAGAAAAAGAATAATTAATTAATAATAGACTTCTTGGACAATCGATACAGTAAATACACTCACCTGCATAATATGCTAGCAACAACTAACAACAATCACAGGCTTGATGAACTTTCTGCTATTGCCTTCAATAACAAGATGAATAATAGGTTTGGCAGTAAAAGTAGTATTAAAAACGGGGGTATGGAAAAAGAAAAACGGGGGAATGGGAAAGAAAGGAAAAGCTGCAAACTTGACGTCACGGGTGTACTCTGGATATAGGGTAGCTAATATCAAACTGAGGTTGAAATCCATATTGCTTCGAATGAGGCCTTATTCATGATGAATTCTGTCATGACTTAAACTTGGCAATTGTTGATAAGAAACATCTGTTTAAGTTTATATCAAACTTGTCTAGAATTTGAAGGCGCATCGAATGACACTACTTTTGTCTGATTTGATCAACACTAGACTTCTCAAACAGACAAAACGTTTTTCGTCAAATTTTGATGGTTTTTCAAGAAAAGCTCCATCTCTGTCAAAATAAACCTACTTGTAACATTCATCATTATTATTGTAAAGCAAAAAATTGCCTATTATTTGAGCTCTTACTGGAAGTTCTAGCTTGGCTCTACGTAGAGAAATGAGCAAAAACGTCTGACTAAAAAAATCATTCGCTAATTTTCTTGCCTGTAAGGGTAAGGGAAATTTGGTCAAAGATGGCCAATTTTCCAAGGACATAACTTTTTCTGATATCTCAGCCAATACTGATCAGATTTGAACAAAACAAAGACCATTGAATAGGTCTACATTAGCCCCAACATAATCTAAGAGTCAAAAACACCTAATAGACGTTCCCTTCATGAAATAACTCAAAGCCATGTATTTTAATTTGCCTCAAGCGGGCACTACCCGACATATTTTTGAGAATACTAACAATAACCATACCATCGTATAGAGAATTAAAAGAGAAACAAAAGTTAAGCACTATGCAACATCAATTCACTTAGTAAATCATGGAGAAATATTCATCCAAAGTTCGATCATTTTTCACATTTTCCCTTCTTACTACGTCACTTCATCTATTACAAACCCAAATTTAACACTCTCTAATCAATAAAAGTACCCTGAACAACTTTTACTATACATACATTCAACATTCATATATCAATACAATGACTTTTACTTGTGACATCTGCTCAGAATCGATGAAATCATGAAATCATGGATATCTCAGCAACCACAGTAGCTACATAAATTTCGCTTGTAGTTTCGCTTTCTACGCAAGAAATGGTCCTAATAACCTGTAAGCTTCAAGACTGTACCGGCAATATTTAAAAACTCGATGTTCGATGGTCCAAAAGTCAAAAAGTCAAAATTTGAAAATCGTTTCCAACATCCATGTCCAGATATGAGATCCCGTACACAGTATGAATGAGATAACTCGATAAAAATATTGTAGTACTATGAAGATGAGGCAACTTTTTAGCTGAGGGCATGGTATCAGAAATCAGAAACGCCTTGTCGTCCAGATAACTGCTGGCATTATTAGAGAGTGCACAACTTATTAGCAGGGAGAAAACGCATGCCTCATTTTGGAATGCATAATAGAAACAAAAAAAAAGTTACAATCATCAGTCTTGAAAAGAACACTACTAATTATAGCTGTTAATAATTGTCTTCTGTAGAAGAAGCAAAAATCATTTCTTTTGTTACATCAAAACTGTAATAACTTAGCTTGCTAATCATAGCCCATTTATATTATATGATCTGCAGCAATGTGATGTGTTCTCGCATTAAAAGCTTTACTGCACTTCTTCGAGATCTGGCTGCAATGAAATCAGGGTTTACAGAGATTTCACAGAAAAAAAATATAAAAAGCAAGATGAAAAATACAATTAAAATCAACTGTATTTTATTTGGTTGTTGAAAATAAAACTGAAGATTCCTGGATTTGAGTAAAAAAATAAGAGTATTTATAACAATTGAGCGTTGGCTCGTAGCATGAGTTCAATAGAGAGCAATAGGTTGTACTATTGCGGTATTCAGCGTTTGTTATTGATGCCTTGGATTAAAGGGGTAATTGCTGTAGAGCATTGACCATAAAGGTAGATCTGCGTAACCTTGATTGGGCTTTGATGTGCTATCGTCATAGCAGCATGAAATGTAACCTTGTGTTCTAAGGTGTGTTGTTTTGTTATTATATAGAAGGTGTTCCTTATGTAGGATGCTGTACAACTATGGCATCTGGGCATAGTTGACGAATTCGAATATGTTGTTATTGATTTGGTTTTAATTTGGATAAAGAGAACACACACTTATGACAAACATCATTAGTGAGAATGGATACACTGTGATCAAGAGTGATTCATTCACACGATGGGAGTGATAAGGGTGTTTCCTTCATTTTAGTATTTTCGAGATTGTTTGTATATACATTTAGAAAGGTTTATTATGTGATTCAAATAGCATGAATGCTCATGAGCGGTATTTGATGAACTTTTGTATTTCAGTAACATTACTTTGAGGGCGCTAATTCCATTACACTGGCTAAAGTGTATTATTATGTTGGATTGTATTATCGAGTTGTTAGTCTATATTAAGTTATCTAAAAGAACAATAGTAGCAGTAATGCTTCGATAAGTAGAATAATATTATTTACCGAGTGAGAGCTTTATATTTTACTGCAAGAAGTATATATTTAAAAGCTTCCAAACATCTGTCAACAAGTTTACTTTACACAATAAGCATATAAGATTTTAGTCAAACTTCAAACTTTCAAATTTACATGCTGTTTACAGACTTTTACATGTTCTTTCGCATAGTGCAGTGTTCTAATCACTTCAAACAATGAAAACAACGCATGAAACAGCCCAGAAACGTAGAAAAGCTATATCTATTTATTACCTCTATATACTGAAAAACCTAGAAAAATTTTGCCATAGTTCTCCTCTGCAACGATGTTAGGCGGAATTTGAAGTACTACCCAAAAATGCAATTAGGTAGTATTTCAATTAGACCACCCCTCAGGTGCTAGAGCGTGCCTTACTACACCCCTAACATGAGGAATTGTGTTTATTAAGACCCTCAACTGTCGCTAAGTAAGTAGAATCAACAATTAAGTTTGGACCAGCCTATCTAATCCTAGTCTCGGAATCTTGTTATTGTTAAGCTTCAGTGATAGGCACATCCACTCAACGTAAAAAAAAAAGGTATGCTTCAAAGAAACATAGAAAGAAAGGAAAATAGTGAGGGTAATAAGGTTACATGCAGATGAAAAATAAAAGAAATAAGGGCCAAAAGCCAAAGAAAAAAGAGAGTTAAGGCAAATAATAAGGGGAGAAATATAAACAATCAAAAATGAATAATAATGGGTTGTATCTACAACTATTGCTATGGTTGTTCACGACAAAAAAATAATAGCTTGACTAATATCTTGCAGCAGCATCATTCAGCAGCAGTAGTAGTGTCCATGGTCATTGCTATACGCTTGCCTATAAAAGATAATCAAAATAATATAATTAGTATCGCATTCTACCTCAATCAACGCCATCATATTATATACAGTACTTACCTAATCGACTGTTATCAGTTCCGGTTGCATCCAGTAGTATCGAGCAGCATTAATCATCCATTAGTCGTCGTCGTGACCTTATACTACTTGTTGTTGCCAACATATCACATCTAAATGATACAGTAATAGTAGTCAGTAATGTATCCAACAATCTACGTCATTTATACTTACTTGATGAACAATTCACAACAGGTTCTGCATCATCTAGTATTCTTCTGGAACACCACCTTATTGTTGTGCTTCTTGCTGCCTATATTCTGTCAACTTTTTTGTGTAATCAGTAAGATATCACTGAACACCAGACACCATTGAGACTAACCTGATCCATTGAACTCGTCGAGAAACAACGTAGCAATACAAATGACTTGCTGACAGCAGCACTAAACCTGGCAAAAACAGCATTGCAAATGACATGCTGCAGAGAGTGTCAAAGCAGCGAGAAATAGCACCAGAGGTCTTGCTGCTGGAGTTTAGGATATACACAACCATTTCCTAAAAATAAGTGAGAATTATTTTAGTTACGCTTCAATGAAAAATAATAACTAATGGTACATACCGTCGTATTCAGAGAAGCGGTGGTGGTGGTGGTGGTGGCAATAACAACGTAAGAAGTCGAAGCAGTGTTCACCAGTTGTTGTTGCGTTGTTCTCTTCTTTTGTTTTGAAGCAGTCGTCGGTAGCTATTCTAGTCAACAAAGAAAAAGAATAATTAATTAATAATAGACTTCTTGGACAATCGATACAGTAAATACACTCACCTGCATAATATGCTAGCAACAACTAACAACAATCACAGGCTTGATGAACTTTCTGCTATTGCCTTCAATAACAAGATGAATAATAGGTTTGGCAGTAAAAGTAGTATTAAAAACGGGGGTATGGAAAAAGAAAAACGGGGGAATGGGAAAGAAAGGAAAAGCTGCAAACTTGACGTCACGGGTGTACTCTGGATATAGGGTAGCTAATATCAAACTGAGGTTGAAATCCATATTGCTTCGAATGAGGCCTTATTCATGATGAATTCTGTCATGACTTAAACTTGGCAATTGTTGATAAGAAACATCTGTTTAAGTTTATATCAAACTTGTCTAGAATTTGAAGGCGCATCGAATGACATTACTTTTGTCTGATTTGATCAACACTAGACTTCTCAAACAGACAAAACGTTTTTCGTCAAATTTTGATGGTTTTTCAAGAAAAGCTCCATCTCTGTCAAAATAAACCTACTTGTAACATTCATCATTATTATTGTAAAGCAAAAAATTGCCTATTATTTGAGCTCTTACTGGAAGTTCTAGCTTGGCTCTACGTAGAGAAATGAGCAAAAACGTCTGACTAAAAAAATCATTCGCTAATTTTCTTGCCTGTAAGGGTAAGGGAAATTTGGTCAAAGATGGCCAATTTTCCAAGGACATAACTTTTTCTGATATCTCAGCCAATACTGATCAGATTTGAACAAAACAAAGACCATTGAATAGGTCTACATTAGCCCCAACATAATCTAAGAGTCAAAAACACCTAATAGACGTTCCCTTCATGAAATAACTCAAAGCCATGTATTTTAATTTGCCTCAAGCGGGCACTACCCGACATATTTTTGAGAATACTAACAATAACCATACCATCGTATAGAGAATTAAAAGAGAAACAAAAGTTAAGCACTATGCAACATCAATTCACTTAGTAAATCATGGAGAAATATTCATCCAAAGTTCGATCATTTTTCACATTTTCCCTTCTTACTACGTCACTTCATCTATTACAAACCCAAATTTAACACTCTCTAATCAATAAAAGTACCCTGAACAACTTTTACTATACATACATTCAACATTCATATATCAATACAATGACTTTTACTTGTGACATCTGCTCAGAATCGATGAAATCATGAAATCATGGATATCTCAGCAACCACAGTAGCTACATAAATTTCGCTTGTAGTTTCGCTTTCTACGCAAGAAATGGTCCTAATAACCTGTAAGCTTCAAGACTGTACCGGCAATATTTAAAAACTCGATGTTCGATGGTCCAAAAGTCAAAAAGTCAAAATTTGAAAATCGTTTCCAACATCCATGTCCAGATATGAGATCCCGTACACAGTATGAATGAGATAACTCGATAAAAATATTGTAGTACTATGAAGATGAGGCAACTTTTTAGCTGAGGGCATGGTATCAGAAATCAGAAACGCCTTGTCGTCCAGATAACTGCTGGCATTATTAGAGAGTGCACAACTTATTAGCAGGGAGAAAACGCATGCCTCATTTTGGAATGCATAATAGAAACAAAAAAAAAGTTACAATCATCAGTCTTGAAAAGAACACTACTAATTATAGCTGTTAATAATTGTCTTCTGTAGAAGAAGCAAAAATCATTTCTTTTGTTACATCAAAACTGTAATAACTTAGCTTGCTAATCATAGCCCATTTATATTATATGATCTGCAGCAATGTGATGTGTTCTCGCATTAAAAGCTTTACTGCACTTCTTCGAGATCTGGCTGCAATGAAATCAGGGTTTACAGAGATTTCACAGAAAAAAAATATAAAAAGCAAGATGAAAAATACAATTAAAATCAACTGTATTTTATTTGGTTGTTGAAAATAAAACTGAAGATTCCTGGATTTGAGTAAAAAAATAAGAGTATTTATAACAATTGAGCGTTGGCTCGTAGCATGAGTTCAATAGAGAGCAATAGGTTGTACTATTGCGGTATTCAGCGTTTGTTATTGATGCCTTGGATTAAAGGGGTAATTGCTGTAGAGCATTGACCATAAAGGTAGATCTGCGTAACCTTGATTGGGCTTTGATGTGCTATCGTCATAGCAGCATGAAATGTAACCTTGTGTTCTAAGGTGTGTTGTTTTGTTATTATATAGAAGGTGTTCCTTATGTAGGATGCTGTACAACTATGGCATCTGGGCATAGTTGACGAATTCGAATATGTTGTTATTGATTTGGTTTTAATTTGGATAAAGAGAACACACACTTATGACAAACATCATTAGTGAGAATGGATACACTGTGATCAAGAGTGATTCATTCACACGATGGGAGTGATAAGGGTGTTTCCTTCATTTTAGTATTTTCGAGATTGTTTGTATATACATTTAGAAAGGTTTATTATGTGATTCAAATAGCATGAATGCTCATGAGCGGTATTTGATGAACTTTTGTATTTCAGTAACATTACTTTGAGGGCGCTAATTCCATTACACTGGCTAAAGTGTATTATTATGTTGGATTGTATTATCGAGTTGTTAGTCTATATTAAGTTATCTAAAAGAACAATAGTAGCAGTAATGCTTCGATAAGTAGAATAATATTATTTACCGAGTGAGAGCTTTATATTTTACTGCAAGAAGTATATATTTAAAAGCTTCCAAACATCTGTCAACAAGTTTACTTTACACAATAAGCATATAAGATTTTAGTCAAACTTCAAACTTTCAAATTTACATGCTGTTTACAGACTTTTACATGTTCTTTCGCATAGTGCAGTGTTCTAATCACTTCAAACAATGAAAACAACGCATGAAACAGCCCAGAAACGTAGAAAAGCTATATCTATTTATTACCTCTATATACTGAAAAACCTAGAAAAATTTTGCCATAGTTCTCCTCTGCAACGATGTTAGGCGGAATTTGAAGTACTACCCAAAAATGCAATTAGGTAGTATTTCAATTAGACCACCCCTCAGGTGCTAGAGCGTGCCTTACTACACCCCTAACATGAGGAATTGTGTTTATTAAGACCCTCAACTGTCGCTAAGTAAGTAGAATCAACAATTAAGTTTGGACCAGCCTATCTAATCCTAGTCTCGGAATCTTGTTATTGTTAAGCTTCAGTGATAGGCACATCCACTCAACGTAAAAAAAAAAGGTATGCTTCAAAGAAACATAGAAAGAAAGGAAAATAGTGAGGGTAATAAGGTTACATGCAGATGAAAAATAAAAGAAATAAGGGCCAAAAGCCAAAGAAAAAAGAGAGTTAAGGCAAATAATAAGGGGAGAAATATAAACAATCAAAAATGAATAATAATGGGTTGTATCTACAACTATTGCTATGGTTGTTCACGACAAAAAAATAATAGCTTGACTAATATCTTGCAGCAGCATCATTCAGCAGCAGTAGTAGTGTCCATGGTCATTGCTATACGCTTGCCTATAAAAGATAATCAAAATAATATAATTAGTATCGCATTCTACCTCAATCAACGCCATCATATTATATACAGTACTTACCTAATCGACTGTTATCAGTTCCGGTTGCATCCAGTAGTATCGAGCAGCATTAATCATCCATTAGTCGTCGTCGTGACCTTATACTACTTGTTGTTGCCAACATATCACATCTAAATGATACAGTAATAGTAGTCAGTAATGTATCCAACAATCTACGTCATTTATACTTACTTGATGAACAATTCACAACAGGTTCTGCATCATCTAGTATTCTTCTGGAACACCACCTTATTGTTGTGCTTCTTGCTGCCTATATTCTGTCAACTTTTTTGTGTAATCAGTAAGATATCACTGAACACCAGACACCATTGAGACTAACCTGATCCATTGAACTCGTCGAGAAACAACGTAGCAATACAAATGACTTGCTGACAGCAGCACTAAACCTGGCAAAAACAGCATTGCAAATGACATGCTGCAGAGAGTGTCAAAGCAGCGAGAAATAGCACCAGAGGTCTTGCTGCTGGAGTTTAGGATATACACAACCATTTCCTAAAAATAAGTGAGAATTATTTTAGTTACGCTTCAATGAAAAATAATAACTAATGGTACATACCGTCGTATTCAGAGAAGCGGTGGTGGTGGTGGTGGTGGCAATAACAACGTAAGAAGTCGAAGCAGTGTTCACCAGTTGTTGTTGCGTTGTTCTCTTCTTTTGTTTTGAAGCAGTCGTCGGTAGCTATTCTAGTCAACAAAGAAAAAGAATAATTAATTAATAATAGACTTCTTGGACAATCGATACAGTAAATACACTCACCTGCATAATATGCTAGCAACAACTAACAACAATCACAGGCTTGATGAACTTTCTGCTATTGCCTTCAATAACAAGATGAATAATAGGTTTGGCAGTAAAAGTAGTATTAAAAACGGGGGTATGGAAAAAGAAAAACGGGGGAATGGGAAAGAAAGGAAAAGCTGCAAACTTGACGTCACGGGTGTACTCTGGATATAGGGTAGCTAATATCAAACTGAGGTTGAAATCCATATTGCTTCGAATGAGGCCTTATTCATGATGAATTCTGTCATGACTTAAACTTGGCAATTGTTGATAAGAAACATCTGTTTAAGTTTATATCAAACTTGTCTAGAATTTGAAGGCGCATCGAATGACACTACTTTTGTCTGATTTGATCAACACTAGACTTCTCAAACAGACAAAACGTTTTTCGTCAAATTTTGATGGTTTTTCAAGAAAAGCTCCATCTCTGTCAAAATAAACCTACTTGTAACATTCATCATTATTATTGTAAAGCAAAAAATTGCCTATTATTTGAGCTCTTACTGGAAGTTCTAGCTTGGCTCTACGTAGAGAAATGAGCAAAAACGTCTGACTAAAAAAATCATTCGCTAATTTTCTTGCCTGTAAGGGTAAGGGAAATTTGGTCAAAGATGGCCAATTTTCCAAGGACATAACTTTTTCTGATATCTCAGCCAATACTGATCAGATTTGAACAAAACAAAGACCATTGAATAGGTCTACATTAGCCCCAACATAATCTAAGAGTCAAAAACACCTAATAGACGTTCCCTTCATGAAATAACTCAAAGCCATGTATTTTAATTTGCCTCAAGCGGGCACTACCCGACATATTTTTGAGAATACTAACAATAACCATACCATCGTATAGAGAATTAAAAGAGAAACAAAAGTTAAGCACTATGCAACATCAATTCACTTAGTAAATCATGGAGAAATATTCATCCAAAGTTCGATCATTTTTCACATTTTCCCTTCTTACTACGTCACTTCATCTATTACAAACCCAAATTTAACACTCTCTAATCAATAAAAGTACCCTGAACAACTTTTACTATACATACATTCAACATTCATATATCAATACAATGACTTTTACTTGTGACATCTGCTCAGAATCGATGAAATCATGAAATCATGGATATCTCAGCAACCACAGTAGCTACATAAATTTCGCTTGTAGTTTCGCTTTCTACGCAAGAAATGGTCCTAATAACCTGTAAGCTTCAAGACTGTACCGGCAATATTTAAAAACTCGATGTTCGATGGTCCAAAAGTCAAAAAGTCAAAATTTGAAAATCGTTTCCAACATCCATGTCCAGATATGAGATCCCGTACACAGTATGAATGAGATAACTCGATAAAAATATTGTAGTACTATGAAGATGAGGCAACTTTTTAGCTGAGGGCATGGTATCAGAAATCAGAAACGCCTTGTCGTCCAGATAACTGCTGGCATTATTAGAGAGTGCACAACTTATTAGCAGGGAGAAAACGCATGCCTCATTTTGGAATGCATAATAGAAACAAAAAAAAAGTTACAATCATCAGTCTTGAAAAGAACACTACTAATTATAGCTGTTAATAATTGTCTTCTGTAGAAGAAGCAAAAATCATTTCTTTTGTTACATCAAAACTGTAATAACTTAGCTTGCTAATCATAGCCCATTTATATTATATGATCTGCAGCAATGTGATGTGTTCTCGCATTAAAAGCTTTACTGCACTTCTTCGAGATCTGGCTGCAATGAAATCAGGGTTTACAGAGATTTCACAGAAAAAAAATATAAAAAGCAAGATGAAAAATACAATTAAAATCAACTGTATTTTATTTGGTTGTTGAAAATAAAACTGAAGATTCCTGGATTTGAGTAAAAAAATAAGAGTATTTATAACAATTGAGCGTTGGCTCGTAGCATGAGTTCAATAGAGAGCAATAGGTTGTACTATTGCGGTATTCAGCGTTTGTTATTGATGCCTTGGATTAAAGGGGTAATTGCTGTAGAGCATTGACCATAAAGGTAGATCTGCGTAACCTTGATTGGGCTTTGATGTGCTATCGTCATAGCAGCATGAAATGTAACCTTGTGTTCTAAGGTGTGTTGTTTTGTTATTATATAGAAGGTGTTCCTTATGTAGGATGCTGTACAACTATGGCATCTGGGCATAGTTGACGAATTCGAATATGTTGTTATTGATTTGGTTTTAATTTGGATAAAGAGAACACACACTTATGACAAACATCATTAGTGAGAATGGATACACTGTGATCAAGAGTGATTCATTCACACGATGGGAGTGATAAGGGTGTTTCCTTCATTTTAGTATTTTCGAGATTGTTTGTATATACATTTAGAAAGGTTTATTATGTGATTCAAATAGCATGAATGCTCATGAGCGGTATTTGATGAACTTTTGTATTTCAGTAACATTACTTTGAGGGCGCTAATTCCATTACACTGGCTAAAGTGTATTATTATGTTGGATTGTATTATCGAGTTGTTAGTCTATATTAAGTTATCTAAAAGAACAATAGTAGCAGTAATGCTTCGATAAGTAGAATAATATTATTTACCGAGTGAGAGCTTTATATTTTACTGCAAGAAGTATATATTTAAAAGCTTCCAAACATCTGTCAACAAGTTTACTTTACACAATAAGCATATAAGATTTTAGTCAAACTTCAAACTTTCAAATTTACATGCTGTTTACAGACTTTTACATGTTCTTTCGCATAGTGCAGTGTTCTAATCACTTCAAACAATGAAAACAACGCATGAAACAGCCCAGAAACGTAGAAAAGCTATATCTATTTATTACCTCTATATACTGAAAAACCTAGAAAAATTTTGCCATAGTTCTCCTCTGCAACGATGTTAGGCGGAATTTGAAGTACTACCCAAAAATGCAATTAGGTAGTATTTCAATTAGACCACCCCTCAGGTGCTAGAGCGTGCCTTACTACACCCCTAACATGAGGAATTGTGTTTATTAAGACCCTCAACTGTCGCTAAGTAAGTAGAATCAACAATTAAGTTTGGACCAGCCTATCTAATCCTAGTCTCGGAATCTTGTTATTGTTAAGCTTCAGTGATAGGCACATCCACTCAACGTAAAAAAAAAAGGTATGCTTCAAAGAAACATAGAAAGAAAGGAAAATAGTGAGGGTAATAAGGTTACATGCAGATGAAAAATAAAAGAAATAAGGGCCAAAAGCCAAAGAAAAAAGAGAGTTAAGGCAAATAATAAGGGGAGAAATATAAACAATCAAAAATGAATAATAATGGGTTGTATCTACAACTATTGCTATGGTTGTTCACGACAAAAAAATAATAGCTTGACTAATATCTTGCAGCAGCATCATTCAGCAGCAGTAGTAGTGTCCATGGTCATTGCTATACGCTTGCCTATAAAAGATAATCAAAATAATATAATTAGTATCGCATTCTACCTCAATCAACGCCATCATATTATATACAGTACTTACCTAATCGACTGTTATCAGTTCCGGTTGCATCCAGTAGTATCGAGCAGCATTAATCATCCATTAGTCGTCGTCGTGACCTTATACTACTTGTTGTTGCCAACATATCACATCTAAATGATACAGTAATAGTAGTCAGTAATGTATCCAACAATCTACGTCATTTATACTTACTTGATGAACAATTCACAACAGGTTCTGCATCATCTAGTATTCTTCTGGAACACCACCTTATTGTTGTGCTTCTTGCTGCCTATATTCTGTCAACTTTTTTGTGTAATCAGTAAGATATCACTGAACACCAGACACCATTGAGACTAACCTGATCCATTGAACTCGTCGAGAAACAACGTAGCAATACAAATGACTTGCTGACAGCAGCACTAAACCTGGCAAAAACAGCATTGCAAATGACATGCTGCAGAGAGTGTCAAAGCAGCGAGAAATAGCACCAGAGGTCTTGCTGCTGGAGTTTAGGATATACACAACCATTTCCTAAAAATAAGTGAGAATTATTTTAGTTACGCTTCAATGAAAAATAATAACTAATGGTACATACCGTCGTATTCAGAGAAGCGGTGGTGGTGGTGGTGGTGGCAATAACAACGTAAGAAGTCGAAGCAGTGTTCACCAGTTGTTGTTGCGTTGTTCTCTTCTTTTGTTTTGAAGCAGTCGTCGGTAGCTATTCTAGTCAACAAAGAAAAAGAATAATTAATTAATAATAGACTTCTTGGACAATCGATACAGTAAATACACTCACCTGCATAATATGCTAGCAACAACTAACAACAATCACAGGCTTGATGAACTTTCTGCTATTGCCTTCAATAACAAGATGAATAATAGGTTTGGCAGTAAAAGTAGTATTAAAAACGGGGGTATGGAAAAAGAAAAACGGGGGAATGGGAAAGAAAGGAAAAGCTGCAAACTTGACGTCACGGGTGTACTCTGGATATAGGGTAGCTAATATCAAACTGAGGTTGAAATCCATATTGCTTCGAATGAGGCCTTATTCATGATGAATTCTGTCATGACTTAAACTTGGCAATTGTTGATAAGAAACATCTGTTTAAGTTTATATCAAACTTGTCTAGAATTTGAAGGCGCATCGAATGACATTACTTTTGTCTGATTTGATCAACACTAGACTTCTCAAACAGACAAAACGTTTTTCGTCAAATTTTGATGGTTTTTCAAGAAAAGCTCCATCTCTGTCAAAATAAACCTACTTGTAACATTCATCATTATTATTGTAAAGCAAAAAATTGCCTATTATTTGAGCTCTTACTGGAAGTTCTAGCTTGGCTCTACGTAGAGAAATGAGCAAAAACGTCTGACTAAAAAAATCATTCGCTAATTTTCTTGCCTGTAAGGGTAAGGGAAATTTGGTCAAAGATGGCCAATTTTCCAAGGACATAACTTTTTCTGATATCTCAGCCAATACTGATCAGATTTGAACAAAACAAAGACCATTGAATAGGTCTACATTAGCCCCAACATAATCTAAAAGTTAAAAACACCTAATAGACGTTCCCTTCATGTAATAACTCAAAGTCATGTACTTTAATTTACCTCAAGCGGACACTACCCGACATATTTTTGAAAATACTTACAATAACCATACCTTCGTATAGAGAATTGAAAACAAAACAAAAGTCAAGCACTACGCAACATTGACTTACTTGGTAAATCATAGAGAAATATTCATCGAAAGTTGGGTTATTTTTCACGTTTTTCCTAATTAATGCTTCAAATCGTCTATTAGGAACTCAAATCCATTGCCCGACAACAGTCAAATAAAGTACTACAAACAACAACATCTACTATACATACAACTTGCACTGATATCAGGGTGAGGTGAATCAGATACAATTAAAATCAACTGTATTTTATTTCTTCGTTGTCAAATGAAACTGAGAATTCCAGGATTAGAGTAAAAAAAAGAAGAATATTTATAACAATTGAGCATTAGCTCGGAGCAGCATGAGTCTAATAGGGAGCAATAGGTTATGTTATTGCGATATTCAGCGATTTGTTATTGATTTCTTTGATTAAAGGGGCAATTTAATGCGAAGCATTGACCAGAAAAGTAGATCTGCGTAACCTTGATGTGAGAGTAGTCTTCAGACTCTATATATATATAATATCAATCCATAGTTATAATAAAAGTCAGTTTAACTCTACTTCTTTCCTCTATACTCTTACAGGCACGCAACGCCGTCTATCGTAAAGCATTTAAAGCTTGAACTTCATATGCAGCTTGTGGTCTTTAATCGTAGCATGCTCTCCCGCTCTCTTCTTTATACTACTTGTATATAGTGCTGCTTATGAATCAAAGCAAGTGTTTACATCATCATAAATATCGGCAGAAATGTAAATTTAGTATTATGAAGAATCATGTTTATTGAATTATGTAATTACATATAATGAATGGAGAAGTGGAAAAAGCTATTACAGAAAAATGGAAGCGAACTATTGTTGAACTTGATATACGGATTATTTGATGAAAGATCTAATAAATTGGGGTTTTTAAAAATTGATATTGTGCGAAAATTGTATAAAGGAAGGCTAAAATTTTCGTATTCTGATTAATGTAATTGTTGTATATGTATTGTATTTTTGTTGTTGTTGAGTTGAAGAGCGTCTTTAACCCACAGTCGAAGTGGCGCCTCTACTTCTGTGATGATGGCTTTTGCGTTTGCGGTATTGGTGTCTGTGTGTGTGATCTTTTTCAAGTTTCGAAACATGATGTTTACCATTGCAACACATGCGTACATCCTCTAGCGCTTCATCATCGTCATCGTCTAAGTCGATGTGGTCATCTCCTGTTGAAGTTGCCATGGAAGGTGCTGAAGTAGATACTGAGGGTTGTTGGAATATGTCGTGAATGCGACGAAAGCTAGGTCTGTTGAGTAGTGAGCCAGTAGTTCCGCTTGAGACTGATCTGTTATTGATGTTTTCTCCTCTTCTGTTTGAATCATTTAGCAGTGTGAGTCCAGCAGTGGAACCATTGGCGTTGCGAGCAATCAGATACTGAATAGACTATTCATAAAATCAATATCAAGCTCTAGCTGAGAGCATTCTATATCTATTTACCTCTAACCAGCGTTCATGCTTCTCCATAGTGGGTGCTGTCAATTTGAGTTGACGCTGACTGGTTTGAATCAAAAGACTGACATTAGGCAAACCATTGGCATTTGAGGTATAATCAGGCACAGCTGTGATATTTTCAATTAATGCTACACAATATACAATGAGTTAGACTTGCAACTATCAAAAAGGCCAGTACTACAACTTACCGCACTTGGCTTTTGCTTCATGTCCATTTCCATTTCCACCTGGGCCAGATGTTGACCAATACAGAGTGTTTGTATAAGGATGGATCCAGAAATAACGCTGATGTCTATATTCAGACAAACCACCACCAACTGCCTTTCTTGTATACTTGTACATCCAATCTCCAATCATGGTTTGTGTGATGATATTGATCATGTTGGGATCTGTGGTTCCTGCACCTGTGCTACCACGGCCACTGGGATCATATTGTGATGAAGTGATAGATTGGAGTTGTTCATTGGTGTTGGTCGTAGATAGACTGGAAGCACTGACAGATCCTCTTTTGTTCAAATCAAGGCGAGAAGAAGAAGGCTGATTATCGTCGTTGGTTGTAGGCGACGATACACCAGAATGAGAATCGTATGGTGCTTTACCCTTGGAACTGGGTACAGATACTGGGGACATGGATCGCTCATTGAAGGTAGGTGAAAGAGCAGCTCGTGAAAGCAATGCAGCGGGAGGTGGGTTGGAAGGTCTCATAGGAATGTCAATGATATCCTCTTCGTCTGTTTCATCTTGATTATGATGGAGCACACCGCCAGCAATAGCACCAGCTACAACACCAGCCACAGCACCATTGGCAGCATCATTAGTCAAATCCACTGGCTTCTTTTCATAAGTGATCGCAGGGCCCATTGATAGCTTTAATGAACGAGGCTTGGATGCATTTTGTTCTGACTCGGTTTCAATACCACGATGAGCTTGATCATGACGATTGAGAATAGCCAGTTCCTCCAGTTCACGCTGTTGCTGACGCTTTTCATGATAGGGCGATGAAGTGATTGTATCCTCTTCACGAGGTAAGTGAACAACTACGTTTCCATAATCTTCTTCGCTGATAGGCTCTTCTTCGTCTCTTGAGACAATGCCAGACGAATGAGATACAACTGCTGAATCGACATCATGATTAGGTGCAATGCTGTTGCTGTTGTTGTTATGGCTCATATCACAAGTGTGTCGCTTAGAATCGTCTTCCAAATCATCTATATCCAAAACTTCTGACACGGGTTCCTTCTTTTGAGCAGCGGCAGTATTGGCAAGAGCCATGGCAACGGCAGAGGCAATAAGAGCATCGGTTTCAGCCTTGGTAAACACCTTTTCAGGCATAGTTTCATGTTGAGATTCATGCAAAGAGTCAGCTGTGCTGTTTGGAGCGACATCAGTTTTGCCGATGGATCTTGAAGTAGCAACAGTAGCTGCGGCAGCAGCAGCAGCAGCAACTGCGACGGGAGCAATATGGTTATTCTTCTCGTTTAGTTGTTGATCATCAGCAGAACCATCTTGACCTGGTTTGATTTCACGAGATGCTGGTTTAGCATTGTTGAAAGTAGCAGCGTTTTTAATGGTGTTTCGACTAGAAGGCTTTGAATCTGCAGAAGCATCAAAGAACTCTTCGTCATCGTCATCTGCAGTAATTGCAGGAATGGCCTCATTGTCTTGATCATCATGGCTACCCAAAACGAGAGGAACAGGAAGAATAGCGTTCTTTTGAGAGACAGTAGGTTCTTCGTATTGTACTTGGGCATCCTTGGTTTCAATAAGGTCATGTTGAGTCAGGACGTCAGCATCTACAGTTACAGGAGCCTCGCTTTGAACGCCACATTCTAGTGTTTCAGCCAATGTTGATTGCGTACTATGATCAACGCCAGTGGGAATGTCATACTGCGTTTCATGATCCAACATTGCAGCCACTTCGCATTGTGTTGACTCATCTGATGTTTGTGCTTCTTCACTTTGAGTGCCAATACTGTTGTGTTGTACAGCCAATTCTTTGGCTGTTAAAGCACTGGATGCAATAGCAGCGGCAGCAGCAGCAGCAGCTATTTGATTTTATATTAGTTCCCATACTGTACACTGAAATCACATCATACATACCTAGTTCACGACTCTCTTGAGACTCTTGATGTTGTACACCTGCATCTACAGTTTCAATGGCTTCGTACTGCACATCAGAATCCTTGGTTTGAATCATATTAGATTGAGTACATGCATCAACAGAATCAATTTCGCTCTGAACGCCGCAGTCTGTACCCTCCACAGGGTCGCATTGAGACTCCTGACTAATGGCAGATTCGATAGCTTCTTTGCGAGACGCAGCGATCGCAGCAGCAGTTGCAGCAAGAGCAATGGAAGGATCCTCGGGCTCACATTGTGTTCCTTGTTCCACAGCAGATTCAATGGCGGCTAAGCGAGAAGCAGCAATAGCAGCAGCGGCGGCAGCATCGGCAATAGATGGATCTTCGGCCTCGCTTTGAGTTTCTTGATGCACTGCAGAGGCATATGCTTCTTTGCGAGAGGCTAAAACTGCAGCAGCGGCAGCAGCGGCAAGAGCGGCTTCTGCAATAGCAGGGTCCTCAGGATCACATTGAATTTCCTGGTCAATAGCAGACTCTAAAGCAGACTTACGAGATGCAGAAAGAGCATTAGCAATGATGGCCTCTTGAATAGAAGGATCTTCTGGATCACATTGAGTCTCCTGACTGACAGCTGATTCCAGCGCAAGTTGACGAGAGGCAGCAATAGCAGATGCAGTTGCAGCTTCAGCGATGGAGGGGTCCTCAGCCTCACTTTGAGTTCCTTGGTCAATAGCAGATTCCAATGCTTGCTTACGAGAGTCCGATACAGCAGCGGCGGCCGCGGCAGCAAGAGCAGCTTCAGTAATGGAAGGATCTTCAGGATCGCATTGAGTTTCATGGTCAATAGCAGATTCCAAAGCAGTTTTGCGAGATGCGGCAAGGGCATCAGCAATAATGGCTTCTTGAATGGAGGGATCACATTGAGTTTCTTGACTAATGGCAGACTGTAGAGCAAGCTTACGAGATGCAGCAATAGCAGATGCAGTAGCAGCTTCAGCGATAGCGGGATCCTCAACTTCACTTTGAGTTTCTTGATCGACAGCAGACTCGAGTGCTTGTTTGCGAGAAGCCAAGACAGCAGCAGCAGTGGCAGCAGCAAGAGCGGCTTCAGCGATAGAAGGATCTTCTGGCTCAGATTGCACTTGCTGATGCACAGCATTCTCCAAAGCAGCTTTACGAGACTCGGCGATAGCAGCAGCAAGAGTAGCAGCAGCAATAGAAGGATCCTCGGGCTCCATACTGAAGGAAGTTTGAGGAACATCTTGCAATGTCATTTGTTGTTTTGGTGCATCTGTTTGTGTAGAGATCTCAGAGGTAATCGTCTTGACTGCCTCCTCTGTTTGCGTAGAGATTTCGACGCCTTCCTTCTTATCTTGAAGCAGAGAGCCCATACCAATAGCAGCAGCAATGCCACCTGTGACATTCTTGATAGAGTCTGTCATACTAGGTTCCTCAGGGGCTAAAGATGGAGATCTTGACATGGCCATACCCAACTCATCACCAAGGGATCTGGGCGCTGTTGAAGTTTCTGTACTAATGACAGTAGCTAAAGGTGGTAATACGTCAAGTGTATCTGTGTTGACTTGAGCATCCACAGCGACAGGCTTTTGAGCTTGACTCTGAGAAAGTTCTGAGGACAGTGGTGTGAATCCAATAGCTGCTGCTTTTTTGCTGCTTGACTTGTTGTTGTTGAAGGCTGTGTTTATAGGATCGGTATCACTCTCATCAAAACTATCCAATTCACTGTCGTCGTTATCTGACATGGAAGTGTACGAATGCACTGAATCATTATCACCAGCAGTTCTGGACTTGTTTAATCTATTGCTATTGCTGCGTCGGGGATCAAGTGCCTTCTTTCCTCTTCGTTTTGATGTGGATGATGTGGATGCTTTGTGTGGTCTACGGCCTCCAAACTGACCATCTTCGATTCTTGCATTCATATTGGACGATGAGCCACCACCGCCCCGAGTAGGGCCTGCATCTACCCACATGCGAGGATCATTCTGCAACTGTTCGATCGTCTCTTGAGATTCAGCCAAGAGTTTTTTTAGCTCAAATTTCTCGGTCTTTTCCTTGTGAAGATTAGATCTCAAACCAGAGATGATACGATGCGCATGTGCTAATGAAGTCTTTAACGTCTCTACTTCCATGGCTTGGTTGCGAGTTGGAGATTGCTTTGGCGATGAGGGTGGCGATGTCGAAGGCGATGAATCGTTCTTGACTGCCAATGTGCTCTTGGCTTGGTCGCTGTCTGTCTGCTCTTTTTCACCGCGTCGAAGATTAGCGTCTGCTTCCATCGATGCATGTTTGCCAATGCGTGATTGTGCTTTTGCAATAGCAAGTTCTGACTGCAATGCTTCGATTTGTTTAGACTGGTCTGACTTCTCCCGCTGGATGCCTGCTGCATGTCTGCGCAAAGATGACATATCTTGTTCATGACGCTGCTTCATATTGTCAATGGTTGTGGTCAACTTTTCCTCTCTATCACGAAGTTGCTCAATTTCAGTTCGAAGCTCGTTAACTTGTTTGGCCAGCTTGTTTTGCTCGGCATTGGCTTTGGTCAAATTCGTCTGAAGATCAGTGACACTCACGACCAACTCTTGCTTTGCAAGCTCAAGATTCCAAGTCTCTTCCTTTAGTTTTTCTACGCATGACGTTAGGCATCAACACATCCACCACATCTGATCAAGTGTCCCGTACCTTCATTCTCTTCTCTTTGGCGCATCTGCTTTGCCATGGCTTCAGCAGCTCGTTCAAGATCAGCCTTTTGATTCTCCAAAGTTCGAAGCTTTTCCTCTTTCTCTTGTAGCAATGCCTGCATCTTTCTGACTTCTAGCAGTAACCCCTGACCAATTTCTGTAGCGAATTCAATATCGGTGTTTCTACGGTCTGTATTCGGTATCTTTGATCGGCGTTTAGTGGGCGTCGATCCTGTAGGAGGAGGCGGTAATGGCAGCATGGACGTCGAGTCATGTCCATGTGCTGGCGGTAAAAGAGTGGATGTTGTGGGACTAGGCAAAGGATCCAAGCCTGTAGAATTGGCTGAAGTTGTAGTTGGAGAACGTTGGTTCAGTAACTATAAAATCACATAAGGAGGGAAAACAGAAGAGATAATCAGTAAGAGTTAGGAGATCTCAAGCAGAAAAAAAAAAAGAAAGAGAGACATCTCCTTATTTGAATAGGTACCTTCTCTTTGTTGCGAATGGATGATATACCAGGTGATAAAGGATGTGATCTATAAGACGTTAAATCTCTTTCCAAAGATCTCAGTCTATCAACAGATGATGTGGGTTGTAGTTCTTCACTGTTGATGTTGTTGTCTAATTCCTTCAAGCGATCCTGAAGCTGGCTCACTTGTCTCGCAAGCACATTTTTTCCAATGCCGCTGCTTGATTCCTGCAGTTGTCTTTGCTTTTCTATCAGCTGCTGCTCCAGTTCTCTTCGCATTTGAGATTGCTTATTGTGATTTAATTGTCTTAATGATACGGAAGTCGATGATGAGGGTGTTGGCAATACTGGCTGAGGCGTATTACCGGATGTTGGGGATGATAACGATTGTTTGGGGGGAGGCGAACTCATTGTATTTTGCTGTTGGAGGTAGGGTATTTGGGCTTATAAAATGAAAGGAACGTGTGTGTGTGTCTGTGTTTGTGTGTATAAGTGGGTTGGTTTTTTGTAAAATATAATAATATTATTTTGTACAGGTCAAAATCAATTGACTCTTTTCATATAATAAAGTATCTTTTTATTCTTCTCTCTCTTTTTTTTTTTTTTTTACTATTTCTTGCTAAAATACAATAAAACACAAGAAAGTTAAAAGAAAAAAAAAAAGGGATAGAAAGAAGAGAAAAAGGTGGAATAACGGTAACAATTGGATTACTCCAAATTAAATATATCAAATTAAGGGGCGGGGAGGTTCAAATGGTTATAAAAAGAAAGAGGCAGACAAAGAGAGCTCGTTCTTTCTCATTATAAAAGGATTGCTGGCGATGTGACTCAGCTAAACATTTGTCTCTTGTATCACAGAGGCCCATAGCTTCCTTTCTCTCAATAAGGTAACTATACATACATTCATGGATATAAGGATTTCAAGGGAGCAATACACAGAAAGGGCAAAAAACAAATTAAAGGGGAGGAGAGCATATGTCTGCACTGTGAAAAAAATATATGAATCATGTCATTAATGCAAATCAAACGGCTTGATGGGATTATCAGTTTCGCCTTGTATCATTTCCAATGTATGTAATTTAATTAAAGAACGTGATATTGGTAGAACAAATTTCAATTTCATCATTGAATGTTACCGCTCATCTTTGCCTCTCTTACTCCACCCCCCCTCACGATATCGTAGATGTTGACAGGTGCGAGCTAGGACTTCTCAATCCATTGGATGCCTGATGCCCTGAAAGACCATCCCATCGAATAGCATGCCACGCACCCTTAGCAGAAAATCCGCGCCAAGCTACACAGTGAATATCAGCCTTTCGTTACATATTTCACAGATTGGAACCAATTGATCCAGGTTATACTTTTTTTATTGTTATAGTGCTTATTAAGTTTTGCATAAACATTTAGGAATACATTTTCAAGTATTGGTGGTAATAACTCTTTTCAGCATTAACAGTTTCATGCAATGAGGCAACCTTATTCGACAAGGCTAAAAACGCTCTGTTCTGGTTACGCATGATATCGGCAATGTCTAACATGATGAAGATCAATATATAGCCCTCTAATAAATCACACATCTCTCTTACCTTGAGGTGATTGAACCTTGTTTTGTGTCCATGATTCAGCAGTGCGCTCAACCTCCCAAATACATCTCTTGTATTCTTCAACTCTACCACTTAATTGTCTTGCTAATTGAGAAAAGTAACTACCATCATAGATGAGTACTTTGTCCATCTACTCATTATCTGAATCAAACACTTACTCGTCATCTTCAGAATAGCCAAATAACCATCTAGCATTGTTTCCTGGATGTTTGCATGCTTCCAACACAGCACAACCGTCATTGGCATGTCGTAATTGCTCCTTGACGGCATCATATAATGTTTCAACATTGGCCATACGAACTTTGAGTGTACTAGAGAGTGCATCCAGTTGCTATTATGGTAGTCAGTCTTACTTGTAACACAGATATAACACTCTCTCCCAAGCCCTTACTTGTGACAATATTTCGGTATTCTTTCTAGCATTATCCATAGCATCTAAATGCTGAGGCATCTTTTGTTTTCCGATATACTCGCATCGTTGACTTTCCATCCTGATATACTTTTCTAATTCATCTAATTCCTTTTGTGCTTGTTCTGGAAGCTCTGTAAAACGTGTGGTCGACATGATGTTATCAATGCGGAAGTTGGTGTGATTAACTACTTGGCTTTGTCTAATATCAATTGAAAAGAAAGAGGGCAGAAAAGAAAAAAGATGAGTACTTAAATTGTTCCATTCTTCCCATTTATCACTTACTGTATTGTGGCAGCCAATGCTGGTGTTATTAATGATGCATACATCTGGCTAGGCGGTTGAGCAGCAATCTTGGCTAAATCATCCAACACCTTTTCAAAAGCAAATGGATTGGGTTTGCTAGGATCTACAGTGATGGCTGGAGTAGTAGTGCTGCCAGATGTTGTGGTGCTGGTGGCAGCAGGGGCACTAAAGTTGAATGGACTACTAGTCACCGTAGACTTACCCTCCTCCTTTTTATCCTTATCACTACCAAATGAAAACGTGGGAGTAGTAGATGCTGTGGTTGTTGTGGCTGCTGAGGAAGCAGCGTCTGATGCAGGTTTGCTGAAACTGAATGTGGGCGCTGTACTAGTTGTTGTAGCAGTGGATGTCGTCGGCTTGATGGATCCGAACGTCAAAGATGGTGTCGTTGTAGCTGAGTTTGCCTTGTCATCTGATGGTTTAGCGGGGGTACTGAATGAAAATGTAGGTGTAGTAGTTGACGCTGAAGTTGTCGCTGTTGACGTTTTGGGAGGCTCGGTTGGTTTATTGAAAGAGAATCCGCCGAATCCAGTACTAGCAGGTGCAGCAGGTGCAGAGGTCTGAGTGGTAGTTGTAGTTGAAGTTGCTGGTGAGCCAAAGGATATGCCTGTAGCAGCAGGCTTGTCAGTGGAAGTAGTTGTTGATCCAGCAGGCTTACTGAAACTGAAGGGAGATGATGCAGCACTGGTAGCAGTAGCAGCAGCAGCTGAGGATGTGGTAGCAGGAGAGGATCCAAATGAAAATGCCGATGTAGCAGGCGCAGCAGCGGCAGCAGTAGGTTTTGGTGCATTGAAACTGAATCCAGAAGCTGGAGAAGCAGCAGTAGCAACAGCACTGGCATTTGGTGTGGTACTAGGAGATCCAAATGATCCAAATGCTACAGTGGGAGCAGCTGGAGCAGCGGCTGTAGAAGAAGCTTGGCTTGTTGTGCTCAATGAGGATCCAAATGAATTTGCAGAATTTTGAGTAGTGAGTGGAGCAACGTTCAAAGTAGGAGTAGTGGTGGCGGAACCACTAGCAGGCGCACTGAAATTAAAAGCTGATGTACCTGTAGCTGGAGAAGCAGAAGGTGCGCTAAAATTGAATGCTGAATTGCCAGTAGCTGGTGATGTCGGTGGATTACTAGAAGCTCCAAAGGTGATTTCTGAAGCAGAGCGTCTAAGAGAACTGGAACGATCTGGCTGTGCAGTCAATGAGTTAATCTCTGACACATGTCGTTTGATAGTGGGTGCTCCTGCTGGTGCTGATCCAAAGCCAGAAGTTGCTGATGCAGAATTGTTAGGTGAATTGAAATTGAATGCGCTATTTGTAGTAGGTGAAGAAGCAGAAGCTGAGGGGTCGCCAAATACAAAAGGTTGAGCAGAT
Source organism: Mucor circinelloides (assembly GCA_037974945.1). NCBI lineage: Eukaryota > Fungi > Mucoromycota > Mucoromycetes > Mucorales > Mucoraceae > Mucor > Mucor circinelloides. Next base: position 793,436 of record JBBNAA010000004.1, on the reverse strand, counting down.
GAGGAGGCTGGAGAACTAGCTCCAAAGTTGAAACTGCCAGTAGCTGGACTCGCTGGATTACTAGATGTAAAATTGAAAGCTCCTGATGTTGTTGTTGCAGGGCTTCCAGGTTGGCTTCCAGAGAAATTGAACGATGGAGAGGATGGTGCGTCTCCACCAAGCTTGAATACGAAATTGGGGACATTGGCGTCTCCCTTCTTTGCTCTTGAAGATTTTTTACTATCAACAGTTTAAATACGGGATTAAACAAACGACCTTTTCTATTATTTACCTCATCTTGGGCTTTTATTTGGTATTGACAGAACTAACAGTTTGGTTGTTTCTGATCAAGATATAGAGGTTATATGACCGGTTTGAAAAGGAGAGAAATGGAAGGCAGGTAAACAGCAAATTTACGCGCTGTATGTATCGTAAAACATTGCTTTCGCTGCAGTCACTTTTTTTTTCTTACTTTTGTTGAAAGTATCTGAAATATGCAAATGATTGGTTGTTCGTAGAGAAGAGTGTAAACAAGCTCTCTACTAGTTGGCTCATTTAACAGATGGTATACACTCTGTTTATTGCCTATTCACTCTAAACAATCAAGCGAAAGTGGTCCCTGATACATTTCTATCATCAATGCGAAAGATGTGATTTGATACCATGGCAACCACTTTCTTTATTATTTCAAGCAGACAGCATTGGAATCCTGTTGGATATTTTGTATGCTTGTCTTGATCTTTGGTCTTCTCTAGAGTGGCATTTGCTAGTTGCTGCTGATTTTATGGAGACAACCGAGCTCTTTACTCCAAATCTAACTTTTATGCTGAAATGCTGACAAACCAACAATTCGTGACGTAAAGTAATACTCATTTCTTGTATAATATGCTGATAAATCGAGCCACATTGTCTTTATGTTATGGAACAAGCTGCTTTTTTTTTTTTTTTTTAGTTTGAATAAGCTCTATAACATTTTGAAAAAGGTGCAAATACTAATACCCAAGTTTTATTTGAAATGACAGTAGCAAGCGTTAAAGATCTTTGCAGTAATAGCGCTGACTGTATAGGCGTACACGAACACTTGAGCACAGTAACTGGAATACATCGTGCTGATTTGAAGGATCAACGGCGATTTATGTGATCTGTGCCACTCCTGCGTCTGTACGATCCATGAGATGACGTATAATTCTTTTCTGTGTGATTGTGCAAGTATGCATTATTAGCCACACCACACATTTGCATTATATTACACCCATTTTTTTTTTTTTTTTTTCTGATTTCTCATCTTTTTAGTTATTACCAACATGTCTTCATTTGAGATGCTCGGAGTATTCACTCCAAATCAAAAAGCACTGGTCAGAGGATGGTGGAAAAAAGTAACAGCAGCGCATCCTTCAGCACGGAATTTTAGGGAAATGAAGGTTCCCATTGTGGGTGAGTAGACGGCTGAGAACAGCAAAGCAATCCACTCATTCTTTGACCCTTAATGGGTATACTAGAGAAAGGTGTTTTCGGTATTCTACTGGTAGAATCTATCAAGTATGCTCATTCAAGCATATCATACATTGACGACGTTACAGAAACACAATGTTTTGGTGTGATACCAACTATTATAGCAAAATGTGGATCGTTCTTAAAAGAGGAGGCCATGACAACAGAGGGCATATTTCGAATATCAGGTAGCTCAAGAAGAACCCGAATGCTTCAATCGATATTCGATACACCAGATCTATATGGATCACAGTTGGATTGGCGTGGATATACAGTGCATGATGCAGCCAATGTCATGAAGCGATTTCTCAATTTCTTGCCAGAGCCAGTCATCACTCTAGAGTACTATCGAAAATTTAAAGACACAGCTCGTAAATATCTCTTGTGTGGACAGACGTTCGTTTATAACTTATATATGTGCATTGATCATTACAGTCGCAGAATACCCAAATTTAGATCAGAAAATTAACGCAGTTCAAGGAGTCATTGAATGTCTGCCTATAGCTCATCAATATCTCCTACTGTATCTGCTAGACATGTTGGGCATGTTTGTCACTGCGCAAGAGTACACTCGAATGGATACTGCCTGTTTGTCTTCTGTGTTTGCACCTGTAAGTATCAGTGTCATGAGCTACATTTGGCATTAAACGTCGTGTAGGGCATTTTATCGCATCCTGATGATGAACTGAACCCTGCTGGCTACTTTGAGTCTCAACGGGTGCTATCATTTCTGATAGAAAATCAGGAGAGATTCTCTATGCCGAGATCCAATACAATTGCAACCCCAATAAGTCAGAATAATGCCAACAATCCTATACCATCGTCTGGTAACCAAGTAGCAACTGTGCCGCAAAAAAGTAACAGAGTTGATCTTGTGTATACACACTTGCCACTGAATGTCTAATTGGGTTCATAGATTTCAGTAAAGCAAAAAAAGAGGAACGCCCGAAGCTTGCAGAACATCGTGCTTCTACTATTTATTCTCTAGCCGCAGGTTCTTATTCAGGATCAGGCATTGAATCTATCTTGGATGGAGACCTGGAATTGCCAGTGCCCACAGTAACTTTACGCAGAAGTAAGACCGCACCAAGTCGACGAGACAAATACGGCTCACATGAACCACAGCAAATTGTGCATGTGAATCGGACGTCAAGTCAAGGTATGCAAGATGATTGTTGGATGATGCGTTTGTGATGCTATAACAAGACAATGTACATAGGCAGTAGAGGAGCCGGTTATTTGAGAGCGACACCAATTGGATCACCTACCCGCGAAAAGATCTGAATAAGCTTATACATATGACGAATGATAAACCAATGTCGACTCCATTGGACGGATTAGCCAAGGAAATAATTGCTTGATTTAGTAAATTCAAGCTTTTACCAGCTATTCCCAAATTTTACTTGATTTTCACACACATACAAAAGGCATCACTGGAAAATCATGAATGATACATATTAATAAAGAACAGTTTTCTGTAAAAATATAATTTTTCCATTAAAGGATATTCTTCAGAAATGCGAGATGCATGTCAAACGAAAAAAAAAAAAATGTAACAGTGTCTCTGGTAGCATGGTTGATTTGATGGAGAAGATTCTTGATTGATGCCATTCATTTGAAAAGCTCACTCCGCTTTGCACGCTTTGTGATTGTAAATGGTTATCAATATATACAAATAGGAGTAACAAAATGCCGAGGAACCGTAATAGATCCCCACAGAAGACGCTCTTCCCCGCCTTGTCGCTCTCTGACTTATCCAATTAAGGTTTTTCTCCCCGTTGTTTGTCCTGGTAACGCAACGATAATGGAAAAAACCAGAACGAAATACGTAGCAAATGCACAGTATATGAAACACCCAAAGTTGCAACTTTTCTGAATGTCATCTGCGTGCCATGTAGTAGTAGTAATAGTAGTTTGTAAATGACTCATCTCTTAGAAATGTCCAATTCCCAAATCACTTTTTTTTTTCTTTCTCTCTTTTTTGATTAGTCAGATGCTGTTCGTATATTGGCATCTGGGAGAAACAAGGAAAATCAGTTCGAGTTACACTGATGGCTCATTTACAGGATAATATTCCCACTTTTAGATGTGCACAAATCCATATAAATAGGGCAGCTTTTCAAATGTCATTATACCCCACTTCATTGTCTTATTATATATTTTTTTCTATTATCAAATGGGCTCTGGAGGATCTCTCTACTTGTATTTCATCTGTGGATTTGCCGCAATCGGTGGTTTTTGCTTTGGCTATGATTCTGGAATCATATCAGGTAACTTTTCTATTCAAAACCAGCGAATATTCAATAGATATAGAATGTAGATGCATTAGCATATTCAAAGTCTTGACATATCTTTGAAAACTTGATGGAAATCTGATGAAATCTGATTACTGACATGTTCGAACAGGTGTCTTGACCATGCCCACTTTTATTGCCAAAATGACTGATGGTAGTGATTATCTTACTGCTCTCCAGCAATCCGTCATTACCGGTTTATTACTAGCTGGTTGTTTCGTTGGTTCTCTCTTTGCTGGTGAGTCTATTAAAGATCAAATATCGAAAGTATAATAAGAATCTTAACAACCAAATTAGGTCAACTTTGTGAAAGACTTTCCCGTAAATTCACCATCATTATTGCTTCTGGTGTCTTTTGTATTGGTGCCGCTGTCCAGTGTGGTGCTAATGGCTATAGCATGATCCTGGGTGGTCGATTTGTCGCTGGTCTTGGCATTGGCTCACTCTCCATGGCTGTCCCACTTTACTTGTCCGAACTCGCTCCCAAGGAAATCCGTGGTCGTCTTATTTCCCTTCAGCAGCTTACCATTACTATCGGCCTCATGGTCGCTTTTTGGGTTAATGTTGGTACTGAGAGTTTGACAACCGATGCCGCCTGGAGAATTCCACTTGGTATTCAAATGGCTCCTGCAGTTGTTCTCTTTATTGGTACCATGTTCCTTCCTTTCTCTCCTCGTTGGTTGATCAAGAGAGGTCGCAATGCCGAAGCTTTGTCTGTTCTTTCTAAGCTTCACTCTGCTGGTGATGAAACTGCCCCTCATGTTGTTTCTGAATATCAAGAAATTATCGCTCAAGTTGAACACGAACGTGCCGTTTCTGTTGATAGCTACCTCGAGCTCTTTAAAGGCACTTTGCTCAGAAGACTCGTTTTGGGTATCCTCATTCAAGTCTTCCAACAATTCACTGGTATCAACTCGATTATGTACTACGCCCCTACCATTTTCCAGCAAGCTGGCGTGCCCGGACGTTCTGCTTCTTTGATTGCTTCTGGTGTGAATGGTGTGCTTAACGTCTTCTCCACCATTCCTGCTATCCTTTTCCTCGACCGTCTTGGACGTCGTTTCGTTTTGATCTCTGGTGCTATTATTATGGGCACTACCATGCTGCTCTGTGGTATTGTTATGGGTGCCACTGGTCGTGTTTACAGAGATGCTGACTCTGGCCAAATGAAGGTTGACATGTCTGATAACACCTCTGCCTCTTACTTTTGTATTGTCATGGTTTACTTTTTCGTTGCTGGTTTTGCCTACTCTTGGGGTCCTTGTGGTTGGGTCTACCCCGCTGAAATCTATCCTCTCTCTATCCGTGCCAAGGGTACTTCTCTCACTACTGCTGCCAACTGGCTCATGAATTTCATCATCTCTCTCTTTGTGCCTGTCATGCTTACCACTATCACCTGGGGTACTTATATCTTTTTTGGTTGTTGTTGTTTGGTCATGGCAACCTGTGTCTTCCTCTTCTATCCCGAAACCAAGGGTCGATCCCTCGAAGAAATGGATGTTGTGTTTTCTGGCCGTATTCTCGCTTTCAAAAATGTCAAAAATGCTGACCGCGAGTACAGAGCCAAACAACAATCTGATAGCGTAGAATCTTATGATGATATCAAGGAAGAAAAGGCTTAAATTAGAAAATTAAAATAGCTCAAGAGCTATACGTAGATGTCGAAGGTTTCGCTGGCTGGTTTCTTCGAAGCACATTATTTTCTTTTACACTACCACCTCTCATTCAATCAATTTAATACAGCACACGTTTTTCTTTTTTTTTTTTTTTTTTTTTTATCATCACACAAGTCTAAATCAAAGTTTTTTAATGTCTACGATCCCCCCTATTCTATTACTACTGATAATTAAACAACTACAATCGTATTCTTGTGAGTGAAATGTAGCGAGTTTGATGGTCATCAAGTTACAAGTTCAGTAAATGGATCATCTGCCACCACCTTTAATTCTTCTCTGCCCGGTAATGGGAGGATAATTTGATGAGCATGCAGCATCATTCGAAATGTGTCTGTATATTCATTTTCATAGTTAAAGTCTCCTACTATGGGATATCCAATGTACTTTAAATGTAGCCTCAACTGATGTCTTCTCCCAGATATTGGAGATAAGCTCACTTTGGTTACAGGAATCGTCTTTTCTGCGCCAGTCTTTTCTTCCTTGTATGTATAATGGCCCCGCTGTAACACTCGTATCTTTGTCTGTGCAGGCTTGCCTGTTGGTAGAACAGCCATTCTAAAGTCATGATGGGGGTCATCATCGATAGGCTGATCTACAAAATATCTTTTGTGTATTTTAGAATTGACTTTTCTACAGTGGTTAGTGGGGGGGTACTTTACTCGTCCTCCTTGACATGGCCGTTGACAAGGGCTAAATAGGTCTTCTTGACTGTACGATCTCTAAACAGCTTGCTAGCTGCTGCTGCCGCTTTCTTATTCAACGCTAGCACAAAGACACCTGAAGTAGCGTAGTCAAGCTGATGTACATTGCGAAATTTGTTGATGTCAGGAAATTGTTCCTTTAATAAACTTTCGACTGTTTTTTTTTTTTTTTTCAAAAGTGTTGTGAATAAGTCTGCCTGCTTTATCATTGAAATCCATATAGATACCTGTTGGGTCACTTGCATTAGCATAATTTTGAATTCTGCAATCGTATGGCTTATCAATGATAAACCAATCGTCATCGCGATGAATGACCTTGATTGTCAAATCTTTCATATTGAAGACGACTAGTTCAAACAGGTTTATTTCCTAAATGATGAAAAATTTAGAATCGGAGCCGACGTCAAACAAGCCTGACTCCCTCCGCCAACATCGGCTTCATTGATCTAGGTTCAAATTGAGTGCAATTGAGCTCCCCAGGCAGCAATGTGAGCATCCAACCTTGGTAGGGATATCATATCATCAGCTACTATACATGTGCTTTTCAAGTTGAAAATTAAATGATCAAATTTATTATTTATTTAAAAGAGAATAGAAGTTTTTTTTTTACATGATGATTGTTGTGTATAGTATAAATATTATGAAGTTGGAGTAGTTGGGAGGGGGAGGAGGGGTTTTTGTATGTGTATATAAGATTGCAGTATAAATATCAGTGGGAGAAATGACACTTACACAATATAGATTACAAAAAAATAGCGAGAAATTAGAAACGAGAGTTGAGTTTGCGCAAGATTTCAGCACGAGCATCTTCGCTCAAATTTTCAATCAATTGACTGAAACCTTCAATAACAGCTTCTTGATCAGCATTACCAAGAGATACGATTTGCTCCTTGGTGGCATCACTCTTCAACTTGCTAATACGTTGATCAATGACACTGGCACGCTTCTCGAACCACTCAGAGACAAGCTCATCAGCATCTTCAAAGTTGACAGTTTCATTATCGTTGGTGAACCATTGCTTGACAAGATCGAGCATCTGTTCGCGAGGCATGGGAGCAGCGCTGGTAGCGGTAACAATCTTGCGGAAAGTGTATTCTTCACAGAGACGACGACGAACACGCCAGTAGAAGTAGTGACGAGCACGACGCCAGTCAAGAGCCTTACGGATAACACCCTTAGCCTTCATGCGACCAGCACGGTCGTGAAGATCAGCAAATTGAATAGAGATTTGTTGGTATACAGGCAAGAGTTCTTGTTCGCGAGCTTCGACTTGGACCTTGAGAGCTGCCTTTTCTTCGTCAGTTTTACCTTCTTCAGCCAATTGCTTCTTCAAAGAGGCATAAGTAGCATCAAGACGTTCCATAGTGGCCAACAATGCAGGCTTACGGTACTTGATCTCGACAATACCCTCAGGTTCAAGAACACCACCACGGGCATTGTTATCAGCGTACATTTCCATCATGTCCTTGTTAATGGTAGGATCAACAACGACCCAAGCACCACCACGAAGCTCACCGTTAGGGATAATGTAAACAAAGACGGGCTGCTTGTAGTTGCTGAGAGCATCAACGATTTGAGCACCATACTTGAGAACTTCGTTGTACATGTCACGTTGACCACCAGAGAAACCACGCCAGTTGGCAAAGATCATCAAAGGCAATTGCTCACCCTTGTTAAAGTCATTGATAGCTTGAGCAGTCTTGTAGGCAGAGTTGGGGAACCAAACACCACCGGCTTCCATAAAGACCTGTTCAGTGGAATCAGAATTGGCAGGATCAGCAGGGACAATGTTCTCTACAGTGCGAGTTTCGACGGAAACAACACCCATAGGAATACCACCCAAACGAGCACGACCAACAACGACAGTACGAGCCCAACCGCTCAAAGTCTCAACAAAGGAATCTTGATCAAAGAAACCACTCAACCACTTGCCGTTTTCACTCTTACCAGCCAAGAAAAAGCGAGGATCAGAAGGACCCTTTGGAGGAGTGTACTCAATGTCACGGTCAATAGGATCAGCACCCAAGCGCATAGAGACAGGAGCATTGCGAACATCAGGAACGAATGAGAGCCATTGGACAATCTTGGCAATACCTTCAAGGTCGTTTTCAGCAGTCAAGTGAGAGACACCGTTCTTGTACATGATTTGAGTGCCACCCAATTGCAAGTTGGAGGTGTACACTTCACGACCAAGCACCTTGTTCAAAGCAGGAGCACCAGTCAAGATGATAGGTTGACCTTCGTTTTGAATGGTACGCTGACCAAGACGGACAAGGTAAGCACCGATACCGACGGAACGACAGGTGACGAGAGTGATGGTGAAGATATCATCGTAAGCACGAGAGGTGGCACCAGCAATCAGACCAGAGCCCTTCAAGTTCTCAACACCAAGACCATCAGTGTGACCAATGACATCAGTGATACGGAGACGAGTCTCACCTTCATCTTGAATCTCTTCAACCAAGACACTCTTGGCATCGCCTTGTTGAGCAAGGACATCATACTCGGCAGGAGTCAAGTAGAGGTACTTGAAGCCAGCAGTGGGGTTGGAAGCATCCTTCCAAGCAGCTCTGAATTGACTGATGAGCTCATCAGCGAGACCAATACGAGCACCAGAGTTGGCAGACAAGTAGATGCGGGGAATACCGAGAGCACGAGCAAGCTCAGATGCCTTGTAGAAGACTTGATCTTCAGCAACACCGAAAGAACCAATCTTGAAGGTAATATCGTTGGCAATAGCAATGATACGACGGCCGCTAGGGTATTCGGGAGTGCGAATAGTCATGATCCAAGCAACCATACCGACAGTGTTGGTACCAGGAGCACGGTCAATTTCTTGCAAGACATCGTCTTCGTCGAGGACCAACTCCTTGGCTTCAACTAAATGGCTAGGCTGCTTCAGAAGAGGGTTACGCTTGATGGCTTGAGTCCATTGGTTTTGAACAGATTGGCGGAAGAGTTCAGGGAAATCATAGACGTAGGTAGTGCCCATCAAGTGAGCCTTGTAACGACGAGGTTGGAGCCATTCCTTGGTAGGGTAAGGAGTAGACAAGGGCTGCATGTGCATAGCGCCAGGAATCTTGTTGACAGACTTGAGAATCCATCCGCTCTTTTCGGTCTTAACTTCTTGGTAGACTTCGACCTTCAAGATGAAACCAGAGACATTGTCAACAGTGAAACGCATGGGAATGATGGGGGCATCAGGCTTCTTGGATTGAACGTTGAAGCGGATTTCGGCACCAGTAACACGGAGCTTCCAAAGACGCTTACCATGACGATCAACAAAGTCCTTCAAGGCGTGCTCAACATCATCAGCCTCAATAGCAAAGGTAGGGATAAAGTTGATGAACAAGTGGTTACAGTCAGAGTTCTTGTATTCGTGGCTGACAATTTCAAGAGTGTCAAGAATGTCAGTCAAGAGACGATCACTTTCAGAGATCAAATAGTCAGCAGTGCGCATGGAGCTCTTGACACGGCCAGGACGGACCAAGGCACGAATAAAGAAGCGACAGTCAGAGGGGTTCTCCTTGGCAACAGCATAGTAGACGTGCATTTGTCTGTTCTCAATGAAGCAAGGCTTGATATCAAAGTTGGAGAGACGGGCCAACTCGAGTTGGTAGGCCATGGCAGGCTCAATGTGACGAATAGTCTCATCTTCTTGGTAGTTTTCACGCTCACGGAAAGTATAGTAGTCAGGCCATTGGTTATCACGGCAGACAACAACGGAAAGACGACGGAGGTGAGCTTGACGGAAAGCATCAGCATTGGCAGTGATCATTTCACAGATTTTGGTTCTGAAAGCAGTATCATCCATATCTTCGTCAGCACGAACAGCAATGTTGAGAATGTTTTCCATGCGCTCTTCCTTGGGGGCAGCATTGCGTTGCAACATGGGAGGAAGAGGCTCTTCTTCGAATGCAGTCAAGATGCGAGGAAGTTCAGCTTGGAGGTCGGCCAAAGAGTTGCATGCAGTCATGGCACCAGTACGGATAGGCTCTTCTTCAGTCTTGTTGAGCAAGAAGGTAAGATCAGAATAAGAGGCGATACGCTTGTTGGAGTCAATACCGTTGGCAGCAGTTTGGAGCAAGAACTTCCAGGCAACAACATAGGGCTTGTGTTCGAGGTTGTATGCGACATCCAAAATCTTGTAAGCATGGTATGAACGACGGCAGTAAACTTCGATAGCAGCCAAAGCAATATAAGGATCAGCGTGGTAGAAAAAGTGGGGCAAGACATCAAAGACGTTGAACTTGGTATCAATGAGATCCTTGAAAGCATCGTAGCTAGGAGTGCGATATTCAGATCCACCACCGTAGACTGATTCAGTGACAGAGTTCTTGAGGATTTGATACATTTGAGCTTGACGTTCCTCATAAGAAGGCAATTGACAGAGGATCAAAAGTTCGCGGGCCTTGAGAGTAACCTTTTGAGTGGCACGGCTCTCAATTTCAGACAAACGCTTCAAGATAGGAGTAAAGTACTTATCGAGAGCACTGCCGGTGGAGACAGGGTTGATGAGGTCGAGCAACATGAGAATCACGTTGTTCTTGATGTTGACCTTGGCATGAGACAAGGTAACAGCCAAAACTTTGTCCAAATCATCCTTGTGTTGATCTCTGAGTGATAAAATAACTTCCTCTTCACGTTGTTGGTTGAACAAGATCTCGACATCGTAGTAAGCTTCCATCAATTCAACATAGTTGCTGTAAGCGTGTTCGGTGAGACCGTTTCTGTAACGAGCAAAGATGCTGCTCAAGGGTGCGACAGAGTTCTTGTAAGCAGTGGCTTCAGATTGGAGAGTAATGTGTTCACGAGCAAAATCTTCGACCAGCTTTTCAAATTGAGCAGCAGGGAACTCTTGGTTAGCAGCCTTGGATTCATCAGCCAACTTGTGAATAGAGGCTTCCAAGCGTTGAGGAATTCTGCCAGACAAAGCAGAAAGAACAGAGTTCAATTCAGAGTAAGGCAAATCAGGGTTGTTCAAGATGTCAGCAAAGTCCTTGACGACAGTTTGAACGAGAGCTTGGTTATCATAACCTTGGAGGATGTGTTGAAGAGTGAGCTTGGTAGCGTTGAAACGTTGAACAGGCTTGTCACCAGTAATGTGAGGAGCACCAAAGGCAGGGACGGTACCGTTAAATGGAAGAGCATGCTTGACACGGCTAGGATCATCGAGAGACAAGATACCAATAATGTCACCAGCTTCAAGAGTAGCGCCAGCTTGCTTGATGAATTGAACATGACCATCTTCAGTAGCGATCAAAGGCATGTACATTTTCATGACCTACAATACATTTAATAACCCATCCTTCTTCATCCTACACTATACACATACCTCAATTTCAGCATAGGCATCACCAGCATTCAAATGATCACCATTCTCAACAAGCAAGTTGACAAGCTTACCGGGAGAAGGACTTCTCAATTGAGTAGGATCGCTCTCCTTTTCCAAAAGACAGGTCTTACCATCCACCATCATACGAGTGGCTTGAACTTCATCACGAGAGTAGGTAGTATGAGATTTACCGTCAATAGAGATCAAGAGACCACCATCAGACAAATCGCGAATACCAACTTGGGTCTTGGTACCGTTCAAGTACAAAGTATAGATACCAGGAGCAGATTGAGTGACAGTAAAGTTATAACGAACCTCCTCATAGATGAAATCAACAGTGAATACAGTCTTGAGAGAACCCTTGCTAGGAACTTGACCCTTCTCAAGAGATTGCTTGTATTGTTGGAAGCAATCCAAAGAAGCCATGTGAGCCTTGGTGACAGCACCACAGAAGACAGCCAACATGGTGTCAGGACGTTCAGCAGTCAATTTCTTGGAAATCAACATATCCAACCAACCCGTGTTAATGGTGTTTTCTTCGAAATCAGGAGTTTCGAGCAAACGAATAATGTATTCAACAGTACTACGGAAATCAGCACGAATAGAAAGCTCCTTGAGAGCAATAACCATGTTCTTACGAGCTTGTTGACGGTTTTCACCATAAGCAAAGATGTGACCAAATTGAGAATCAGCATACTCGTGCAGACCACCAGCAGAAACGACAGAGAAATAACCCCAAACATTAGTGCTAGATCTGAAATTAAGCTCTTGCATGATACCAGAAGAAGGCTTGAAACCAGCATCAGGGTTCTCGGCAGTGATACGACAGGCAATAACGTGACCCTTAGGAGTAGGGCGACGATGACTGGTAAGAGAAGTGGGATGTTCGAAACCGAAATCGATTTCAGAGGCACTGTTGGGTTGGACACCGTAGAGGACACGGATATCACGGATACGATGAAGAGGGATACCCATAGCGATTTGAAGTTGAGCAGCAGGCAAATTGACACCAGACACCATTTCAGTAGTAGGATGCTCTACTTGCAATCTAGGGTTCAATTCCAAAAAGTAGAATTGATCATCATGATGACTGTAGAGATATTCGACGGTACCGGCAGAGACGTAGCCTACCAATTTACCGAGTCTAACGGTAGCCTTCTCCATTTGTTCAAAGACATCGGGCTTAGCAATGGTGACAGGAGCTTCTTCGATAATCTTTTGATGACGACGCTGAACTGAACAATCACGACCAAACAAACTGATAGCATTACCATATTGATCAGCCAACAATTGAACTTCCAAGTGACGAGCGTTACCAGCCAACTTCATGATGAAAATGGGAGAACCAGGAATTTCACCTTGAACTTGAGCAAACAATTGGGCAAAGTTGGATCCGTCCTTAACCATACGGATACCTTTACCTCCACCACCTTCAGAAGCCTTGATCATGACGGGGAAACCAATCTTTTCAGCAGCCTTGAGACCTTGCTCGGCAGTCTTGACACAGGCTTCATTGTATGCATTATCAGGGACAATAACGTGACCTGCAGCATCAAACTCTGTCTCGGTAATACCATCACCACTCCAACCCATGGTGGGGACTTGAGCGCTCTGTGCGACGATTGTAGATGAAATTTTGTCACCTAATGATCTCATAGCAGAAGCAGGGGGACCAATAAACAAACACTTGTGCTTTGATTTGGCAAGCATCTCAGGCAAACGAGGATTCTCGGAAGCATGACCCCTTGAAGATGAAAATGTCAGAACACCATGCACGAAACCCATTCCTTCCCTATTGTACAAAAACTTACCAACCGGCCCAAACAGCATGAACAGCAGTTCTTTCAGCAACATCGACAATAAGTTCAACGTTAGCGTAGTTGTTGTTGTTTGATCCACCAGGAACTTCGACAAAGTTATCAGCCATACGGATATATTCAGCATTGGCCTTCAAATCCTCGGGTGTTGCCATGACAGTAAACTCGATAGCTCTCTCATTACCAAAAGTTTCGTAAGCCCACTTTCTTACGGAACGGATTTCCTTCATTGCAGCCATACCATTGTTGGCAATCAAAACTTTAGAAATAACTGTGTGACCCTCATGTGCTTGGACAAAGTCTTTGACGGGACCCTGAGGAGCAGATTCAAGTGAATTACCACCTAAACGTTGTACATTTTAATTTTAGGGAATTGTTGAGCAAAGCATTGCCAATGTTTCGACTTACCTAAAAAGTGGCCAGGTAAGCTTTTATGTTCGACCATTATATATCTGTATATGTGTTCTTCTTTATCGTGAAATGTTGATGTTCAATATAACGCGCAAATCAAATATTTGTTTCTTTCTTCTCTTTTGTATAAATAAATTCACAAATACACAACTGAAATTGATTTTATAATATAATAATATTTTCTACTGTCTCCCACAGATGAAAAATAATAATTATAATACAAGTTGTAAAAGAAGAAAAAAGATGTTGCTAACGGGAGGGGGTGATGGAAGGATTTCAATGAAATTTTAACACAGCTTTTTTTCTTCCCCACCTTTCCCGGATTGCTTGAAGGCAAACGTTTATGGATTACTGGGTTTGAAGCAATTGCCAATCAATGCATCCAGATAGCCCTGAGCACCCCAACAGCTGAAGCCGTTTGTAATTTTAGGCTTTTTTTTTTCAACATTGTTGATTTCGAGCCACCCTCTCTATCCTGGTAGGGCTATCGATTTTGGGGACGAAAAAAAAAATCTGTTGGATTTGGGGTTTACCATATCATTCATGTTGAGCTCTGTACCCCGCAATAAACAACTCAAGTACAAGATAGAAAATAGAATACAAATTTATAATAGTTAATTGTAAAATGATGTGGTCAAATAATGTTGACGGTTTGAGTGCAGTTTTTTTTTTTTTTATTTCGAAAAAGGGCTTATTGTTTCATATCAAAAAAAAATTAATGAGCGGTATTTCGCTTCTCGGCTAATCCATATCCTTTTTATCAATTTGTCAATGGATGGGGGAGCGTTGAAGCATTTTGCTTGGATAAGAGCACCATCGTGACCTTGGTTTCTCCCCCAACCCGTTTGATAGATGCATCCTCTTGTCGCCCCTGGGGGCTTTTTTTTTCGATCGCAATTGTCGATCCGAAACATTTATACATCTATCAAGGTACAAATGTTTCCTTTTATTGCACAGATACATAAAATTGCTAATCTTAATCACGTTGAAGTTTATGAAAACTACAAACAGACTGTGAGAAATTGGAAAGATTCTGAATTGCATAATACTGCAAACTTAATTGCGCGCGATCATTGAGCTGATACAAGATATTTTTAGCTGCGATTTGTACGTCATCTTCTTTCAAGTTGTATAGGCATACGGATGATTTACCACTTGCACCGAGGCATAGTGTATAATACAGCCGCTGCTATCTTGATTTAGCTCGGTTGCCTTGGCGATTTCATTTTCTGATCTATTCCTGGTTGTTAGGCAATCTGTTGCTAGGCAATTACTGCTATTGATGAATTACTGTTTTCTGCCCAATCTAAATAAGGGGCGCTCAATTACTTGCCTACTAGTATTTTTAGAACATGCTTAAACTCTGAATCGCTTGAAATGGGATGTCAGCCAAGACTCTCTACGATATAGCAATTTTCCAATGCAAATCATAACAAATGCACTGATATGGTTGTATGCATATAAATGAGCAAAGCAGTCTCCTCCCCTAGCTTGAATATCGCCCTCCTTGCTAGTACACACGACGCATCCATCAATGCCCCCTTTCACTTTACTTACCAGAATACAGGTTTTAAGGTTTACCTTCCGATTAATTAATTTGTATCTTGTTTGTGTACATTAGATTTTTTTATTGAATTTTGATTGCAACAACAGTGATGATCCAGCGTACAGAGAACCCTCATCACATTTCTATGTTTCATTTAATTTATGGTCTTTAATTCATGGGCGAATATTCTCTACTCTTCTTTTTAAATTCCTAATTCACATTAGCTAAAAATTTCACTTGATAAAAAGCTCCATTTTTAATTTTATATGAATCAACACTCCATCTGCATGTCTATTCAGGTGTATGTTGTGTTTATACAGGAAGAAATGTGTGCATACGATGTATTTTTTCATGTTTCACCACGTGCAATTTGCATTTTGCTGAAGATGATTTTTTAGCAAGTGCGACATTAAACCAACAACTTTTTTATGTTTGTTTGTTGTGCTGATGGTTCAAGTAACTAATAATCTTTCTTTTGAAATAAATGAAATTATCAATAGTTTTATTGACTAATCTCTGATTAAAATAATATAAAAGGGGTGAGCAAAAAAAAAAGATATCCAAAAGAAAGTGGAATATTAGATATGTACAAAATGTCATAGAATATATGATAGTAGATGGTAGTGATAAATTATAAGGAGATAAAACGGTGGCAATCAAAGAGCGTGTAAATAGCGATTAGTTGAGAAATAGAATAACAAAAATTTAAACATCTATGTCTAATATCCAGGTGGCATGAATTCAGGTGCATGATGATATTGATGAGAGCGATTCATCCAATGTGCTGATGGTGGAGGTGGAGGTGGTGGAGGTGGATGTGACATTAAAGAGGGGTGTGGAGGTGGGGCATGTTGCATATAAGGTGGCATAGAAGGATTGTAATCGTGGTGCATCATTTCATGATGTCTTACTGATGAAGAGGATGTAGAGGAGGAAAGCATGGGCACAGAATGGCTCAAAATATTGCTGTTTGTATGCTGCATTGAAGCATTGATGTTATCTTGGTGCTGATGATGCTGTTCTTCATCTTCAAAGGCTTGCTGTTCGTTGTCTTCTAATGATTGTGTTGTAGATCTTGAATTTGTACGCTGTTTGTTGTCTCGCTTTTGCTTTCTCCACATTTTACGAAGCTCTTTGAATTCTGATGGTTGTCTTTTAGGACCCTGTTATTGAGTAAAGATATTAGTTTAGTTGTTCCGTTAACGTCAAGTATTTAACTTACATGTCTTTGCATAGAAACATGAGCATTCAAATGATTCAAGGTACCATAGGATTTGGTGCAATCTTGGAAATTACATTGATACAGTCTTTCAACTTCGTGAAACTTTCTTCTAGGCCTTTTCTTTTGATTGAGGCCAGGAAGAGGGACAAAAGAGAATACCTTTTGGCTATTGTTTGTGATGCCACCATTCATAACATGCTGATGGTTGTTTGGATCAGCAATGAGGACACCGTCGATCACTGACGTAGGAGGAGATGGTAAATGATAAAGTTGGCCATGATTTCTACCAGCAGAGGGATACATACCGTGATGATGAGATGTATTTGGAGGAGGATATATGGACAAATCGGTTGAAGGTACTATAGGATTAGGTGCTGCAGAATGGTGACCGTAATGAGAGTTGACGTTGTGTGTAGGCATCATGTAATATCCATTTGCTGGTTGGTTTGATGGCGGCTGGTTGAAGCTTCTTCTAGACATATCGGCGGAAGTAGCAGCAGAAGGAGGATACATATTTGCTCTTGGATAGTCAATAGATTTGCGGTAAGAAATATGATGAGGATGTGACATAACTGGTGTCGACGTAGAATAATGATGTGGTTGAACAAAACCGGCGCCGTTTGTTTGATGCTTACTAGGTGGACTGAAATATTCCAACTCTTCATTGTTGGTACTGTTAGTCACCAAATCATTGTTCTTGGCATGATCAGCAGCAGTAGGAGCAACAGTAACATTGTTACTGCTATTGCTATTAGTGTTGGTAGGCAATAAATGCGATAAAGGAGGTAACGAATTACTTGGTCCCAATCCAGCAGCAGCGGCAGCGGCAGCGGCAGCGGCAGCAGCAGCAGCAGCAGCATTTACGGAAGAGACCGAATGCATATCATTGGGATGATTGTTTTGTAAATTAGAGGGATTCATATAAAGTGATTGCTGAACAGGGGTTGCATTGGATGCCGGATTATAGTAATTGGATGAATGTCTTGGATCATAATAATTTAAATTTGTTGATGATGGCACTTGAGGGGCAGTTGCTATTGTAGGGGTAGCATTATTATTTGTGGTAGTAGGTGTGGTATTAGACGAGGTAGTAGGTGTAGGTGTATTCATTGTATATAAGTGTGTAAAGTGAGAGAAAGAGAGAAGGGAAGTTTGAAATGTTAATATAATTTAATTTAAAGAAAGACAGAATTCACAAAAAAGCAAGAAAAAAAAAAGTCATTTATGTGCCAATGTAGTGTTTGTAGGATGCAACTCTATGGTGATTGTGTGTGTAAAACAAGAATACAGTGCTTGTTGTATTACATGTATCGCAATCACCGAGTTAAGAAAAAAAAAGTGGAGTTGAAATTACCTTGATTTAGCCCTTAAAAGGTTTGGAATTGATCTTGTCACATTACACTTAATAAAGTCATTGATCCAATGAGATGGCATGGCGATTCATTATCTCTGGCGCTTTATATTTTGATTTTCTTTTTCGTAGATCTCTTTTCTTTCACTAGACGTAAACTTTAATTTTAGTGCGACATGTATTTGGTCGTTTTTTAATAAATGCTGCCAATCCCCAATCTTTGTATCTCATTTGCCAGAATTTTAGTTCTTTTTTTTTTTTTTTCTTGCGTGGTAGATCTTGAAACTATTCCTGTTTACCCTATTCTTTGAGTTAGACTGATCGTATATGATTTGTTCATGAACAGTATTTCTCGTTGCCATTTTTAGTATTTGAAATAGAGGCTGAAATTTTATTATTTTAGCACCAATCTGAAAAAATTTTGGTAGGCTAACTTTTTTTTAAAAAAAAAAAAATCACCGTCATCAAATGATATCAAATGAGGTATAATTTGTTGATCTACATGTATAAGATAACCCGAGTATATCATATGCGTATACATTTGTAAGTCGAGTAACACCAGAGCATACCAGGAGGAAGAATTAGACTTCAAGATGACGTCTACGAGTTGTACGAAATGATTAACTTTGTCAAACACTATTTTGCAAATGTTTTTTATAAACGTTTATCCATACCAATTGTAGCATATTGCTGTTTTTATAGAAAGAATGTGACAGTACAATTAATTGTCTACAAGCGGAAAAATAGGTAACATTATAAATGTATCAACACCATTGCGGATTAGTTTCCCTTATCACCATTTCGGTCGAACATTGGCATGATCTAAAATTGTAATAAGGTTGCGTAGATGTACGTACTTAAAAGCGGATATTTCGCGATGGACTTTTTGTTTGGTTAAACTTTTCCTTTTTCACATGAATACAATGCCTTTTGTAATACATAATTCACCAGCTAGACAAGATTGACTGGTTCTGTCAGTTTTAAGATTCAACCTCGATCTTAATAAGGTTACTAAACTCCATCTTCAAAATTACTGCATTTTCTTCTTATGCATGTTATACAAATTCAGCTTCTACGCCTTTTTTTTTGTTTTTTTTTGTTAATGTGAAAAGTATGAAAATCTGCGGCTGAAGGCAGGAAATGTCAAGATCGATTTACCCCTGAATTCCTGAGTCTAAAATTGATTTTCTGAAAGTTTGATTTGTTGTAGCAAGCTCCGCAAGCGTTGTTGTTTCTGTGTAGACTATAGAAGTGTTATGAGAAAAGGTGTATCTTCAAGTTTACATACGGCAGCGTATTGGTGTAATATATTAAGCATTTTATATGAGCCTCTATTCAGTATATTTAAATTGATGCCACTCATTTGTTGTTGAAACGCAAAATCAGCAGTATCGCAATGTGAAAGCTTTTTCTGGGGGTTGTAAAGCACAATCACTTCTATACTTCGTTATGTATTTTTGAATGCATTACAAACATATAACTCACTATTCTCTATCGATAGAAGTACTTTCACTACTAATTTGACTTGGGCAAAATTTTCTTTGTACCTTCATCTAATCACGTATGTAAAAAAGTGATAATAACAACCAAAAGGTAAACAAATCAAGTACGCCACCGTCATCTACTATGCGCTCTATCGCCCAGTTATACATAAAATCTTTTTATTCAATTGCATATAGATACTATGCTACTCTCTTGAAACGTATACATTATAAACATACACAGAGCAAGTATAACAATAAGCTACACCTTATTTTGAATTAACTTGATCATGTTCCTACAGCGTATATATATACCAAGCAATATCTTTAAGTGACCATGAGACTCAAAAGTTTGGCTTGCAAATTTAGAATGGCTGTCTGTCACTGTATACAAATCTATGGATTTGTTGGATTAATGAAGCATGGGCATTCGCTAAAATTTTCATCTGCATGAAGAGCCGTTTATCCATCCAAAGGTCTGAGTAAAAAAAGTGTGTATAAGTATCCTTTTTACTGTATTTGGTTTATTAGATTTGCCAGCGTCTATTATCATTTCATAGTGCAATGTATGAAAAGCATTTCCTTTAAATTTAATGTAGCAAAAGCATGATACTATTTTTATAGACTGTATGTAGTTACATAGTGAAGCTCATTTTTGAGCTGGATAGAGCATATTATGATGGGACATTGCTATTTGCATAATCAAAGATTACTATTTACACCATTTTCAAAAGAATGGCTTTAGGCTATCAAGCTTATTCAAACTGAAAAGCGTCGCTTGATGAATACATCAGTGTGGTATATAAGATAAGAAATATATCAGTATTTCAATTTAAGTGTTGAATCTGAAGAATTGCTCTCATCTATTCCCCTCTTTTCCTTTTCTTTCTTTTCAAATGTGGTTGTAACAAGAACCAACCATCTAAAAGGCATTTATCGTATCAAAATATATTAGTGACGAAGCTCCTGAAAAAATCAAGAAGGTTTTTGTGGATAATTTACAAACTGTTAAAGATGACTCGAAAAACATGACTTTAACCGTCATTCAGCATACTAACAAACTAGTGAAGCCTTTTAATTCTGCTTCGAGCGTACCTAGCTCATCGGCCGTTACGAACATCATGGTATGTAAATCCTTATTTATAATGTCATTTGTAATGACTTGTATATTTTATCTTTAGGTGGAAGGAAATCACTATAACGTAAGGATTTGAGGCTGCCCAGCGAGACGACAAGAAACAAAAGGTAAACTGGTAGTAAACGATATTCTTTGTCTGCTACAAACGTGTTACTTTTTATTAGACAGCCATAATGACTAGGAAGAAACCCATGAGGTCGATTTCAAGCAGAAGCGGGGTGAGCTCTTGAAAGATGCTGAACATAATAAAACCTACAACAAGTACAGATAAATAAAATAGGAAAAAATGCAGTTGAGGCCATGTGAACTAAGCGACAACTGGATGATATCCGTGGTATTGCTGATGCAGTAAATATGTTTGATGTTCAGATTTTGAATTATTGGGCAACTAATCGTTTATTATGTTTTTATAGACTGATATTGATGAATTCGAAAAGTGATGGAAAATTGTTGTTTAAATAGCTCAAATCAATGGATGATTTCGTCTGATAGGTTACATTTAAGCTACTAAGTGGTCCTTATCATATCACAATTTTTTCTTGCCTTTTGGAGATATGTTTCTAATCTTAAGTAACCGAGAAATAAAATAATAACAAATATGATTTAATTGCTTAGAGCCTTCTTAAAGAGACAATGAACACTATTGCTGCTTTGAAAAGTCAACATGAAGAAAGGAGAAGTGTTGTGACAGCAAAAACAATAGCTAAGTAGTTCTTCTTTCAGACATAATAGTATGAATAATAAAGCTCAATTCTAGTCGTTTTTGAAGTCAAAAATTGCACATGGATTTTGTATGTATAGCGTTTATATGAGGAAAATAACTTACTACGAATGAGAGCAGAGAATTTTTAAAACCAGATTGCATATACTACAAGCATACTTAACTTCGGCTATTAGACATAATAAACAGCATAGCGATTTAAGCTATCAGATATGCAATTACACTGTAACATTAAATGTTAAAAACTGCGTTAAAATCTCTACAGCCTTACCTGGAAGTATGGATATAATTCTTCTATGATACTACAAGTTTACATCTATGGTAGCAATTCATATATCAACGGACAGTATACTTCCATTAGCTCTTTCTACTCACTAAATGCTAAATCACTAACAAAAATCGATGTATTTGACGAGTGATTTCTCGAGTTAAAAGCTGTTTTAGACATGTAGAATAACACCACACAATTGCTTTCGCCTAGCAGTTACTTCCTGATGCATTTTCTGAAATTTTTTTGGGACCAAGAAAACATCGATGTGAACCCCAAAAATCCATGAGCTACCCCTTTACTGAAACATCAAAAATCAATTGATTGCGTTTTTGACCCCAAAAACGAAGACTTTTACCATGGCGTAATTAATATCAAATTGATTCTAGTGATCCAGGGCAACCTGTGAAATATGTTTTGTGAGACGTTTATATATGAAATCTCGGCATTTCGGCGAAAGTTCGCTTTTCGTATTCTTGAGAATTGTTCAGTATTCTTAGTTAGAAAGCCTAATGTAATTAGTACTATTGGATCCGTCGTAAAAAGTTCTTGTAGATTTATTAGAAAGTAGGGTACGGGGAATGTAGTCTATATAGTTGAATTTGCCAAAAACGATATTTTGTGATCAATCGAGCTGATTTTTCTTTCACTGAGAAATTGGATATTTAAAGCCAGCCGTCACAACAACAACGATGTCTTCAGTAGATTATCAGCATAACAATGTCTGTTTATTCGAAAAGGCAAATCGAAGGGGCTATTAGCCTATTTGTAACATGAGCGCGCTCTTAAAAATCATGCATTTCATGTATTTTGAGGCGGTGTCATGGTACCTGAAGGGTTCCATAGGCCTGAAAACTACGGATCAAGAATGTCTCTACCCTGACGCACCTTCTTCGTATGAGATAGCAAGTACTGTATTCCATTTGAACTATGCCTATTTGTTTTTTTTGCTTACCTGTAAAGCTTCTGTATACCTTTCAAACAGTAGTAAAAATGTAGATCTTAGTGCTGGTATCACTAGTTAGTTTTTTGACAGCTCTGCTTATATACATATATTTTATATCCCCAAAATCCTACTGTAAAACTCTACTGATAAAGGTTCCATTATTGTTTACATCTAATTGAGCAATTTCCGTTATCAACTGATTCGAAATGTCAGAAGTAGACAAAAGTGACCACATTGAATCATGTATTCAAATACATTTCATGAATTTATACTACAATTACTGTGTGTATTGTATTAATGATGCATGTCATATAGAAGAAAAACTCTCGGTGATTGCAATAATGCCAGTTACATTGTGTTTAGGTGCAAATAGTGTTTGAAACCTTTTTTTTTTTTTGGCGTCTCCTTAAAAAATAGTTGCCATGGGTAAGGTATAGAAAGTAAAAGTTTTCTCTGTTTCTTTTCATACCTTTTCTTCCTTATAACTTTCTTTTTTCAAGGCAGTAGACGCTCATATGATTATGGTTATCGTGTAAGTATACCTATCTTTTCTACTGACAATGGGGTAGTAACATGCTCTTAAAGATGGCTCAACACGCAGGGCTCATAGCAATTCAAAACTGGTTCTGCTCTACTCGCTGGCTTCCCTTGGCTTCCTGGTTCTCTGGTACTGTTAGATAGATAATTAGATAGCTTTACTCTATTCTTTTTCTTTGTACGGGGGCCTTCAATGGCGCATTCTAAGGTGGTAAGAACTTCTGCTTCTTTAAGGTTGTAAAGTCTTATTCTTTTGAAGTTCTCAAGACCTAGCATTCTGAGGTTATCAAGACCTACTCTTCTGAGGCTTTCAAGACCTAGCCTACTGAGTTTTCCTGTCTTTTTTCTTTGAGATTTCTAGCCTTTCAACTTCTAAAGTCTCATATTTTGCCCCGTGCCCTTTTTTTTGAGATCAGATATACTTTGGCCTTTTCGTTGGTTAATCCTGTTACATTGCGGCAACTTTCTTGCTGTGATAACTGACAAAAGTACGCCTTTTTTAGTACATTTGAAAATGAAAAATATTCAGTAAAGCTTGAAAATTTAATTTAGTGAATGTTTCTTGTCATGAACGGCCCTAAAACTCTTGTATTGTAGTCAGTTAAGGCAAATCAAAAGCATGCTATATGTATAAACCTTGCAAAGCGTCAAAGCCCATACTGATTTACCGCAAAATACCTCATTCATGAAATCAATTGATGTTTTCAGCAGCTAATTCGGTAGAGAAGGAGGGGAGCAATGTGATGTCAATTATTTAAGGACATCTGTATATGAAGCTGTTAGAATACTGTTAGCATTACTGAATGAGAACTATTAGCTCGATACATTGTCCTAGACTGTAGCCGTTTTCTCCTGGTAGCTCTCAATCTTATAAAAAGAATCTCTTCAATCAGCAAAATAAGCTATTGACTAATATTGATTGCACACTGTTCCAGAATAACGACAAAGTAATAGCTAATGCACAGCGACAAAGACGCTATCAGATCCTTTGATTTAGGTAATTTGGCAATAAAATTTATACTGGTAGGTTTTTAAGGGCTGTATGACTTTTGAAGAGACATGAAAGGTATTTGTGGGGCTTGTCTTAGTAATACATCTCGACAATCTACTACATTACGATCCACGGGTTTTATCATGCCTTTCTAATACTTTCTTGATGGCAGCTCAACGGCTTTAGCTGGACGGAAATGGTCTGAGATAGCGCTGTTATGATGAATAAGAAGCAGATCTAGCTTGGCATAAATATCGTTTGGTGCAAAGGTTGAAGGGAAACTCAATACCAGGCCTGTGGGTTCTTTGATATAGAAGTTCTGACTTCTATTCATAGTATTTTGGCTGGTTTCATCTTTCTGAAAAACAATGCCGTGCATAGGGCCATGCTTTTTGACAAAGGAAGAGCCGTTTTTGCAATTGAGCCCGTAGATATGTCACCATTGGATACGCTGAAATAGCAGGCAACCATAATTTATCATCCTTGAAGAGAAATTGAATGGGTTGATTTTCATACTTGTCAGATTCGAAATTATGACGTCTTGATATATCAGTTCGTTGATTTAGTGTGGTAGAGTGATACGGAATAACGAAATTAAAGTAGATTTGTTTGATTAGACAAGACTACATTAAACAAGCGTTTATTTCCAAATCGATACGATGATGCTCCGTTTCATTTACTTACACATATACAAAACTCGAGATTATTTATAGGCCGTTGGGTCACATATCCTACCCATTACCGACTTTCAGCAGTTTGTCAAATGCGAGATTCCGAGTGCTCGCATTCATCCAGTAATGACCAAATATTAACTGTGAGTACACCATTGGAGAGCTTAAGAGTTAATGTATTAGCATCAGTGATATCTCCATTGATATCGACAATTTTGAAATATATTCTCGGCTATATTTTAGCTAATATTGATGTCCGTATATGGGTTGTTCCGTCAAGTGTGGCAAGGTTCTCTTTTTGACCATACTCTCCGCATGCTTTGTGAACAATATACTTTTCAAAAATATCGATGCATGGTTGTGCATGTCGGATTACATCTTCTGTGAGCGATTTAATGGTGATGTGTTTCCATGGTAACGTTTCATTCAATTTTCAACCTGGTTCGAGGGAGAATGTAGGGCCCTGTACGAATTGCCCAGACGACGAGGAGTCGTTGAGTATCACAATTCACAGCTTGCTCTTTTGTAGCTTTGGATACACCTTGATAATCAATCTACAGCAGAGTATTGGCTTTAAACATTCGCTTTAGCTCATTGACAAATATGTTGGTCAACGGTCATCATTATGGCCGAGTATTGATCACTAATTAGTATCACTAAACCGCGGGGGATCTTTTTACCCTCCATCATGATTTGCAAATAAAGTTTGTTGGAGTTTCTGCAAGGCCCAAGACAGTATTACAAACAACAGCAAGAACCGAATTAATCATCTGTTACTAACAAAATAACATGAACCAATTCATAATAGAATTTATTTACAATTAATATCAAGTAGAATCTGTAAACCAACAAATATATAAATAAATAATATTGACAACACGTTTTTGCTGACAAACGTACAGGAACTGTTCAAGACAAGTGATGACACTTTGTTCACTCTTCAGGAGGAGTGATGGGAGGAGTGATCAATTGAGGTTGCTGAGTAGAAGGGGGAATGGCTGGTTTCAATGGATCTTGTTGTAGTTGTTGCGAGTATAGTAATGAATGAATATTTTCAGCGTCTTGATGATCGTGTTCCGCTAGAGGAGGCGAAATGAGTTGTAATTGTTGCTGGACAACGAACGCGTTGGTGTTGTTGATATTAGAGGATGAAGGAGGGGTACTGATAGTAATGTTGTATTCACGGGTATTGCTAAGAGTGTTGGAGGAGTCAGGGTCAATTTCTCCTTCCATATTGGCTGATGAAGCTAAGCTCTGAGCTAATAATTCATCATTTACATTCAAGAGTGTTTGTAAATAATCGTGCGATGGCCCAGCATTTGTTTGCATCATGTGAAATAATGGTAGACTCTGATTCTTGAGTAGTATCGATGAAGAAGAATGCGGTGCAGAATAGGAAGAAGCAGATGATGGTGCTGCGTTGACCATACTGTCTTGTTGATCGCTATCGGATACATTTGACATGATATCTCCCAACCAGCCAATCCCAGCGCCACTGTATCAAGTACAAATATTTGAGTAACTATGTATAGATATATGGTTAGATTGAAGCCGTACCTTTCTTCCCATTCTGCACCCATCCTCTTCATGACAAGTTCAAGACTTTCCCTTTGTTTTTCTAATGCTTGTAAGCTCTCGTCATAACTTGATAAAGCATCATCCATTGCTATTGTAAGCTTTGACTTCAATGTTGTTGTAAAACGCTTTAATCTTGATCAGATGTTCAGAGAGAAGAAATGAAGCAACACAATGTAGGGAATTTGATTTTAATGGTGTCGAGAAAACAGAAGAAAATCTATTTTTCTGGTAATGTGATTTGTGGACTTGTTGCTGTATAGAAACTGACGATAATGAGTAGATTTTCGAAATGTACAAGAGCAGAGAAAAGGATTGATAGAAAGAAAAAACTTTTTTCTTATTTATATCAAATGGCAATTCAAACATTTTCGATTTGATTTCTAAATCAAGCATTTCTCTGGTACACCAGCTGGACATATCAGACCAATCGAGATACTTCAATGGTTAAAAAGCATTCTATTCTCTTCTACGAACCTTCCAATTACAAGCGTTCCCAAGTTCTAGACCTCTGCACATCCTTAATACATCGCTCAATATAGGGGTCGTCTACCCAATTGTTGGTTTGATTAAACTTTTTTGTTTTTTACCATAAATATATCGCGATGCATGCCTCTCTGATATTTAATTCGTTCCAGGTTTCTGTATGTTTATAATAATATATAAGACTTTATTTGATATAAATGTAAATAATAGTAGCATGCTGTAAATAATAAAAAGAAAAAAGTGGTAGAATAATAAAGAACAAAAAAAAAAAAGAAAAGTCTTAATCAGTGGGTGCACTGAGAATGGTCTTGAGGAAATCACAGCGACGCTCTAGCATGCCCAAGAAGCCATGCATCTGATCACGATCCATCTGAAGCAACAAGGATACAAAACGGGTGTCCTCAACTTCAAGACCAGCCAATGGAGTAGCAGCCGGTGACAAAGCAGGTGTACAAGGAGTTGTTTCTGTAGTAGTAGTAGTAGCATCAGTAGAAGCAGTAGCCTCAGTAGCAGGTGACACGGGACTCATCATGATAATATCTTGATCGACTAGTTCCTGCTGTTGAGCTTCCTCTTCAGATTCTTCTTCTTCGGCATTCCAATCACGACGACGTCTTTGAATAGTAGTCTTGCGCATTTCAGCGGGACGATCACGATGATGAAGCTTAGCATATAAACCACAAGCATTACAGACGGGTTCACCACGTTCATTCTTGCGCCAGAGGGGAGTCTGTGTTTGATGACAATTAGCACATTCTTGACCAGATTCTAGCATAGTAGAAGTAGGCTCAGCAGCTTGTTCAGTAGGTGGAGAAGGTGGCAAGATGGCAGCATTGGAGACAGCAGGGCTTGAGGTAGCAGCGTTACTTGCAGACTCGGCCTTGGTGTTATTGATAGTCATGGGAAGCACACGTTCGCAAGCATAGGGATGAGCACGAATAGTATGAGTCTTGTTTCTGACATGAAGAGGACGATGACAGTTATATTGCTTGTAATATAAACCACAAGCATTGCAAAGAGAATGTTGTCTATCAGGGGTTCTACGCCATAGAGGAGTCTTGGTTACCTTGCAGTTGAAGCATTCCAACTTACGTGCAGGACGTGTAGACTTTTGAGTGGTAATCTTGATGGACATGGTAGATTGACCTTGAAGATGGTTCTTCTTTGATGGACGAGGCTTCAAGCATTGTTGTTCTTGCTCCTTGGAACTAGCATCGACGACAGTTTGTTGCTGCTGCTGTTGTTGTTGATCCAAATGAATAAAGTTATCAAATTGGCACATGTCCATAGCAGGCATAGTGGTAGGAGAATTTAAGAGATCATCCAAGAAACCATCTTGAAGCAAAGCAGTTGGAGGGCTATCCAATGTCTCAGAAGCAGATGAACCAGGAGATGAAATAGGAGAATTGTACACTGAAGTAAGCAATTGATCCAAAGAAGGATCCTTGAATAAATCAGTGAAAAGAGCAGTATCTTCAGAAAAAGGCTGAACCTGCTGTTGTTGGTGTTGTTGATGGGAGTGCAACTGCTGGAAGAGCAGAGGATCCTGTAGCGCTTGTTGGGATTGTTGATAATTGTTGTAATTCATAGTTGATAATGTATTGTTGCTTGAAGCACTAGACATTTGTGAGTTGTTTGTTGTTGTACTGGGTTGTGTAATAGTTGATAATTGATTCTGATATTCTTGTTTCTGTTTCAATCTACGTCGTTTCCTACGTGCTTTCCATTGAACATGTAATAATAGGCCATTTTGACTTTGATTTAACTTTCTTTTTTTTTACTTTTTTTTTATAAAGTATTTAAGGGTCGAGAAGTGGGAGATTAAAAGGTGGTAGCGTACATTTCTTACTATCAAATGTACACTTGTGGGGATAAAAAATAGATAGTTTTTTAAAAGGGTTTCAGGAGTTTATGTAGAAAAAAGTAAGAGAATAGAATTAGTGGTGAAAACACAAAGAATATGTTTGTGTTTTGCTTGCAATAGAAGAGTGTTGTGGGGGGGTTTCCTTGATAAAAAAAAAGGGTTATGAAGAAGAGAGAAAAAAAGAAGAGAGAAACGCTTCTGAACGGGGGGCCGCCCTTTTATCTCTTTTTCTGAAATGACTCATGATGTGATTGACTGGTGGAGGCGGAGAAGCGACGAGATGGCAACTTGAACTTTATGACAAATGGTCCCTAGCGCCTGGTCTGTCTACACTCATCGACATGTGGGATCAGGGCGTCCTAATGAGCCTACATTGCTCACCATTTTGGCTTTAATTTGATTACTTGAACGCTCAATTTACTCAATTTTCTCAATATTCATTGTTTATTTCAAACACACTAGGGTGAAAATATGCCAGCATTGCATGTTTGATTTGTTTCACATGTGGCCCAATACAGCCCACCTTTCCATTTGAAGATAGCTAAAAATTATCTCATTGGGTATACGTTAATTATCGCGCCAATCAGAGAAACTACTCTTTTGCAACCATAGATCTCCATTTCTTCGGACTAGATATTGATAATCTACTTTTTTTTTTTGTTATCAATGTGTAACGAGTGTATTTCTTTGACTAAGTGAAAATAGAAATGGAGCTATAATTTTAAGGAAAGAAGAAAAGGGGAGAGAAAAGAAATCCCAAAAAAATTGGCTCGTTTTATATATCGTCAATTAGAGTTATACAAGGAGAGATGGTGATAATCTACAATCAAGATGGATTGTTCAAAACAAGTAAAATTAACACTGATGTAAACCATATCTTTTTAAGAAAATCATCCTGATTCTGCTTGTACTTGGGCATTTACTGATGCTGCCAAATCAACGCCATTACAAGCGCAAGAGAGTAAAAACCCAGTTTCAGGTTGATTTACGCTGCAATAGTGCCTAAACTTTCCAAGTTAGAGTTCAGTTATAATCTGATGTCGTTCATACTTTACGAGCTAAATGCCGCTGGGCAATCCTGCTTGCATCGCATCAGGAATTTAGAACAAAAGCCCTGTTGAAATACTGGGCTCTTCATGACCTCATGTCTAGGATAAATGTATTCCGTTTGCTGGTAGTTTTCTGATACTTCCTCGTCCATGAAATCTTCTTCCTGTTCATCAGGACTAGCAACTGCCTTGAACTGCACTGGAGAAAGCATGCTATCATCGGTTTCTACTTGTAGCTTCTTCTTTTTGCCAGCTTGTACTGGCTGCTGCTCAGCTTTTGAAAGTAAATTCTCATAAACCATGGCGCTCACATCTTTTTCATTGCAGTGGCAAACGGCTTCTCTAGCTGAGCAGCTGGTAGAAAATGCTTCTATTGTTTCATCTTGACTATTTTCGAAAATATAGATTAGAATGGGGGGGGGGAGTAGCTAGGCTTTGGTGCTCAAAAAGCTAAATACCATAGGTTAACGCAATTTTCGATGAATTCAGAGCAGTGCTCAGAGAGTTTTTCCTTAGCCTACAAAGAACTATAATCAGTCTTCTTGGTAGATATGCGAATACACAAACCCACATTATCTTCAATGTTCTTTTCCTGATCCTCCTTGATCTCTGATGAATGCACAAGACTCACAGCTGAAAATAGGATGATACACCAGCGTAAACGCATTTCAACAAAACAAAAAGAATGAGAAAATCAACCCTTGCTACTACAAAACAGCAGCATTACTTATATTACAGAATGTGTTCATATTTTATTGGCATTAGATGATTTTTAAATATATACATTTGTTATTCTGAATCATCCTCTGAGTCCCTTGTCTCTAATCCTTCGATAAATCCATTATCTTCAACATCGCTCGACTTATCTGCATCTAAACGCTTCTTTTTCTCGGCAAGTTTAGCCAGCATTTTTTTGGCTGTATTAAACACACCTTGAGTAGGCGCACCACAGGCGAAACATTTGGGTGATTTCTGATAGTTCTTGATTGCGCAAGTCTCGCAGAAATAGTGGCCGCAACGAGTCACCACAGGATTTGTAAATTCTTGGCGACAGATCAAGCAAGCAAAAGGTAGCTCCTCATCGTCTGAATCGTCAGAAATGGCATACTTGTTTGCATCTGCCGCTTCGCCAAATCGTGTGTTGTTTTTCGATGCTTCTTCCCATTCTTTTTCTAATTGCCAACCCGTCTTGTAATCTCCACGATCATGCAAAAAGATACAAGTATCACCATAACCACAAAAGCCAGTTTCTAATACAATCAAGTCAGATTCTTTTTCAAACATGATCCATCATGCCAATGCAAACTCACCTTTATAATCTTTGCAAATATCAGGTTGGTAATCAAATCGCTGGGTAACTCTCAAATTAGCAGGTGCACGTTGTGGTCCAACTGACATTTTCGCATTCAAAACATCCTTCTTCTTTGCAGGAGCTCCCTTTTTACTATCCAATTCCTTCTTTTCCAATTCCCATTCTGTATCATATCGAGTAGCAGCGTCGTCTTTCTTGGTGGTAGCTGAACGATCAGCTGTGTATTGAACTCCAATGCCACCAGCTTCATCGTCATCGTCATCGTCATCTAAATCACTACCCTTCTTCACTCGTCTTTTGCGAGTACTTTGTACAAATGGATTCGCTCCAGTCTTGCGGTTTTTGGTCACTACTTCAGATACAACAGCTCCACCATTATGATCGTCGTCGTCTGAATCATTATCATCATCATCGTCTGAATCTGCTTTCACAGGTGCTTTGCGTTTACGGATGTTTTTCTTGGATGACCTCTTTTTAAAGAATGTAACATTCTCATCCTTGCTGGTAACTGGTATAATATCTTCTGATGTTGACATTTTTGAGCTGCTCTAGTCTTTTTTTGTTATTGAAAAAAGAAGAAGAGATGAAAAGTTTTCGTACTGCGAGTTTGCTTTAATAGCAACCTTACCAAGTAATGGAAGGGCCTAGCAAAATAATGGCTGTCACGAAGACATTGCATTACTCACATCAATGATACTTTTCGAGCGCTTTTCTTCATTTTTGAACCTATTTTCACGAAAATAATACGGCAATTCCATGAATATGCGAACGCTTTACAATATGGCGACTTTTTCTCTTGTAGAATGTGTGTTTAATATGTCATTTCAGCCATTTCTTTAAAGTGAGCTACTAATAAAGCAACAGCAGCGTAAAATTCTAACTCCGATATCGCTTCTTTCTTGCCTTGGTTTGCCAGATGACCCAAATGGAACACAAAATACACAAACTCATAGATTCCTCAAGAAATAATATAGCAAACATCCAATGTAGTCTTACTTAAATACGCACTAAATTTAGCGCTCTATACGACTGTGTAGCTTTATTTACAACTTTTCTGCCAAAATCTGGTGCAAAATGCCATAATCTGAAAATCGCTTTTTCAAGCAAAAGTCAAACTCTCCAATAGAGAACTTCCGGATAAACGTTTTTATAGTGTGCTTCCATCAATAGAGGGTCTATTTCACTTAAAAACCATTTATTGAAAAGTTTGTTTTTGGCATGAAAAACGCGATCAATTGATTTTCATCAAGTTTCCCTTATGAACCCTCGTGCTTTTTCGATGATTTTTGAAGGATAAAAAAAATCGAGGAAATGGATCAGGAAGTAACTATGGAGCGTGAGCAATCGTTTAATGTGTGTCTGACAGCATACAACTGCCTAGAAGCAGTAAAAACGAACGGTCTAAAACATGGATTTTGCAGTAGTTTGATACAAAATGGCTGAGAGTCCGAGACATAATGGACTTAATGACGAGATCTATAGGTGAGTCCATGCTGATTCATCTACCGAACATGAATTAAGCATGGTTTTCAAGCGGTATGAGCTTTAAAAGATACTGCTAGGCTTGCAAATGTTTTTAAATGCACCTAGTGAAGAAGCTGAGAGAGATTCGCAGCAAATGTCGATGATAGAGTTTAAAGCTTTGCGGTACTCTGATGATCCACATTTTTGAAGAGTTTCTGTCATTTATGATGCTGACAAATTGTACGGTTAATAGATATCACCCATGATTGTATAAAAGTGAAGAGCTAAAAAAAAAGTACTGTGTCATGAATTGGATATTGCATCGCAATGACATGAGTTCCATCAAAGCTTATGGTAGGCAACAATAGCATTATTAATCAGTAAGTACACAATCTGATGGAATAATCCAATGGCGTTCGTTTTTAAATGGCGTCATTTTGCTCGCTTTTGTGTAGTTGATGCGATCATGGACTTTTTAAAATCTGAATTTACTTTGTTTTTCTTTTCTCTTTTTCCTGTACATTTCACCTACAAGAATATTTCCAATTACTGCCATGCGATCTACACTAGCATTGGTTCGAGCATCATACTCTCATACCATCAAAAAAACATCAATTCGTCCCGTCTTGAGCTTGAGTCAACGAGGTAAGCTATAGCAAGATTTCCAAGCGGATGGCTGGGCCCAGTAGTAGTGATACTGACCTCATTACCATCAAGCAGGCATTCACAACCAAACAAAAGTCGAAAATGCATCATGTGCTGTTAACAATACAGCCACTTCCTCCAACCCTCCCTTATCCTTCCCCTGTATCGACAAATTAAACTCACGTACAATGGAACTTGACAGCGGACCTGAACCAAGTTATGACAATATCGTTACTGGATACGAGAAGTTTGAGTATCCTCATCCATTCTTGCTTGATCATGGAGGTATTTTACCAAAGTTTGATATTGCGTATGAGACATGGGGTACTTTGAACGAGAAGAAGGATAATGCCATCTTGATCCACACTGGTCTTTCTGCGTCGTCTCACGCCAAATCACACGCAAAGAACACAAAGCCTGGATGGTGGGAAGACTTCATCGGTCCTGGCGCTAATATCGATACAAACAAATTCTTCGTTATTTGTACAAACGCTATCGGTGGTTGTTATGGTTCCACTGGGCCTAGCTCCATTGATCCCGCTGATGGAGATCGCTATGCAACCAGATTTCCAATCGTCACAATTTTCGATATGATCAGAGCTCAATTCAAATTGTTGGATCACCTTGGTATCGAGAAATTGCATGCTAGTGTGGGCAGCAGTATGGGCGGTATGCAGGTATGTTTTTTTGTTATTCCAGTTGGTGTTGTATGACTAATTTTCTTGCTGATACATTTAGTCTATTGCTGCTGCAAAACTGTTTCCTGAACGTGTGAAAAGATTAATTTCGATTTCAGCTTGTGCAAGATCACATCCTTATTCAATTGCTCTTCGCCACACGCAACGTCAAGTCTTGATGAACGATCCCAATTGGAACAAGGGCTTTTATTACAAGAGTATTCCTCCTCACGTAGGCATGAAGCTTGCTCGAGAGATCGCCACCATCAGTTATCGTTCTGGACCTGAATGGGAGCTTAGATTTGGTCGCAAAAGAGCAAACGAGAATCAATCTCCTGCTTTGTGCCCTGATTTCTTGATTGAAACTTATTTGGATCACCAAGGCGAGCGATTCTGTTTACAATATGACCCCAATTCGCTTTTATACATTTCAAAGGCCATGGATATGTTTGATATGTCTCGTTCGGAAATGGAGAAATTACAAGGTCAAAGAGAACACAATTTGCCAAAAGTAGAGGAGATTTTGAAGCGTCGTAAGCAGCTCGAACGCCCAGACGAAGAAGATGCTCGCATTATGGCAGAGGCTTGTAGATCTGTTATGGGAACTCAATCAGCATTGGAGGGCAAGGAAGACGAGGAGGAGCAAGTGTCAAAGAAGCCAGCAGGAAAGAAGAGATTAACCACACTTTCTTCTGATCCCGCAACACAGGATTTAGTTGAAGGCATGAAGGGTATCAACATGCCTACCTTGGTATTGGGCGTTCAATCTGATATATTGTTTCCTGTGTGGCAGCAAAAGGAGATTGCTGAATGTCTTCGTGCTTCTGGCAACAACCGAGTTACATATTACGAGCTGGATGCCATGTTTGGTCATGATACATTCTTGATTGATCGAGTGAGTGTTGGTGGTGCTATCAAGGGCCATTTAGAGTTATTGGACGAAGATACCGCTTAACGCTGTAGTTTTATAATTATGTACTTATATCCCAACTATTATTTATCATTTTTTTTTAGAATAAAAGCAATCAACAGAAAATTCTGTAACACCAAAGATCCTGAAATTCAGGTCATTGTTCTCTGTAGCAGTGTGTGATGTTGGCTCTTGGTATACAAGGCTTTAGTCTGTTTATGCGTGTATATACCTCCTTGAAAATGCTGAGCACAATTGGATATGGCAGGCCGTATACCCTTTAAATTAACCACAGAATAGCATGAAAAATCACATTACCACGTCGAAAGAATCTAGAGAATAACGAGTAATTCCATCGTTTGCACATTGTAAAGAATTGGCTATTCACGCATGATGAAGTAGAGATATAAATCATAGTAAAAAAATAAAGCCCCCCCCCCCCTCCCCTCATACTCCAATAGCATTGTAAATGAACATCTTTCATGTTGCAAGCTCAGCCTTATTTTTAGCTACAGAATGCCTCGTTTGTAGGTGATACACTACAAACGGGACAACGCTGCATGAAGCAAGTGACTCTAACGTTGTAATTGTGTTCCCTGTGTTCTTTGATGGTTACATGCTATCAGTTGGTAATCCCGCTCAATTTGTATAAATAGCCACTCAACGCATGCTCCATGGTTATCTCTTTCTCTCTCCCCCCTTCATTCTTTCACACACGCTTATTAATTAGCCAGAAAAGATTAGATTATCAGGAAATGATTGTTGAATCAATTTTGAGCGGCCGCAGAAGAAGTAGCCAACAATCCACAGCATCCATAGCGTCTGTATCCATCGAGATACTTCCTGAGTTTGGGTGGTCGATCGGGAATGAGAGGCTATTTGGTCCGGGTACATTATTTCAAGGTGATCTACAGTGTAGCTGTCTGCGTCGCTCGAATCAATACTAACTTGCTTGCACAGGTCATGTTGTCGTGAGATGCAAAGAGCACTCAGCAAGAGCAACCCGCCTTCGAATGCACTTCCAAGGCGTGGAGGCCATGCTAACATATGATGTTGGGCCAGGCATTATTCGGACAAACAGCAACCAATTGTTTGGTGTTCGTCATACACTGTGGAAGAAGCTAGATGACGATGACGGCCTCGACGCTATGACAACTTACAAATTTCTATTCACTATTCAAATGCCATTTGTCCAATTCCCACCTTCAATGCATCACGATTACTACAGATGCACCTACAAGCTATCAGCCTTTCTTGATCCGTCGCTAGGATACGGAGAGGTGCCTGTCATGTCTCAGAGATGCATCAACTACATACCTTTAACAGAAACAAGATTATTGAAAACACCATTGTATCTCAAAGACCTAAAGAGCAAAAGAAAGCAAGTGCCGTCATCCAACATGCCGTCGGTAACGGTTAAACTCAATTCTGTAGAGTACTTATCAGGTGATACAGTACAAGCTGCCGTTTGCCCGCAGTTTACAGGAAGCAATTCGTCTTCTTGCAACGTATACGACTACCATGTCACCATGAACTTGTATCAGATATCGACATTCAGTGCAGATTCAGTACCGATTCTCAGTCAATTAGTAGACACACAATCCCATCACATCGAGGTTCAGGACAGTAACAAAAACAACGAATTCCGAGTAGCCTTGAAGCTAAAGGAAGATCTGCCACCCTCCTTTGAATACAGCAAAATCATGACGCTTGCCTACAAACTAAAAGTCAAGGTCTACATCAAGAAAAGAAGGACATCCTTCTCTTTAACAGTGACGCAAAACAAGCCGGCTGAAGGAAGTAGAAAGCTAAAGGAAATGATGACTAATCTGCCATGGCCATCGACTGCGATGTCTACTTTTGAGACTGACATTGTGGTGGGAACGCTAAGTCGTGGTGTTCGCGCAGGAGAGGATTTACAAGAGTACACTAGTTTTCGTACAAGTCAAGTACCGTCCCCAAAGTTTATCAAACATATTGAGTACGAAGATGAGCTGCCACGGTATGAATCCACAAGGCTGCCTAGTTACACTTCTGAAATAGCGCATCAACAGCATTGCACTACGGGTTCAATCATTTCAGGAACATCTCTAGAGGGAATAAGAAGCAGTCTGTAATTGCAGCACATGTATTTTTCGTTAAAATAAAGCACATAATAGCATCGCTCAATATTACTCTGAATCTTCTGGATAGCAGCAAAGGTGTTGTGTAGTGCCTCAAGGTCAAATAATGGTACACGTTGTCTATATTTATATTCCTCGTTAATAACCAGCATTAGGGACATATCAAATGTAGATAACAAACAATGCTGTGTGGCTAATTCAACTGCAGTTACGCTCTAAACAGTGCCGTACTGTATTATGGACCCTATTATAATTTATGCTGATACCATGAAAAGAAGCTACGTTGATAAATACTTTATTTCAGAGATGTATAGTGCTATATGTACAGTGTGTGTGTGTGTGTGTGTGTTTTTTTACAATGATTTAAATATTTATACGACGAGGTGTAACAAATTTGGTTTCTTTGCTCTTTGCTTTAGTCATCTTGACTTCCACACGATTACCATCACCATCTACAGTAACCAAGAACTTGTTTCCAGTCTTGATGCCATGACCATATGCACCAGGACCAGGTGATATACCACGGTGATAAGGTGTTGATCTGGACTCTCTCAATGCAGGACTATTCCCAGTAGCATGATTGCCACTGTTTCCACTACCACCACCACGAATAGAAACCATACCATTGGCTGCACGATTGACTTGAGGCGCATTTCTACCTACAGTTGTATTCAGGAAGCCATCAAAAGTAACTCCAGATGGTGTAGGAGGTAAGGAAGCTCTTGAGCCTTTATGAGACACAAAATGACCGCCCTCCAATAAAGCATGATCACTCAAGAATTGAGACAACTCTACCCAACCACCGCCTACACGGACCATGACCATACGACTTCTCAAAATACGACAATAGGCCAACTTGGGATTCACATCACCAAACCAGTATTTACCTACTTCGCCAGGGACCATCTTGACAAGCACCTTGTAAGGAGAGTCATTGACGATATCACCTAAAGCAACATCGAGGTCGTTCTTGGGATCTGCTACATAGTTCTCTGGTGTCTTTGTTGCTACTCTTTGGCGTTGTTGTTGTGCCGCATTCTGACGTGCTGCTACTCTTCTGGCCATAGGAGAGACGGTACCCCCAGCTGTGCGTCTAGCATTGGCTCTAGCAGCTGTTGCAGATGGTGCAAATGGAACAGGTGTGGTAGTGTTGTTTCGATTTGCAGTGCGGTTGTATCCAGTCATGTAGCGAGGTGTCGACTGCATTGTCTTTGGGCTGGGTGGTTGCTTCAACACGGGTGTGGATGATTTTCTTATCAAACTGGCAGCTCTTCTTCCCCTTTCTTGTAGCATGCCCTCTCTTGCTTCCAAAGTATCAAATGTGGCAGCCAAAGGACCAATACGTTCCATTAGATCAGCCTTCTTGGCAGCTGCTTCAGCTTGGATCTGAGACCATTTATCCGCTAATTGACGCAAACAATCTACAACTCGACGGTCATCCCTCAAGTTCTCTGCTACTTGGTTAGCTTCATCCATTAGTTCATTGATCTTGGGCTCATAGTAACGGTAACGAGTGTCCAAATCAATCAACAGTGCCTGCAAATCAGTACGACTGTAGTTTCCATCCACGATACGCGCATTTTCCGGTGAAGCACGAGATACCACCTCTGTCAAGGCAAGCAACAGTACCTCCAATTCCTCCATCACTGTCAAGAAACCTTCCATCTTTTCTGCCTCAGCAATAGCTCGGCGTTTAGTCTTGACCAAGTCCATCAATCCTCTCACTGCAATGGTGATTTCAGTGCGCTGTCCAGAGAAAATGTCCTCATTGTCGTGCTGAATGGCACTCAGCATGTTATCTAATTCTTGAATAGACGGCTGCAAGTGTGCCTCCATATCGCGGTCCAGAATAGCGAGCTCAGCCTTAGCAGATGCCAAACGGTGTTCATTTGGGATAGATGTCAGAGGACAGCTGAGCACGGTCTTGAGATCACGATTCTCGATGCCTTCATCCAACTGAGTGTTTCTGCAGATACGAACAGCACTGACACGATCCTTCATGTCACCCACTTGAGTCAGAATTGACTTGACCTTGCGAGCAACTTCGACACCTCGCTTGGACTTATCAATCAAGCCACGAGCTTTTGCGTGCTGCTTCTTGAGGTCATTCCACGCCTGTAGAATGGTCGCTTCTCTCTTGTTGACAGCCTCCTTGATGTCATTGCGATCCAAGCTGAGCTCACACAAGTCCACAGGCAGGCCTTCCTTGGTGACAAAAATGCGCGATTCCATGGCTTGAAATGCTTGAATGGTAGGTCTCATTTCAATCATCTTTTGCTCTAAATTGTCCAACTCTCCTCGAAGCTCTTGTTCATCATGCATACACACATCCGTAGGCAGCTGATCAATGGCGCCAGAACAGTGGTTGATCCAAGTAGTCAAATCGTTGGCAGCTTTGGCATGGATATAAATCTTGCGCATAAACATGGCTTGCTTCTTTTCCAATCCAATAGTATTTGAAAGCTGGTTGAGGTTGTCTTGGATACGCTTGACTGGATCATTGACAGTAGACGAATCATAGCCCTCTGCTTCCAAGGCCTTGGCTTTTGAGATGAGTGATTCCAAGCCCTTGACAAGCGCTTGACTCTTTCTTTCAGACTCCAATGTGGATGCTTGAGACTCTCGGCACATGGTGTCAATAGAAGCCATTGATTCGGCAGCAAATCCACTGTTGCCTACAGATGCCATACGACGACCGATGACCTCCTTTTGCTCTTGAACTTGGCTCAGCATCTTGTCAGACTCACTAAGAAATGCACTGAATGCCATTGCCTTGTTGGCGTTCGACTTGAGCGCCTTGAGGTTGTTGGCAGCTGTTGACACCTTGTTGGTGAGCACACTATGTCTATCACGAGCACAGGAGTAATTGGCAGTCTGAAGAGGATCTTCTTTGTTGTCTGCGGCACTGATACCTTTGCCTGTCTCTTGCAGCACTGAAGAAGCCTTATCAATTCTGCTTTGTATCACTGCCAAATCCGAATCTACCCATCCAGTCTTGGCTAGCTGAGTAATCTCTTCGTTCAGACCCACCAAGAGCTCATTTTCCACCATGCTGAGTCGTCTCTGGCGGTCATACCATTGACCCACAATGCCTGAAAACTGCTCCAAATCCTTGATTTCGTCTGCCAACTGAACCCAATCGTGCTCCAGGTTGCGCTGAAGACTACGAATTTCATCCATGTTTTCTACCTTGGAGGGCTCCATCACATTGAAGCGAGCACACAGCTGAGAGAATTGAGCTTGTTGCTCTTGGTAACTTGCATTAATCTTTGACAATGATTGGTGTAGCATGGCAAAGCGTCGATTGTCCTGTTCTTCTGATTGGCCAGTCATGAACCCACACGTTTGCTTCAGTCCAGGTATAGAGTGCCGTGTGTCACTGATGAAGGAGCGCAGGGAACGAGCGTTTTCAAAGTAGGTGTTGCCATCTTCCATCTTTTTACGCAATGCTTCTAGATCCAAGCCGTGTTCTTCCAGGATTTGCTGCAGACGATCAAAGCGCTCTTCCAGCTGCTGTGACACTTCGACGAGACCATCTTTATCGATTGAAGATACCTCCAGCTGCTTTGAGGTCTCTAATAGCAACTGAATACGAGTCAGCAGATCAACTACCTCGTTTTCTTTTCCGTTCTTTAGTTTACTGAGAACACTGTCGCGATCCCGTTCCAGACGCTGCAAATCCTCAGCAGTAAGTGCCACATCTTGTTGCACATTGACCTTTGCACGACGAATCATCTTCACTCTCTCATCAGCCCAATCGCATAAACGAGCAGCGTCATCTAAATGCTCTTTTGCCTTTCTGTGCAGCTGCAACACATTGCGAAACGCCAGCAAACGCTCGTCTAGATGCTCACTGGTAGAGATGAGATCGTTGCGCTTCCTTGTAATAACCTGGCTGATCTCCTCATTGGCAGCAGCGTTGGGGCCTTTATCCATCTCAAGGCCGGGCACTGGGTACGGTATCCGACCTGCTGTTGCTGTCACCAGCTGAACAATACGCTCATGCATGCTCTGAACACGTGCTGTCATTTCTCGGTCGTTATCACCCGGACGAGCCTTCAAGCCAGCGTCAGACAAATCCAGCTGAAGAGCCAAAGCGTCCTCCATCACCATGTCGGTTTGATACAGAAAATCCATGACATTTAGACGCTGTTCAACAACATTTCTAGCAAATGCCATACGCTTCATGAGGTCTTCAAAGAACTGCTCGCACGCATCTTGTCGAGATTCCAAGTGAGAAGGCAATTCTACGCTGGACGTATTGTCCAAGTCTTGAAAACTGTCAACGGTCTTTGTGAACTGGCCTTGGTCGAATTCAGCCATCTTTCTCTCCAGTGTCAACAGCTGCTGAACAATTACTTCCTTTTGCTTCTCCTTGGCCATGAGTCGTTCACGCTTCAGACTAGGTACAGCCTGTGCCTCTTGATCGTCCATGTCATCGTGCTCCTCCACAGCCCTCCAGCGAGCGCTGCTGTTTAGGAACGCATCTGTTTCGCTGTCAGTCTCCTTTAGCCACGCCATTGCCTTGACATACTCTTCCTCCCAGAGCACGCGCTCAGTCAACACTTGCAAATCGTAGCTTTTCTTGCGCAATGAGTGTATCAGTTTATCCAGCGTCATGAGTGTAGTCAATGTTATTTCAATGGTGGTCGTGTCTGCAGGACTTAGATCTTTATCAGCTCGACCAGACCCTGTAAGTGTCTTGACATGTGATCTCAAACGGGCCATGTCTTCATTGTCAAACGCCTCAATTTCCTTTTCCAATACAGAGTGCGACGCATTCAGCAGCTCGACTTGTTCCCTGGAAGCTGGTAATTCCACAGTAGCCAATGGATCAGGCAGCGTTGTACTGTTGAGTCGCTCTATGCGAATCTCAATCCATTGCCGAATGCGCTCAGCTTCAGCAAACCACACTCGCACTTCTTCTACCCAGGTACGCACCAGCTCGTTCTTGCCAGTGATGGCCTCGTACTTTTGTAAATAAGACGTATCCTTCTGGTCCTCAGCAGTAGACTCGTTTGCCAGCAGTAGCAAATCGTCGAAATTCGTCTTGAGCGTATCTACCATGCCTGTAGTCTTTTCCATACGATCTTGGAGCTCCTGAATGTCATGATGTGTGGTGATGGACTTGACCATTTTATTCTGCACAAGGTCCAGCTCATGTCGAATGGATCCACACATGCGAGCAAAGGCAAATCCCCTTCTAAAGTTAGAAAGCGTACATTCCGACCGCTCAAATTCAGAATTCAGGGCACTGTGCAACTGCAAAAGCTGATTTTTACGCCATATGACTTTGGGATGATCTCTCCAGATGGGCTTGAGTTCCTCTTGTAAATAAACCTGCAGCAGCAAATGTAAATCGCCATCGGTTAAAGCTTGAAATTCGGATTGTAGTGCCTTAAAATTACGATCGTAGGCAGCATAGTCCTCTTCGGCAGCTTGCAAAGGATGTAAAATTCGACGCTGCTGCTGCTGTTGAATCAGTTGCAATGCATCCTCGTTGCTAGCCAAGCTGTGATGG
Organism: Mucor circinelloides; assembly: GCA_037974945.1. Lineage (NCBI taxonomy): Eukaryota > Fungi > Mucoromycota > Mucoromycetes > Mucorales > Mucoraceae > Mucor > Mucor circinelloides. The sequence continues at coordinate 751,234 of JBBNAA010000004.1, read as the reverse complement.
CTGCTGTTTTCACCTGTGCGAGTGGAAGATGTGTTGTCGTCGGTTAAAAAAAACTCCATCATGCTGTCGGAAGCAACCGACGATGGCGAATAGCTTGATGAGCGAGTGGGTACAATCAGTATCAGACGATGTTGCAAACCATTGATTTTTTCGGTTAGTACAGTAGCGCGTGATTCGAACTCCTCCAAATCACTCGGGATTTCAGTTCCATCACTGTACTTTGTGATAGTCGTCTTTGTGATCCTTAGCTGCTGCAGGGTGTACGTGGAAGTCAATGTCGTACTGGTGCTAAAGGTTTCGACGTCTTCCTCTTCTTCCTCTTCAGAGTTGCAGAGCGAGGGCGTAGAATTCGATGTAACATTTAAGGCTGCATCTGTTGTTGATTTAAATTCAATTTTGAAACGCTCCAAATCTCTATGACGCTGCATTGTTTTCTCTTTGTTTGGTATCTTTAGGCAGGACAACAGGTCTATCATGAACGGTATCATCGTTTTACAGCTTGTATTGAATGACGGATTTAGAGTGTGGATGCATTGAATAGCCGTTTCAAATACATGAACTTGTTGCAGATACAAATGTAAATCAGGTACAAGAGACGGGTGGTGATAGTGTAGTATACATAGCAAGTAGTGTCCATTCTTCCAAGCACTGTAGGAGAGCTCAATGATGGGTGATATAAATGATGCATTCATGTAGTCTGACAGTATGAATGATGACCATGAGAGCAGATTGTTCTCCAAACTGAGATGATTGGTGGGTATAGATATGAATTGATTGACCTAAATGGATTTCAGCTAGTTTAATATCTCATGTTATCACGCACTGCTTTGCCATAATACTGTACATATGCTGTGAATGATAGCTCTGGGTTGCTTAAAATGATGTAGTTGATATAATATACTTGATGTTCTGTTTGAATAAAAGCCAGGAGAGGTATAATTTGGTTCTGATCACCACTGTCGTAGGCAGAAATGTCGATTGTGCTGGGGATATCAGTGAAAATTTCAGGTATAATTGAGTTGATGTGGGCCAGCGCTGATGCAATGTTGTCACTGTGTTCAATCTTGTCCACCTTGAACAGCTTTGATATGAAATCAATTGTGAAATGTGGGTTTAGAAAATCACTCAACTTTGTTGTTTCATTCTGCAGAATAGATGTGGTCCAATTCAATAGTGTGGATGATGGCGATGATGAGGATGATGTTGGTATATTACAATTTTCAGCAGTGGTATCCATTTTTTGAGGTGTAAGTATTTTTTTTTTTTTTTTATATATAAATGTACATAAAAGAGAAGAAGAACAAGGAAGAAGAAAAAGGGAGTTGTGTTTGTGGAAAAAGGATAAATAAATATAAATTTTTTGAGGGGCAAAGAAATAGAAATAAACTATTATCTGAAGTCAGCCATGAGGAAATGAGGGGATCCGCACAGTAGGTCAAAGTAAAACATGCAAAATAGGATGCCTAAATCATCAAATCGTATAACTTGAACACGTTTTTTTATTAGATTGTATTATTTCCGAGCCGAGCTATGTGTATAAAGTAATTTCATATGATTGCTTCTCTTTTGGTTTTGTTTAAATATTTATATTTACACTCGAGTACGACTTTCTCTTGGTACAAACTACCACCATCAAATTAGCACTCATTGCATTCACCGAGTTATTATGGATCTACTTACTCTTTGAAGTGCTGGATGGCTCAGAATGGGCCCAATCACTGGCAATCTCTTCAAGAATCCAAATACCACTGGAAAGAAATCACTATTATCACAGGGTTGAGTTTCCTGATCTTTGCCATCTCCCGTAACCTCAACTTACCCAAACAGATTCAAGAATCCAAAAATCTCTACCATAAAGCCAAAAAATGGGTATTTACTAAGCACTAGGAGGATACCGCCCAAGAAACAGATAGTGCCTCTTAATTTCTCTTTTCTAGAAAAGAAAACAAATGTGCTTCTGGGACCAATAATCGCTGTAATACCGCACAAAAACAATACCTTTTATACATGCATTTATTAAATTTAATTTGATTGATTTGGGATATCAATAAACACTTACATTGCCAATAGCCATTAATCCTCCGTCAAAGAGCATCATGACGCCCATAGCCATGAAAAACAAACCAAATGCTGTGAGCCCAACACCAATCTCTACGAGACAAGATAAATCAATATCAATGCGCTCTTCTCCACATGTGTATCGTGCATTATTTTACTTTGACTATCGCTCAACCACATTTTTTTCCTTTTTTTTTTTTTTAGTTTTACGTGTTGAAGATGAGGAACAAAAAGAGCAAAAAAAAAGAAAGAAAAAGTGAAAAGCGCAGAATCATCCAAAGAAAGTTATTGACGTACAAATTACATCTCATTTGGTTGGAGCCACTTGTTCCGCTCACCGGCTGCTTTGGTGGTGAAGAAGAAGGATGTTGTTACGGACTCCGTTAGTGTATAAAAAGAAGGCATTGCTTTTAACTCGAGATTTTCTTTTTTTTAATTTGCAAGAAAAAAAAAAAAAAAAAAACTATCATGGCAGACGCTAGTACAGCGACACTGACAGCTTATTCCTATGTCACTATTGTGATTTTCTTGTTGGTAGTGGTACTCATTATTCGACCTGTAAAAATTCGTATCGGCCCACATATCAAGATTTATCTAAACATTTCGACCGTGCCACCTTTGGGTGTTTTGATATTGCTTGTGTGTAGAGCAATCAACTTTGATGTCGTTGGCAAGGGCTTTCTTGGCACATTAGGTGTCCAGCCATGGGCCATCATGATTCTGTTTTATTCCTTGGTAATCTATCGCAATTATTTTCCATCTTGATCTGTCATTTAATATCCATCGTAGGCCTACATTTGTATATCTCTGGACATGACAGGTGTGTTTCAATTCTGTGCATTTTGGGTATCTAGAAAGGCAGGCAATAGAGGTATGCTGGCATTCACTCTATTCTTCATCTTGACAAGTCTTATGAGCGGTCTTACCAGCAACGATGTGGTCATCTTGACGGGTACAGTCTTTCTATCTTATTTTACAAAGGTTTCAGACATTCGCCCTACTGCTTTTCTAATGAGTGAATTCACTACAGCCAACATTGGTAAGCTATGTTTTGTTAGATATGCACTTGATTGTTAATACCGTGTAGCATCGATGGCATTGTACATTGGCAATCCAACAAACGTCGTAGTATCGGAGGCATACAACATCAGTTTCATCACTTACTCGGCCTGGATGTTGTTGCCCACCGTCGTTTGCATCCTGCTGGCCTACGTTGTTCTTCGCATCTTATTCAGAGGCGATTATTACTTGCCCCGTCATATTCAACCTCCCGATGCCGATCCTAAAAGTGTGTTAATCGATCCGCAAGGGGCGATCTTTGGGCTGGTATTACTTGCTTGCTGTCTATTGACGCTTGTAGGCACTTCGTTTGCTCATGTTCCTGTGTGGATGGTCACTCTACCTTTTGCTTGTGTCATGTTCCTGAGAGATATCCGCCATGATTTAGGCATTTCTTTTAGTCATCTATTCAACATTAAACGAAGATTTCCTAGACCCTTTTTGAACACAGCAGCTCATGATCAAGTTCTCGTGTATGGTCCAGAAAACGAAGGCCATCGTGAAATCCAATTAGATGTCTTGAATACATCACCACCTGCCACGTTACACGATCCATCTACACCAACAGCTCAAGAGCAACAAGAACAAGTTGATATGGGCACAGCTAGCCTAGGTAGCAAAATTCGCGCAGAAGAGCAACAAGATGTCCAGAAGAATCTTAGATTTCGATCTTCCACACAATTGGAAGCACAAGGAACCACAGATCAACTTGCTGTTGAAGATGATGACATTTCTTTACTTTCTACTGCAAAAGAGCCCAAAAACAAATATCTGAAGCCATTCTATCGTGCCTCAAGATGGTTTGGCAGTCGGTTTCCTACCCTAAAGGCTGTGTTTATGCGTATGCCTTGGTCTATATTACCGTTCAGTTTAGGCATGTTTATCTTGATTGAAGCATTGGCCCAAGAAGGATGGGTGGGCATTTTTGCTACAGCAATGGCAGTGTTTGCAAAGAACTATGTCACAGCCGTTTTGGGAATGGTCTTTGTGTCCATCTTGGCATGTCAGTTATTAAATAATTTGGTGAGAACCATAGTCTATATCATGGTCAGACAAGCAATATTGACTCATACTTTATTCCATCAATATAGCCCATGACCATCTTGTTTACTCAGATTATTCAACATCCAAATTTCACTCAACACGTTGATTCCGATGCAACTATGCAAGGATTCCTACTAGGGCTCATTGTTGGAAGTAATCTGGGCGCTTGCTTGACGTTGGTTGGAAGTTTGGCGGGCATCATGTTTGACCACATTTTGAAAACAAAAGGTATTTATACCTTGGGTTACTTTCAGTTCCTCAAATGGAATCTTGTCATTCTGCCTGTCATTGCACTTGGTGCATCAGCTGTGCTCATAGGAGAAATTTGGTTTATTTACTTGCGTTAGATAATGTATTACTACTAGATTATTCAATCATCTAATTAAAAACAACTACCAGAATGGCTGTGCACTACTACTTGTACTTTAAGCCGAGTGAAGTCTTGAAAGGGGCAACAACCATTAGCACGATGTGAGTTAAATGTTCATCTGCATCGAGTACTATGATAAAACGACAAATTGCGTTTGGATTGTTGAATGCGTCATAATATCTGACGCTTTTCTTGAGTCGTTGAATGTTTGGCCAACATCATTCTTCACCTTAAATAAGCAATCTAGCTCCTTTCTTATTTTACTGCCCCTAGATAAAGAAGTACAAAACAACAACAATGTGTAAGCGCTTTCATCTAGAGATTTTTTCCAGTTTTCAAAACAAATGGTTTATTATGAAATTGAACGAGACACTCTAAAAAGTAGATTGAAACTATGGAAGGACGCATAAGATGTGGTATGAGTTACAATGATACAAATATATTGATGTACTGCTGGACATAAGGGCATCATGCATAAGCGAAGAAAAGATAAACCCTCTTTGCCAACCCGCTGAGAAAAAGAAAAATTTGAGCATAGTCGCCCCGTAAGCCAAAGTAGTAGAGCAGCATCCAATGATCTGTCACTTATGCAACATTCTAGTCGTAGTAGTCATCATATATCTAGGAACTATGGTAAATTATGGGAGACTCAATCCCTGTCATAGAGTTACTACGGCATACTAATACTACTACCGATATAGATAGAGACTGTACCTATAATAGGATACATGCTACCAGATCAATATTAATGATCCTCATATGAAGAACAGATCAAGGTATTTCGGATAAGAGTCTATTATTCATTCATCCAGACAAAGCTAAATTATGTTTAGCTTGCTGAGATGCCTTTTATTGGCATCAATCGATATGTTAATTGATATGATTAGACTTATACGTCAATCCTTAATAGCAGAACTTTTATCCATTGTTATAGTATATAAGAGTAATTATCTACCTGGCCAGTAGAGATTCTTCAGTCTGTTTTACACCTGTCAGTTTGATAATAAAGATATACCTTTATCAAGTTAAGTTGACATTTTGTTTTTTTATTCTTTTTTTTCTGTGAATTTGTACCTATAACAAGCTATGAATTTCACACTTTCAACAAGTTTGTTGCTTTATACAATAAGCATACAAGATTTTAGTCAAACTTCAAACTTTCAAATTTAAATGCTGTTCACAGACTTTTACATGTTCTTTCGCATCGTGTAGTATTCTAATCACTTCAAGCAATGAAAACAACGCATGAAACAGCCCAGAAACGTAGAAAAGCTATATCTATTTATTACTTCTATATACAAGAAAACCTAGAAAAATTTTGCAAGGGTTCTCTTCTGCAACGATGTTAGGCGGAATTTGAAGTACTACCCAAAAATGCAATTAGGTAGTATTTCAATTAGACCACCCCTCAGGTGCTAGAGCGTGCCTTACTACACCCCTAACATGAGGAATTGTGTTTATTAAGACCCTCAACTGTCGCTAAGTAAGTAGAATCAACAATTAAGTTTGGACCAGCCTATCTAATCCTAGTCTCGGAATCTTGTTATTGTTGAGCTTCAGTGATAGGCACATCCACTCAACGTAAAAAGAAAAAGATATGCTTCACAGAAACATAGAAAGAAAGAAAAATAGTGAGGGTAATAACGTTACATGCAGATGAAAATTAAAAGAAATAAGGGCGAAAAGCCAAAGAAAAAAGAGAGTTAAGGCAAATAATAAGGGGAGAAATATAAACAATCAAAAATGAATAATAATGGGTTGTATCTACAACTATTGCTATGGTTGTTCACGACAAAAAAATAATAGCTTGACTAATATCTTGCAGCAGCATCATTCAGCAGCAGTAGTAGTGTCCATGGTCATTGCTATACGCTTGCCTATAAAAGATAATCAAAATAATATAATTAGTATCGCATTCTACCTCAATCAACGCCATCATATTATATACAGTACTTACCTAATCGACTGTTATCAGTTCCGGTTGCATCCAGTAGTATCGAGCAGCATTAATCATCCATTAGTCGTCGTCGTGACCTTATACTACTTGTTGTTGCCAACATATCACATCTAAATGATACAGTAATAATAGTAGTCAGTAATGTATCCAACAATCTACGTCATTTATACTTACTTGATGAACAATTCACAACAGGTTCTGCATCATCTAGTATTCTTCTCCTGGAACACCACCTTCTTCTTGTGCTTCTTGTTGCTGCCTATATTCTGTCAAGTTTGTGTAATCAGTAAGATATCACTGAACACCAGACACCATTGAGACTAACCTGATCCATTGAACTCGTCGAGAAACAACGTAGCAATACAAATGACTTGCTGACAGCACTAAACCAGGCAAAAACAGCATTGCAAATGACATGCTGCAGAGAGTGTCAAAGCAGCGAGAAATAGCACCAGAGATCTTGCTGCTGGAGTTTAGGATATACATAACCATTTCCTAAAAATAAGTGAGAATTATTTTAGTTACGCTTCAATGAAAAATAATAACTAATGGTACATACCGTCGTATTCAGAGAAGCGGTGGTGGTGGTGGTGGCAATAACAACGTAAGAAGTCGAAGCAGTGTTCACCAGTTGTTGTTGCGTTGTTCTCTTCTTTTGTTTTGAAGCAGTCGTCGGTAGCTATTCTAGTCAACAAAGAAAAAGAATAATTAATTAATAATAGACTTCTTGGACAATCGATACAGTAAATACACTCACCTGCATATGCTAGCAACAACTAACAACAATCACAGGAGGCTTGATGAACTTTCTGCTATTGCCTTCAATAACAAGATGAATAATAGGTTTGGCAGTAAAAGTAGTATTAAAAACGGGGGTATGGAAAAAGAAAAACGGGGGAATGGGAAAGAAAAAAGGAAAAGCTGCAAACTTGACGTCACGGGTGTACTCTGGATATAGGGTAGCTATTATCAAACTGAGGTTGAAATCCATATTGCTTCGAATGAGGCCTTATTCATGATGAATTCTGTCATGACTTAAACTTGGCAATTGTTGATAAGAAACATCTGTTTAAGTTTATATCAAACTTGTCTAGAATTTGAAGGCGCATCGAATGACATTACTTTTGTCTGATTTGATCAACACTAGACTTCTCAAACAGACAAAACGTTTTTCGTCAGATTTTGGTGGTTTTTCAATAATACCTCCTTCTCTGTCAACATAATCTTGCTTGCAATACTAGCCATTATTGTAGCGCAAGACGTTTCCTATCGTTTTAGCTCTTACTCGATGCTCTAGCTTAACTCTACATGGAGAAATACACAAAATTCATCTGACCAAAAAACTCAGATACGATTTGGGACCTTGCCTGTATAGGTCTAAAATAGACGAAATCAAGAATTTTCCCTGAGTAGGGTTTTTTGGCTATATCTTCATAAGGACTTGTCGGATTTGGCCAAAACAAACACCATCCAACAGGTCTACATTAGCCCCAACATAATCTAAGAGTCAAAAACACCTAATAGACGTTCCCTTCATGAAATAATTCAAAGTCATGTATCTTAATTTGCCTTAAGCGGCGGGCACTACCCGACATATTTTTGAGAATACTAACAATAACCATACCATTGTATAGAGAATTAAAAGAGAAACAAAAGTTAAGCACTATGCAACATCAATTCACTTAGTAAATTATGGAGAAATATTCATCCAAAGTTGGATCATTTTTCACATTTTCCCTTCTTACTACGTCACTTCATCTATTACAAACCCAAATTTAACACTCTCTAATCAATAAAAGTACCCTGAACAACTTTTACTATCAACATTCATATATTAATACAATGACTTTTACTTGTGACATCTGCTCAGAATCGATGAAATCATGAAATCATGGATATCTCAGCGACCACAGTAGCTACATAAATTTCGCTTGTAGTTTCGCTTTCTACGCAAGAAATGGTCCTAATAACCTGTAATTTTCAAGACTGTACCGGCAATATTTAAAAACTCGATTTTCGATGGTCCAAAAGTCCAAAAGTCAAAATTTGAAAATCGTTTCCAACATCCATGTCCAGATATGAGATCCCGTACACAGTATGAATGAGATAACTTGATAAAACTATTGTAGTACTATGAAGATGAGGCAACTTTTTAGCTGAGGGCATGGTATTAGAAACGCCTTGTCGTCCAGATAACTACTGCTGGCATTAGAGAGTGCACAACTTAGCAGGGAGAAAACGCATGCCTCATTTTGGAATGCATAATAAAAACAAAAAAAAAGTTACAATCATCAATCTTGAAAAGAACACTACTAATTATAGCTGTTAATAATTGTCTTCTGTAGAAGAAGCAAAAATCATTTCTTTTGTTACATCAAAACTGTAACAACTTATTAGTTTGCTAATCATAGCCCATTTATATATGATCTGCAGCAATGTGATGTGTTCTCGCATTAAAAGCTTTACTGCACTTCTTCGAGATCTGGCTAAAGTGTAGTATTCTTATGTTGGATTGTATTATCGAGTTGTTAGTAGTCTATATTAAGTTATCTAAAAGAACAATAGTAGCAGTAGTAATGCTTCGATAAGTAGAATAATATTATTTACCGAGTGAGAGCTTTATATTTTACTGCAAGAAGTATATATTTAAAAGCTTCCAAACATCTGTCAACAAGTTTACTTTACACAATAAGCATACAAGATTTTAGTCAAACTTCAAACTTTCAAATTTACATGATGCTGTTTACAGACTTTTACATGCTCTTTCGCATAGTGCAGTGTTTTAATCACTTCAAACAATGAAAACAACGCATGAAACAGCCCAGAAACGTAGAAAAGCTATATCTATTTATTACCTCTATATACTGAAAAACCTAGAAAAATTTTGCCATAGTTCTCCTCTGCAACGATGTTAGGCGGAATTTGAAGTACTACCCAAAAATGCAATTAGGTAGTATTTCAATTAGACCACCCCTCAGGTGCTAGAGCGTGCCTTACTACACCCCTAACATGAGGAATTGTGTTTATTAAGACCCTCAACTGTCGCTAAGTAAGTAGAATCAACAATTAAGTTTGGACCAGCCTATCTAATCCTAGTCTCGGAATCTTGTTATTGTTGAGCTTCAGTGATAGGCACATCCACTCAACGTAAAAAGAAAAAGATATGCTTCACAGAAACATAGAAAGAAAGAAAAATAGTGAGGGTGATAACATTACATGATGCAGATGAAAATTAAAAAAAATAAGGGCAAGAAGCCAAGAAAAAAAAAAGGGTCAAGAAAAATAATGGGGAGAAAAAGAAGCTAAGAAAAATGTATAACTTGTGTCTACTACTATTGCTATAGTTGTTGTACTCCACAGAAAAAAAAATAACTTGACTGATTTCTTGTAGCATCCAGTAGTGTCCATCATGTTCATTCCCATTTGCCTGCTGCCTATACATAGTCATGATGATGATATAATTAGTATTGTATTCTTCAGTAATCAACGCCATATGATGTGGTACCTACCTCAACAACAGTCAGCAGTTCCAGTTGCACCCACCAGCAGTATCAGTATCCATTATTAATCATTCATTAGTCGTCGTCGTAACCTTATACTTGTTGTCTACAGATTGCATTAAAATGATACAATAATAATCAGTAATGTATCCAGCAATCTACATCATTTTTACTTACCTGATGAACAATTCATAACTGGTTCTGCATCTAATGTCCTTGAGCACCACCTTGTGCTTGTTGCCTATATTCTATCAAATTTGTGTAATCAGTAAGGTATTACTGAACAAAAGACACCATTGAAACTAACCTGATTCAGTGAACTCGAGAAACGTAGTAGCACTACCCATGGCTTGCAGACAGCACTAAAGCAGAAAAATCATTACCAACAACGACTGGAAGGTAGTAACGAACCAAGCGGAAAAAACAGCAGAACTATCAATGAGTTGTTGCAGATAGAGCCAAACCAGAGAGACACATTACTACCTATGACTTGTTGCAGATAGTATTGAACCAGAAACATGCAGCGCCAGATATTATGTTTAAATTGAGAATAAACAAAACCATTTTTGTCTAAAAAATAAGAGAGAGTTCAGTTAGGTGCATTTCAATAAAAGTAGTAGCAAACTACGTTACGTACCTAACTATGGAAGACATCAAAGATTCCAAGGAAGTGGCTGTAGCAGTAAGTCGAATTGTTGTCTCTCTGTTGTTGTCTTCTTGTTTGTTTTAAGGCAGTGGGTACCTATTCCGAAAAAGAACGAAAATGAATTAATAAATACTAGTGCTAAACAATCTATTTAGTAGCAGCAAATACACTTACTTATTACTAGCATATGGCAACACCGGTAACATGCTTCTTAATGAACTTGTTGCTACTGCTTTTAACAACATTAAAGTGTGTATAATAATAGTAGAACTGTCGCTGCCGTCGTAGCTGTAAGAATAGTATCAAAAACGGGGGAAAGAAAAAAAGGAAAAACGGGGGAGTGCAAAAGCAAAGTATTACGCATTTGACGTCACGAGGAGTTTTCTCTGTATAGGGTAGCTGATATCAAACTGAGATTAAAAGTTCTATTGATCCAAATGTTATTCCATCCTTCTTCAGATCTGTCATGGTCTAAAGCTGGCAGTTCTTGATAGTAAACGCTTAATCAAGTATATATCAAACTTGTGTAGAATTTGAATATGCATCGAATGGTATCAGTCGTGTCTGGTTTGGTCAACTCTAGATGTTTTAGACAAACAAAGCGTTTTTTGTCAAATTTTGATGGTTTTTCAAGAAAACCTCCATCTCTGTCAAAATAAACTTACTTGTAGCATTCATTATTATTGTAAAGCAAAAAATTTCCTATCATTTGAGCTCTTACTGGGAGTTCTAGCTTGACTCTACGTAGAGAAATGAGCAAAAACGTCTGACCAAAAAATCATCAGCTAATTTTCTTGCCTGTAAGAGTAAGGGAAATTTGGTCAAAGATGGCCAATTTTCCAAGGACATAACTTTTTGTGATATCTCTGCCAGTACTAGTCAGATTTGAACAAAACAAACACCATTCAATAGGTCTATATTAGTCCCAACATAATCTAAAAGTCAAAAACACCTAATAGACGTTCCCTTCATGAAATAACTCAAAGTCATGTATTTTAATAATTTGCCTCAAGCGGGCACTACCCGACATATTTTTGAAAATACTTACAATAACCATACCTTCGTATAGAGAATTAAAAACGAAACAAAAGTCAAGCACTACACAACATTGACTTACTTAGTAAATCATAGAGAAATATTCATCCAAAGTTCGTTCGTTTTTCACATTTTCCCTTATTACTGCTTCAAATCATCTATTACAAACACAAATTTAACACTCCCCAGTCAAACAAAGTACCACAAACAACTTTGACTATACATACAACTTGTAGTGATATCAGGGTGAGGTGAATCAGATACAATTAAAATTAACTGTATTTTATTTCTTCGTTGTTAAATGAAACTGAAGATTCCAGGTGATTTATCAAAGGACAATTTTGAATTAAAATCAAAATAGAAATTAAAGTGCCGTTTATTATGATGAATAGAATGTGGGTATTTATAGTACTAGATTCAGGGTAATAGGAACTGATGGATAAGAATCTATTAGATGTGACAGTAGATGGTTAAGAGATGTCAACATATCAATTGTTGTATTCAAGCATACATTCACTGGTTATTATCACTTTCGCCTCAGTTCATCCTGGCTATGCAGCACATCTTGGTCTGTCTTTAATTTGCTGTAACTGTCGTGTAGAGTCCTGCTGGTGGACCAACCTGCAGTAAAAATCAATAAAAAAAGCAGAAACAAGAATACAGTTATAACTCTTCTAGGTTTATTGTTGGAAGGGTTATAGTATAAAAGTAAAGCAAAGATCTATCTCTATTCTAAATAACCTCTGATATTTATACTGGTGATATTAATGTGAATCAAATTCCTAATTGGTAATTTGATCTTGACAGATTTGACATCTTTATGGGAAATATTGACGACACATTAAATGTTTATACTGTCTGGTAGTAGTACAACCGTCTTTAAATGTTTATGTTTAATAGTTTATCAATCCTCTTTTATCTGACTCTTGGTTCTCATCCAAGAGTTTCAGGCTAATTCTATTTAGATGGTGTGAAAGACTGCCAGTAGTTTACATCACGACCTATCAAAACCAGCCTACACAGGTTTATCTTTAGCCCTCCGTCATTTATACATTCGCAGTAGTCATGATCCAGGGCAGCTCATAATAAGATCAAATATAATATGAGCAGCGTCGCCCTGTAATTAATTTGGCTCTTTGCTTTCGTTTTTGAATACAGTGTTTAGACTAACGAAATATAGACAGAAAAAATACAATTAGAACTGAATATATCTATTAAGTTATTCCAAGATTGAATGAGGATCAAAACTAGTGTACGAATCGAAGGTATTTATAGTTATTTGACAGTGCCGCAGCAATAGAACCTTGATCCAGGATAGAGGATAATTGTATAAGCCTTCAACCAGTAAACAAGGACTTCGTGGATAAGAGTTGACAGATCACCAATTAGACAGAAGTCAAGGTGCGAACAATGGATAGAATGTTCTTCAGAGTAGACTTGGTGGGAGAACATTTATCAGAATTGAAACCCATTTCCAGGAACGCAATGCCATAGGCTACCACACTACAGGAACGTAATTGCACCAGGATATAGATTAGCCAGCTAATGGGACCACTCACATCTCCTTGCTATGTCTTAATAAAGCTATCATATTCTACTACGCAGCCTTGCTCACTCCTGCTGTATTATGCGCAGCAGCATAATACCTGTTCCTTGCTATGTGTTACGCACAAAGAATAAATAGGTTATAATTTGTAGCTTATAAAAAGTGTTCAATATTAGAAAAACAAGAAAATACTTATTTGAATAAGATCAGACACAAAAACTAAAGATTTATTGATGAAGACAAAATCTATCCTATTTATACTATTTCTGAATGCCAAAAGAGTAATTTATTTTGTGCCACGTTCATCACATCTGATGAACCTTGGCACCTTAGTAACTGAGATACACCTTTAATCGTCATAGCTTATTACATGTTGTTCCATAACACAGACATCTTTACCCATCAAGAGTACCTTAATCTTCACAGACAGTTGTAGCGATCCTGGCACAACACTATGATTTGATCTATATCCTAAACATACAGTTGAAACCTGATTAATCCTCGTGTTATCAATTGCTTTATTGTCAAATCTCGAATTCATCAAGCATCGACCAGAAAAGTAGATCTGCGTAGTCTTGGTGTGAGAGTAGTCTTCAGACTCTATATATATAATATCAATTTATAATAGTTATAATAAAACTCAGTTTAACTCTACTTTTTTTCTCTACTCTTACATCGATGGGGAAGCCTAAATATATTTACACGTTAGTGCTTATTAACATTTACTTTTTTCATTCTTAAGAAGTCAATATCATGGATAGCCATCACCCAAATTCTCAGAACCCTTGGGTTATGAACGTGGATTATCCTCCACAACCTGCTTTAGCTAATCAGGACGAACTGTTAACGACTTACGTACAGCAAATGGAGGCGGAAAATCACACTTTGAAACAACAAATGGATCTGCTTCAGCAGACCACCCATGAGAAACTTCTTGCAATGGAACAACGTTTTGATGAACGTCGTATGCAATATACCAACTTGCGTCAGGAGTTTACGCAAGTGCGTCAACACGCAGAGAACAACATTTCTAGTATGAGTCAGCAATCTCAAGCCCTGTTAATAAACTCCCTTCAGCAAGAAGAGCTATGAGACGCCAACAGTCGTGGTGATCGGTTCAAGGAGGAGAACATTATATTAACCACTACGACTACTACCCTACAAGAGGAACATGTGGCTGCTATCAAAGCCAATAATAGGACTCTCCAAGACCTCAAAACACTAAACGCCAAATATATGGCATTATTAACTGATTCCGAATCCCACGAAGGGGAGACGGCAACTCTTCAAAGCAGATTGGAACGCTTATGGGATGATAAAAGACAGTTATCAGAACGCAATGATACGTACAGGGAGAGTATTCTCGAATTGAAACAAACAACTAGGGGGCTTCGTCAGGTGTCCACTGACCAAGCAAACAACAATTCTAGTACACTCATGGCGGATCAAGCTTTTGTAGCCTCTGATTATGAATCCAGTGGTTTCCGTACACACATTCAGGTGACACAACATGACGGCGAATCAGCTGCTGCTGCGTCAGAAGTCAACTTCAGCTCCATTCATGTCAACAGCAATTAAGCCATGATGCCTGCATCTGGCGCTCGTTCAGGTCGTCACCCTGTTCCCAACAAGTTTACTGGCAATTGTAATGATCTAGTTACAGTCATTACATAGCTGACATTCAGCAATGTCAGTTCCCGATTAGTATAATTCCCTAAACCATATAAATACGCTAATGTCACAGATCAAATGAACCTTAGTGAATTTATCTGCTCTTCTCCCTTCCCTTTCTATATTTATTATTCCCCAATAAATATACCTTCGATCACATATATACTTAACATCTATAACCAATCGATTATTCCGTTGACCGATCATAGGTATTAATTGTATATAGTGATATTCATTGCAATTAGTAACACCAAAGCCTGCCTCATAGAATCAGCCAATTATATACCTCACATATATAAATCACCTTTGGAAATCCTGATCTATTACAGCAATCCTGACGTCGTCTCAGCCGTCCATTGGCTAGACCAGTTCCACAAAACTGTTCTATAGACTCATGCACTCTAATGAGCAAGCGTCAATCAACATAGTAGCTACCATACCGGACGTAATGGGCCGTGGTATTGACAATGGTTCTACTAGCTTCGTAGTACCTGCTCTTGTTTCGCATGGTGATGATGAGGTACCTCTAGAGAAGACCAAGGCTCTTTTTTTTTGGATACTGGCTCAATGATTTCAACGATCGGTCTCACAGAGGCTAAACGACTATGTTTAGACATCAAACCTGCTCCTCCCATTAGAATTACCTACGGTAATACTTCTCAAGGCATGTCAAATACTTGTGTCCGTCTCGTGTGTGAAATCCACCAGTCTCATCAGTCATTTCCTGCCTACTACCTCCTCCGAGTGGTTCCTCACCAAAATCACCCAATTAATCATCTTGGTATGGACTGGATGCTTCGAGCGAATGTGCTTCTCGACCCGTTATACAAAAAAGGTATGGTTTATTATCAAACTGACAGGTGTAAAAATAGACTGAAGAATCTCTACTGGCCAGGTAGATGATCCTTCTTATATATTCTAACAATGGATAAAAGTTCTACTCTTATGAAGGATTGACATATAAGTCAATTCAGATTAATTAAAGTAGCAATTCATGCTAAGAGAAATCTCAGTAAACTAAACATACTTTAGCTCATCTGGATGAATGATGAATAGACTCTTATCCGAAGTACCCTGATCTGTCCTTTGTATGAGGATTACTAATATCGATCTAGTAGCATGTATCCTATAGGTACAGTCTCTTGGTCTATATCAGTAGTATGTGTCTGAGTGTATATCATTGTTCTGTATATATCTTAGCACATATCTAGATATATGGCATGTCTATAGCATAACATATATTGTACAAGTCTGTAGCTAGTATCAAGGATATAAGCATATGTCATATAATAGTGTGGATCTTCAAGTGGTGCACATTTGATGCATACATCTTATATTGCATTGATCTTGGCATTTGACTAAATATAGTAAATATCCGCAGTCAACGTCGGGATAGAAGCATCAGTCTATAGCGCCATCCATGCTCATGGTGTCATCTATAGCCTACGTTTGTATATGGTATAAATCTGTAGTGTACATCATAGTTTATATCAGAATATGGTAACTGGATGAACTGTGTACGGAATGCAGATCATACACACCCAAGGATTTTTTCTGTGATTCAAATGGTAATTTTTTTGGTAATTCCTTTTTTGTAAGATTCTGAAGAAGCGCTTTGCCTATATTGGGAAAGCCAATCATATTACTTTCATTGTTACTAATAGACTTCATGATGCAATAAATGAGCTTTCATTGGAAGAGTTTAAGTCAGTTAAATGCGTTTTTATTATTCGATAATAAATAGAATGTTTCATAAACCATAATACTGCTATCCAGTATGCCCTAGTAATTGAGCTGTATCAAGTAGAAATGGATAATACGAAAAAGATTGAATGGTTTGATTAATAAATGTATAACAAACACTGCGCTGAGTTTGTTGGTGGAATAAGCGCATACATGCATACAAATACAAAGGCGATTAGTTATAATGTCTGCATAGTAGCACACTTCTAACAGAATAATACATACCTTATTGTTCCATAATATAATCAAAATAACCATCAATGCACTATGAAGAAGTGTACCCTGCTGGCATTTGATAAGAAGATAATTGCGTTAGTGTTGTATTTGCTTAGCAATTTATTAGGATCACATTCTTTGATACTATCAAGACAGTACCATCCTCTAAAAATTTCTGAGAGATAATCTAGATGAAAACTTATATATATATTATCTGTAGAAAAACTTATTGAACAAAAAAAAGCGCATGATGAGCAATGTAGAGATAGCGATGAATAATATATACAAAGTAGAGCTGATTGTATTCTAATAATTAGCTATATAATGTAAACGATTTATAATACTTCGCTGATAAAAGAGAGAAAAATGAAAGAAAAACAAAAGAGAAATTGTTGTGAAGAAGCCCTTAAGTGCTGTGCGGAATGAATTCGTGAAGCTGATCTTCGATTCAAAAACATAAAAAATCATAATTGGCAAGTTGTTATTTTCACTCTTTTCATTGTCAAAATGTTTAACTCTAGTTACAAACTACCCAAGCTCTTCACCTGCATTGAACCTGGTTGCGATAAAACATTTCCGTATCCAAGCAAGCTAAAAGAGCATCAGCGAACTCATGCCAATAAGAGGACTAAGACATCAAGCCATTCAGACATGGACGCCAAAAGACCAAACTACAATCAGATTTTGGTTAGAATGAATTGTTGTTGAGAAATAAACGAGCGGTTAAAAAACGCAAGATTTGAGCAGACGGTACTAACAAAAGAAGTCATTGAATTGATATATGAATATTGCTTGTAGGTCTACTAAAAGTTGTTTGAGACACTTTGTTTGACTAGGATGTGCTAAAATTGTGTTTTTCATAATAGACGATGAGAAGCAGCAATCAGGGAAAACGTGAAAAATGATGCAATTTTGAATGGATATTTCTCTATGATTTGATGTATCACTTCCAAACCGGATCTCGAAATACAGTAAAACATTTAGTTCAAGCACAGATCACATCAGTTCATAAAATATCAACATGAAACTTGATTCAGTTACTGATTTACTCATCGTATGTTCAGGACAATAGATTGTATCTATTGTTCTATCACCCAGATCTTCCCATTTAACACCTTATCCTCATCACATCAAATCCCTCAGTTCGAATAGTATATAAACCCTCTTATTTTCCAATGTAATAAACGATATTCTTTACCTGATTAATTTCATACTCTTTTACAAATAATTTATTTCTGATAAATCATGATTGACTAAGTGAGTTAATGTTGCATAGTGCTTGACTTTTGTTTCCTTTTGATTATCTATACGATGGTATGGTTATTGTTAGTGTTTTCAAAAATATGTCGGGTAGTGCCTGCTTGAGGCAAATCATAATACATCGCTTTGAGTTACTTCATGAAGGGAATGTCTATTAGGTGTTTTTGACTTTTAGATTATGTTGGGACTAATGTAGAAGACCTATCGAATGGTTTTTGTTTTGTTCAAATCTGACTAGTACTGGCAGAGACATCACAAAAAGTTATGTCCTTGAAAAATTGGCCAACTTTGACCAAATTTGCCTTACCCTGACAGGTTAAAAAACTAGCTGACAATTTTTGGGCCAGAAGTTTTTGCTCATTTCTCTACATAGACCCATGCTAGAACTTCAAGTAAGAGCTCAAATGATAGACAATTTTTTGCTTTACAATAATAATGAATGTTACAAGTAGGTTTATTTTGACAGAGATGGAGCTTTTCTTGAAAAACCATCAAAATTTGAGGAAAAACATTTTGTCTGTTTGAGAAGTCTAGTGTTGATCAAATCAGACAAAAGTAATGTCATTCGATGCGCCTTCAAATTCTAGACAAGTTTGATATAAACTTAAACAGATGTTTCTTATCAACAATTGTCAAGTTTAAGTCATGACAGAATTCATCATCATGAATAAGGCCTCATTCGAAGCAATATGGATTTCAACCTCAGTTTGATAATAGCTACCCTATATCCAGAGTACACTCGTGACGTCAAGTTTGCAACTTTTTTTTTTTCTTTCCCATTCCCCCGTTTTCCTTTTTTCGATACCCCCCGTTGTTTTTATTACTACTTTTACTGCCAAACCTATTATTCATCTTGTTATTGAAGGCAATAGCAGAAAAGTCATCAAGCCTATGATTGTTGCTAGTTGCTAGCATATGGAGGTGGTGAGTGTATTTACTGTATCAATTGTCCAAGTCTATTATTAATTAATTATTCTTTTTCTTTGTTGACTGGAATAGCTACCGACGACTGCTTCAAAACAAAAGAAGAGAACAACGCAACAACAACTGGTGAACACCACTGCTTCGACTTCTTACGTTATTGCCACCACCACCGCTTATCTGAAGTCGTATCAAATGCCTTTTCTGAGTATGGTATGTACCAGTGGTGGCTATTATTACTTTTCTTCGAATCGTAACTAACTGAATTTTCTCTTATTTTTAGGAAATCGTTGTGTAGTATGTTCTAAACTCCAGCAAGACCTCTGGTGCTATTTCTTGCTGCTTTAACACACTCTGCAGCATGTCAATTGCAATGCTGTTTTTGCCTGGTTTATTGCTGTCTACAACAAGTCATTAGTAGCGTTGCTGCTCTCTGGTTTGGTGCTGTCTGCAAGTTATGGGTCGTGCTTGTCTCTCTCGTTTGGTGCTATCTGCAAGTCATTAATAGCACTGTTTGTGTCTGGTTTGGTCCTGTCTGCAAGTCATCTCAAGTGGCGTTACTCTCTGGTTTGGTGATTTCTTCTGCAAGTCATTTCTATTGCTACGTTTCTCGAGTTCAGTGGATCAGGTTAGTTTCAATGATGTCTGCTGTTCAATAATATCTTACTGATTACACGAATATAATAATAGAATATTATAGGCATCAAGCACAAGGTGGTGCTCCAGAATATTAGATACAGAATAGCTAGTTGTGGTTTGCTCAACAAGTAAGTATAAACGATGACGCAGATTGCTGGATATATTACTGATTATTATTATTGTATCATTTTAATGCAATCTGTAGGCAACAAGTATAAGGTTACGACGACTAATGGATAATTAATGATGGATACTACTGGATGCAACCGGAACTGCTGACAGTTGTCAAGGTATGTAGTATATCATATGATGGCGTTGTTGATTGAAGAATACAACACTAATTATATCATTTTGACTATGTATAGGCAGGCGAATGGGAATGAACATGGACACTACTGGATGCTGCAAGAAATCAGTCAAGTTTTGTTTTGTCGAGGACAACCATAGCAATAGTTGTTGTAGTAGATACAACCCATTATTTATTTTTGATTGTTTATTTTTCTCCCCCTTATTATTTGCCTTAACTCTCTTTTTTCTTTGGCTTTTGGCCCTTATTTTTTTTTAACTTTCATCTGCATGTCATGTTGTTATTACCCTCCCCCCTATTTTTTTTTCTTTCTTTCTATGTTTCTTTGAAGCATACCTTTTTTTTTACGTTGAGTGGATGTGCCTATCACTGAAGCTCAACAATAACAAGATTCCGAGGCTAGGATTAGATAGGCTGGTCCAAACTTAATTGTTGATTCTACTTACTTAGCGACAGTTGAGGGTCTTAATAAACATAATTCCTCACGTTAGGGGTGTAGTAAGGCACGCTCTAGCACCTGAGGGGTGGTCTAATTGAAATACTACCTAATTGCATTTTTGGGTAGTACTTCAAATTCCGCCTAACATCGTTGCAGAGGAGAACTATGGCAAAATTTTTCTAGGTTTTTCAGTATATAGAGGTAATAAATAGATATAGCTTTTCTACGTTTCTGGGCTGTTTCATGCGTTGTTTTCATTGTTTGAAGTGATTAAAACACTGCACTATGCGAAAGAACATGTAAAAGTCTGTGAACAGCATTTAAATTTGAAAGTTTTTTGTCGTCAGGCAACTTTTGTGCTAGAAGGCTTACAATTGTCTATGTATATATAAGATCAAGGCATTCTTTGATAGGCAATTCTGATGTAATGGGGTATGCTACCAGGTCACATCTCATCAGCTTATGAGCAGCAGATCAGTCCGCAAAAAATGAATAATATCATTTACTGTCTTGTGTAATGACTCATAGATTTAGTATAAATAGCTCTTTAATTTTATTAATAAACATCAACTTTTATTTGTGTCTTGTACAATTATTGCTAAACTATCTTTCGCTGTTCTGGTTACTGTAGTATTATAAGCTGGCTTACGATTTAATTTTCAATTATTGATACAAGAAATTTACTAAAAAAGCAAAGTATTTTCTACAACACTCCTAATGCTTTTATACCATGTGCTTATATTAAATAACATGTAAACAGTCTTTCAGTTATCCACAACTTGTGGATTGGCTTACACTGAAGACTGAAGCAAGCACTGCAGTCCATTTAGCATTAATTGCTTAAAACACAAAGGTTGATCATTCAAAAAGTTCTTTTCAGATACACCGGTAGTGCTTTTAACAGCTGCTCGGGATCAACCACCTGCTAGTAAAAAACAGTCTGCATTTGATCCCGTCAACAACTTGATTTTTCCATGGGATGCAAGAACTGAAGTTCTAGTCCTGCATTGCTAGACATGAATCTACGCTCTTACTTGTATATAAAGACATTTAATACTGACAGTGGCAATACACCTTTTCAGAGGTGAATCTATTTCGCATTAGCCTAATGTAAGATATCATCGGATGTCCCTCATATACATTTAACGTATCAAACAAACTACAATGACATTGCCTTCTACAAACCTGCTTGTTTTGCTGCCTGGTGGTGAATCCAATGTTTTTGCAGATAATTAAATTTCAAAACTCATTATTAACAAACAAATGACTAAACCGCTTGCAGTTGTACAGAGCTGTTCTGCTGTTTTGAATTTAGATGCCAAGAAATGGATCAAGCAGACAATTGATATCCCAGCTTGAACAACTTGCAGAGATCAAGATATTCATATACGTACAACAACGCTTATGGGACCCACTTTGATATTGACATTTTACAACAATAGTAGTCGTGCTTGAAAAACAAAATACTCTATTATTCGTCATATGAGGTACACTGGTTTCAGAGACAAATAATGCTTTTTTTTGTTTAATTTTTATTAAAGATGGGCTGCTTGTATTTATTTTTCATTCATTACATCTATCAAGTGATGGGGGGCCATTTCATGTGAATGTTGAAAAAGAGCTATTTGCAGTGGTAAAGTTGACACAACTCGAGTCGGAGAGCAGTTAAAAGTATCGGGTAAAGCAGGCCAAATAGAGCAAATGTTAGACATCAAAATGGTGCCACCCTTGTGCGCTTGAAGTAGCGAAATGGGGCGAAAAGTAGAGAAAACGATGTTTAGATTCTAGACTCACATGATTCACATAATACGAGTATAAAGCAAGCGAAAGTAAACTTTTTAAGATTTGCATAAATCGTTTTTTCAAACAATGTTGCAGTAATCGGCTACTTTAGAACATCTCAAGTGATCCTTATACATGTGCATCTATCCATAATAGAATTCACAAATGTATCTATATTAAAATATGAAGGGCTAAATTTCTACCACAAGAACACTTAATAAAGCATTCGGATGCATCCATCAAGGTTGAGAATACTTGTTTGTAGCCGTTTTTTCTTGCTATGAAATTACCCACCCTTTTGTGCTGTACTGTATGTACATGAATTCATTTGGCGTGAAATAATCCCTCCCTTAGCACAGCAACATTAATATCATATCCTCAATCTACAACATTTGACGTTCGACACTAGTATCCTCAAAGCTGTCATATTGATATGCCGTGCTCTAATCTTAATATTCTATCCATAGTTGCCCAGGATGGAGCTCTACACGAGTATTTTGAGGAGTATGAATATGAAGAATTAGAACCTGCTGATCAAAGGCTTACAACCTTCAAGTTTATCAGAAAGAGGGTCAACATTTAACAAAACCAGATGGCTTCCTCGTTAGCATCAGGTTTATCGAGCCAACAAGTACAACATTTTGTCTTGAAAGGTAGCACCCACCCCATGCAATCAAAGCAATCTCCCAGGAAGACTATCTAAAGTACAGCACAGGATGGCCAGGCATAGCCATTGAATGCGAATCTTTGGAAATTTTTAAGCTGGATCTTGGTGCACTTGTGGTAGAGTTGAAGATTGCCGCTGAGCAACAGATCAAAAGCATCAAGGATTCGATGCAGGAGGCTCGTATTGCTCTTTTGCAGCAATTGCATCGATCAGTCTAAACATTGCTCTAATGATATTGCTCATCCACAACCCACAATAAAGCCCTCTTGAAAATATCTATCAGCATTGCCAATATCAATGAGCATTTAGCAATACAAATTTGATCAAAAAAGAGTAGTGCTTTGCGCTATGGTTCCTAGAGAAGTTTCTTTCCTTGCATAGCATTGACTACAATACATGTCGTTTTTTTAGGTGTAGTCTTGAATTTTACTGAGTGAATAGTTATTGAAAAGGTTTAACTCTTGCATCATTGGATGAAAATAATCACCCCGGAATATCGCTTGCTTCTAGATATTAGCAATAAAAATACTAATGAAGTGTTCATTCTTGATAAATCCCTAGAAACGTACAAGATAAAGAGACCTAGCGATGAACAAAGCCAGCATCGATAGATGGGCCAATAAATCGGAATGTAAGACTGAAAGGTCTTATTTGATCTTCACTGACATTTGGCCAATTAGGACACAACATCTTCCATCTCAGCATTGGGAAATTCGTCACATCAATAAATGTTTTGGCAGAAATATCTAGAAAAAAAAAATCAAAAATGATAAATATATATATAAACACCAAGGGTTTATTTCGATTACATTTTCTCGAAACTTACATTAATATTTTCAATCTATAATTTGCCCATGAATGTCAACCATATTACAAGACTAATTCAGCCAGCTGTCAAAGCAGCAGTTTCATGGCAATCAAAGCAAGCTACAATAGCAAAAGGTAGCACGACTAACAACCCCTCAGTAGAACAACAGCATTGCTAATACTTCACTCATAGCCATCAAAAAATCATCAGTTGGGATTGCACCATCTCTTTACATACATCAACAACAACAGCAACAACAAAAGGTATGTCTGTAGACTCAATGTCGTATGCAATGCAACATGTTTGAACGGAACAGCTGACATGGTGCAATAGAGAGGATTTCATGCTTCTTCAATAAACAAGCAACAGAACAAAGATCCGTATAAGGTTCTAGGCGTATCCAAATCATCATCTCAAAGCGACATCAAAAAAGCTTATTACAAGGTAAGATTTCAATGGAAAGGAAGAATTATGCAGTTTTGATTGACTTTTAAAAAAAAATCAGTTGGCAAAGCAATATCATCCTGACACAAATAAAGATAAAGATGCCCGAGAAAAATTTGTACAGATTCAGGAAGCATACGAGATATTGTCAGATGAGCAAAAGAGAAGCCAATACGATCAATATGGACATGGGTTTGATGGTGCTGGAATGGGAGGATCGGGTGGCCCAGGAGGATTTTATGGTGGCAGTGCTGCTGGATCAGCCTCAGGTGGATTCCCTGGAGGGTTTGACCCAAACGACATATTTTCTCAGTTTTTTGGAGGTGGATTTTCTGGAGGTTTTGGTGCTGGTGCTCCTGGCAGTGCGGATCCATTCCGCACTATGAGTGGCGAAGATATTCAGGTACATTATCGCAAAGATTGACCATGACAACATCTTTTTTCTAATGTTTATATAGGTGCCACTCACTATCGATTTCATGGATGCTGTCAAAGGCGCTAAAAAGTATGTCACTATCAATCCAGTTACCACATGTCATACCTGTCATGGATCAGGGCTTAAATCAGGTAAAAAGAAGACTCAATGTGGTGTTTGTCACGGATCAGGCGTTCAGACAGTGCAAATGGGTGGATTCAATATGCAAACAGCTTGTCAAGCTTGTGGTGGTGCTGGTTCATCTATCCCTCGTGACGCAAAATGTACTACGTGTGATAGCGTAGGCAAAGTGCGAGAGAGGAAGCAAGTGGAAGTAACTATTCCCGCTGGTGTGGATAATAATTCAAGAATTAGAGTACCCGGCGCTGGTGATGCACCTATTAAAGGACAAGGACCAAACGGTGATCTGTTTGTTTCGCTGAATGTAAGTTTAACATTGAAGGTTAATTCGAATATTCTACTTATACGCAAATATAGATTCAACCATCAAAAGTATTCCGCAGACAAGATGCCGACATTTTCTATGATGCCAAAATACCCTTCCATAAGGCCTTACTTGGAGGAAGAATACGAATCCCAACGATTGATGGTGAGGTGGACTTGAAGATACCTTCTGGATCCCAGCCAGACGACAATATCGCTCTGCGAGGACGAGGTATCCAGCGTTTAAGAGGTTCTTCTAGGGGCGATCAAATTGTTCAATTGAAGGTTGAACTGCCGAGGTAAAATGATTGATTTTTTTTTTGGAATTGTTACATTTGATCTAACATTCTATATAGAAACCTTCGCGGAAAGCAAAGAGAGATTATTGAAAAGTATGCCTCATTAGTGGATAAAGAATACAAACAACCATCGTCAAATGACAGCGACGATTAGATTAGTATTCCAGTACCGCAAACTATAGGTCATTTTGACTCGTAATACTCATATAGACTTCATAAATATAAATAAACTGTATATCCATGTCAATTAAAAGCGAAGTCTAGAAGATTCTTATGTATCAATGGAGTTTGTGTCCTGTAACTAGAAGGAATATTCCAAATGCATCACATTGAAACATACCAAAAGGATACCCGTTTTAAGGTTTGGGTATCATTCCCGTTGGAATTAGTCGCAGATTTGGATTTTGACATTTCAGTGGGGCTATCCTCAATAAGAATAAACATGCACGATATTAAACTGGTATTTTAACTGTAAAAATCGTTTAAACAAGACTGCCTCAAGTCTAGGCTTAATAACTGCCGAGAAGCGTCATAACCAAGTGCCTAAATGAATGCGCAAAAATCAAACAGGTTTAGATGCATTACCTGGGACTTAACTCAAAATGCATTTGTACACTATAAATGCTGCTCATATGACCATTTTCACGAATCAATCCTTGAGATCATATATCATTTTTGACAGAAATAGTTTGAAATGTGCAGAATTTTAGCGCCCATCGCAATAGCAGCTCTTTGATGCCATATATAAAAAAAAAGTTCTATGACAATCGCTGCTTCATAGTCAAGTAAGGCTATTTCTGATACTCTAGATTGCGTCAATCAAATTCACTAAAAGTACTTCACAACACTGGAAGTTCTGTTCCCCTAATGTTCCTATGCATCAAGGAAGGGCGTGCCTGAAGTCTGGTCATACTGATCTAGACGAATCTCCTTGTTTTCTTTTTCTTACAGAAGGACCCTTGATTAAAGCAAAACTTTTATACTTGAGAATTAACGTTCCTACAACACCCCTACCATAAATCAAGAAACTGTCTAAACAATTATATCATTATCAGACTTTAGTGCTAGCGTGATCTCATGAGAGCGTGGAATCGTTACAGCAATATCAGAGGGCAGGTACTCATCTGAAAAAGGAAAGTTGAGGATCCCAATCATCATGTATCAAGTGAGCTAATTCTGATAGAAGCGAAAAGAAGTTTTACACGTTTTACGTCAGTCCAATAAAAATGCTATTTTGGTTTTTCCGTTTACACTGGCTTTTCGTGAATAGCATTTGAAATGTTGTATGTAATATTAAGGAGAGAACTCGAGAACGAGACGGGAGAATGATGTCAACTGAGAATTACTGCATTTACAATAGGTCCCATGGTGAAGAGCGCTCTCTTTCAACAAACGTGCAGTTCTTGCACGCAACAGCTCGGCTTTTAGTGTCACCAAAAATTTCATTTTGGCTTGTCCCAACGAATTGTACGTGTATGCAGTGTGGGCGGATGCATCTGGAATATACATTAAAAGTTGCAAAATCTATGTAGATCAAAATGACATGAATTCGTCATAATTCTTTGCAAATGTACAACTTTCTTTACAGTTATTGAACCAAATGGCCCTTTTTTAGTCTGCTTTTTCACTTGCATAACAAAGTGTTACACTTGTAAAATTGCTCTTTCCACTGATCTTGAAAGAGATCGTTTGATTTAGATCATGAAGATCGGGCTTCCACAATTATAGTCGATTCCTAAATCAACCAAAAACTTAATGAGTTGATTTCTCACTTCAATCATTAAACAGATGACAGGCATGGTCAAGAAAGAAGCTCATTTCGTCCCGCCATCTGGTATAGTGTGCACTAGAGAAATGCTTCTTGAGTCTTCCATTCGTCTAATAGGTCTGTTTGGAGTTGTACAAGGAGAGGAAATCTTCCTTTTTCATGCCTCTCCGCCCGATTTTTCGGGTGTGTAACTGAACCTGTTATGAAGAAACAAATGTCCAATTTACCATGGCAACCCCCAAGGAACCAATTAATTAGTAATAGTATACACATATTGGATCAAAATCAAATCAATCATTTTATTTTTATAGGAATTGGAAAAGTTTTAACAGATAGAGAACAAGACAAAGAGGGGTATTTTGAGCGGATACGAGTATATACATGCAGTCAATTGGGTTATAGTACAAAGTTCACCATATTTACAAAAATGGTAAATTCCATATTTTTCAGCTTTTTATGATCTAGCAAATCATTCTTGCTGTAGGTGGTGTTGCAGGATTTGTGGACACCGATTTTGTTGATGAGGATGGAGATGGAATCAAGTGTTCGCCTTTAGCTAATTGAGCTTTTGTGTACGCGCATAATTGACGAGCATATTCACATCTTGCCATGGCCATAATTTGATCTCTGGTGTATCTCCTTGGCTCAGTCAATTTGCTGATGGATGCTTGTTGTTGTTGCTTGGTAGTAGCAGTAAAAGTAGTGGAAGTAGTGGAATAGGTCATTTTTTTTTGTGTGTGTAGGTAATAATAAAAAAAGCTGTGATGAAAAAAATTGAGAAACGAATGCTCGCTCTATTTATATAAAAATTTCAAATGGAGGATTTGTAACAAATAAGAATGCATGTTGTACCAAGATTTTAGGAACTTCTTTAAATAGAAATGAAATGATATCATTAAAGCCCTCCCTCTTTCCTAAAGCTGTCCGAATCCCTAAAGTAGCCCCTTCCTATTAATGATGTAAAATAGGCTATTCCATATCGACTTGATTGGTGAATCTTTGAGCTGCTTGGTGGTTTATAAAACCGTACGACAAGGTAGCTGCCTATCAAGGAGATAAAAAATCATCCAATCAGTCTCAACATTTGGCTGCTCTTTCGAGACTTATGTGTCTTCATTGATGCAAACACGACTTTCCTTTTTCCTGCAATACCACATCTCACGGCTGTTGCCAGAATATTCATGTCATCTCATGGGTATTTCATAGTGGTCCTCTAGTAAAGACATCCCCAAAGTCTTGATATACGTGTCATTACAAGGCGAGCTTGCATCCTGTAGCTTCAGCAGCCTGAGCGGATTTTATACACATATGAGTATTACTATCTGCACCATTTTCAAAATATCGACTTTGGCTTATCACGTTTATTCCAACTGAAAAGCGTTGTCAGACAACAAGGCGAACCTTGGATTCACTCAATGAATTACGACGAAAAAAAGCATCCAAACGCTAGTCAGCTTCCTCCATCTTGCATCTTTTCATGATCATTTATTTATTTATTTATTTACAACCATCCGACATGAAGCGATAGAATACAGCTACCCCGAATGCCTCTAGTTGACATCTGATGAAGCATCTCGTACAAATCCTGCTGTCGAAATAAAATCGCTCTCCCATCTCTAAAATAACATGATGATGAATGTGACCTCTTTCGGGGGCTTCTATTGAGAATACGAATGTTTGCGTTATCCATTTGCATATTCTTCTCCTCTTCTTGTATATATAAACACTATGGCTACACCGCAAATACCTTTTATAAGTGCTCCGTTCAAGAAAACAGACGATGTTGACTGGGTTCATCCCCTCAAGAAATACATTGCTCGCTTCTATCAAGATGATCCCGAGAAATACAAGGAAGAAACTCAATCATTTAATAGGTTACGCCAAGATATCCGCGGTGCAGGAAAGGATTTCACAGGTAGAGACCTTCTCTATCGCTATTTTGGACAACTGGAACTACTAGACTTGCGTTTTCCTGTTGACGAGAAGCACGTCAAGGTCTTGTTCAACTGGTAAGTTGCCAGGGATGGGTGTATGTGTCTAGGTTATCTAATAGTCTGCTTCATCAGGTACGATGCATTCAATAACCGCGCCATCTCACAGTACTCTCTCGCATTCGAAAAAGCAAGCGTTATATTCAACGAAGCGGCTACTTTATCCGCTATTGCAAGCTCTCAGAACAGAGCTGAAGCTGAAGGTCGCAAAAAGGCTTTCCATTACTTTCAAGCGTCTGCTGGCATGTTTCAATACATCAATGATAACTTTTTACATGCTCCGTCTGAAGATTTGAGCCGTGAAACTGTGAATATGCTCTCAGAATTGATGCTCGCTCAAGCGCAAGAATGTTTCTTGGAAAGCAGTATTCGCGAAAAGACCAAGGATGGATTGATTGCTAAATTAGCAAGCCATGCTGCTTGGGTGTATGGTAATTTGGTGGACTCGCTCGGTGATGCGGTCAATCGCGGTGTAGGTGTCGACAAGTCTTGGATCGTACTGTGTCAGATAAAGCAAAAGTACTATGCTGCAGTTGCTCAAGAGCATAAAGCTGCTGCCTGTGAAGCAGAGGCCAAGTATGGTGAGTGTGCTGGACGTTATGCTGCTGCTGAATCTGCCGCCAAGGAAGCTGTCAAACTAGCCAACAACCTGAATTCAGCTCTTTTGTCCTCCAATCATGCAAACGGCACTGTTCCCTCTGAAGGCGGTGCTGCTATCCAAGAGCTCTGCAAGAACATGAGTGCTAATTGCACCGAGAAATTGACGACAGCAAACCGTGATAATGACATGATTTACCATGAAACTGTGCCTCAAGAATCCATTTTGACTCCCATCGACCGTCTCAAGGCTGTCAAATCTATTCCAATTGCTGAATTGTATGGCCCTGATGAGATGAAGAAGGTGATTGGTGCTGACATCTTTTCCAAGCTGATTCCTATCAGTGTTCATGAGAGTGCCTCACTGTACTCTGAAGAAATTGCCAAACTACTGCGATCAGAAAACGAGAGATGCGACATTGCTAAAGCAGAGTTGAATGCTTCTTTGGATTATATGAAACTACCTGGTTCTCTCGGCAAATTCAAGCAACAACACCAGCTCAACTCGTCGTTAGATGACTATGCTACGCCTCCCTCTGATGTCAAATCTTGGGCTGACCAAATTGCTGCTGAAGAACACCGCTCGCCTGTTTCTGAGCTATTGAACACGTTGGCTGCCCTAAAGACCAGAGCGAGACAAGCTTTGGATGAAGCTAGCTTGAATCTGGACAAGGAAATGAGAGATTGCGAGCAAGGAAGAGTGCAGTATGCCGATCAATGGACTCAACCTCCTTCAGGCCCACTTACCACTGAATTCCGGCACGACATCTCAAACCATCGTCGTACTCTGGATGGTGCATCTCAATCCGACAATCAATTGATGGGCAAGTACGACTCTGTGAGACGAAATATCGAGATTTTGAAGCATGGAGGTCAAAGCAGAGAGTTGGAAGGCGCTTATGCCGAGTGCATTTCAGCCATTGCTGGTGGCAATTCACCCAAGAAGGATGCAGGTGTCAATTTGCTGGACATTGATATCGCTGCTGAGAGCGAAAAGAAGGATGGCGATTTGAATGAGAAGGTGAAACGCATTGAATTTATTATTGAAAAGCTGCGTAAAATTGAGAGCGACCGTGAAGATACTTTCCGTGACTTGAAGGATAAGGTAATTAGGGGAAACATAACATCTTAATGGAAAGAGACTAACAGCTGCCCGTGGCAGACTATGCAAGATGATATCTCTCAGCTCCTGATCCTCAACAAGAAGGCCAACGTCGAGCAGCACATCTTTTCCACTGAACTGGAAAAGTATCGACCCCATCAACAGCGTATCTCTGCTACTATTCAACACCAGCAGCAAACTATTCAAGAATTGACATCTGCTTTTAAGGATTTGATGGAAGGAAAAGAGGCTCAGAACCTGCAATCGCAGCACGATAAAGCAGACCGTCTTCGCCGCAATCTGACATCTGACTTTAACGAAGCCAGATCAGTGTATAATGAAATCAAGGACGGTTTGAATAGAGGCATTCAATTCTACTCTGGTGTCCAGGATACTGTTGATTCATTGCAACGCAATATTCATCGCTTCATCTCTGAACGTTCCAACGAAAGAAGTCGACTGATGGACAGCATTGAAAGTAATAAGAGCTCTCGTGAACAAGAATTGCTCCGTGAAACTCTGAACAAGTATGCAACTGCTCCACCTCCACCTGCTCCTCTTCAGTCGGCTCCCTCTTCTTCATCCATGTCATCTACTAGTATGTCCCACTTGACAAATCAAACTCGTCAAATGTCCATCAATGAGCCCACAGCTCCTTCCAGTGGTTATACGCCTGCTCCTCCACCAAAGCCTCAAGCTTTTGTTCAACAGCAGCAGCAGCAATACCATCATCAGGCACCTGCTCCACCACCATCAACAAACCCTTCGCCTTATGGTATTTATGGTTCAAACATGCCACCCGCTACATACCATCAGGCACAATCTCCATACGCCCCTACGCCTCAATCTCCTATGCAGCATATGCCTCCCCCTCGTCCCATGTATAACCAACAGCAACCATATCAGCCTCCTCCCAATAACTATGCTGCTCCACCTCCACCTCAACAGCAACAGCAACAACCACCTCAAGGGTATTATGGTAACATGCAAGTACCACCTCCATTGCCTCAACAACCTCAATATCACCATCAAATGCCACCTCAACAACCTCAATACACTCCTCCTAATCCTCAAATGCAAGGACAGCCTCATCAAGGTTACCAACCTCAATATCAGCCTCAACAACAATGGCAGCAACAACAGCCTCCTCCTCCACAACAACAACAACAACAACAGCAACAACAATGGCAGCAGCCAATGTATCAACAACAACCACAACAAAGACCTCCTCCTCCTTCAGGAAATTTGTTGGATTAAAAAACTGACTGAATATACTTAATATCACAACTTAATAATAAACTTTATACATTGATATCACTATAGATCACATACCGTGGTTAGATAAAGTGCCATAATTTCAATCAAACAAAATATTCTATGTTTCTTGACATCATCCATGGGAAACTTATATGTTTCTAATTCCTGCCACTTCCTCTAAACGCGATACTTCATTGATGGTTATGTGTCAACAACACAGCTCAATAACATTAAATATCTAACTGATATTCAAGTATAGTAGGCCATATGGAAAGCATGCAGCGTGTTGTTTCTCTTCAATAAGTCATGTAGCTGTCAGAATCACTCATTGAGCCTGCAGAATACTGCTTGAATAGTAATATTCTGTGCCACACTCCCCAATAGTTCGCCCTAAAACCAAACTACGAAGCGTGATTCCAACTTTATAACACGCATGGTATCTAGATCAATGAACGCAGCATACTCAAACTGCATGCTATGTCAATTCTCATCGTTTTCGGGACTGTAATAGCTTAGAATACAGCTAAATTTGATGATATTGAGCAGCCTATATCTCCCTTTATAGGCTGTTTTAAAGCTTCAGAGTGGTGTCAAACGATTGCTTTTGAATAGTACTTCCTTGCCGATGCTTTATCTCAAATTTTTTTGGATCATGACAAATCGGTCCATGTCCCCGTTTTTTGACGAGTACAAACAAGGAAGAATCATCGAAAATCAAACAATTGCATTTTTCACCCCCAAAACGACATTTTGCACCATGACATGCCATAATGAAAAAAAACCTAGAAGTCTAATTTATCTTGTAAAATTGCCATGTTGGGTATTCATTTATACGAAAACTGAGCTTTCGACTGAAAACGCGCTTTACATTTTTGGTAATTTTGGAAATATTTTTGGTGAAACATGAAGTAGTTACTAGCACCATTCGATAGAGAATTCAAAAGAACACTTCAAACTATTAATATGCTACGTAGAGTCTATATAGCGTTCATTGAGATAGCATTGATGAAAAGCATTTCGATGTCCAATTCAATATAATTTTGGTCCCAATGTCCAAAAAACTGGAGGCGGGGATTAAATCTGTTTTCAGTGCCTGAAAAATCTTAGGCCTGAATCCATAAGAATGAGCGATACATCGAACGCCAATGAAAGTAAAGTATGTCATAGATAGTACTACATAATAGCTCGATTAATGGGCTACAATGAAATTATACTTTTATAATAATGATATGTTTTAGATGTATTGGAGCACTTTTTACAGGATGGCCTAAATAGAACAATCGGTGTCCTTAAGAATGAAGTACTATGGCGGTCGCAAACACTCAGAACCGTCTTGTATGGCGATTTGGACGTTGGGCATTTTCTCCATTGTCACCACCTACTTCTTCAATGTGACAAGGGTTACGATTTTGCGGTTCTTCATGCCCATAGGAACGAACACATCGCCTGATAAAGGCAACAAAAATGCCTGATTATAGCCTAAAAAGTAGAATAACACCTCGTTGAACCTTTTACACTGATAGTTTACGGACTCTTTTTTTTTTTAATCTGATCAGTAATCATGATCATTCTCGAACTCACATATCAGTCCATTGATGCTGACATAAACACAGACGGTGAAGCAGCTAGGCACACTATTGTGTGTAGTTTGATTCAAACGGAAATCGTACGTCAATTGTTTGCCAACAAATCTCACATCCAATGGCTAGAGTTGATCTATTTATATACAGTTTAGTTGAATTGAAAGAAAAAAGGGATCAACCGAGGGTTTTACACAATAATGATATAAACCAAAGAGTGAAACACAGCCTACATTCACCCGGACAATTTTTTGTTGTAAACACTATGTTATGTTTGATATTACTCATGTTCAGTTGATCCTAGACTATGAATAAACAGTTTAGCCATCCTCTTTTGATGTAGATCTAAAAAAAAAAAGACTTCGTAGTCTGCTTTTATAAATCTTTAGCAAATCTTTCAATGGATGATCGCATATAATATGGTCCTTGGCACAATGAGAACAATGAGCATCATGAAATAACTGACCCGAGTTGGAATTTCTCGTTTTCTTGTGCGTGTTTTTGATTTGTTACATAGTGTGCTCACGCCAAGCTGTATAATAGACTCATTCTTCATCCTGATACTATCCAATTAGCAATCTTGGTTCTATAGTCTGTTGCCAAGGGATTTTAGGTTGAATCCTACTCCTCGGGTCTCTCTTTTTTTATACATAGGAGATATATCACAGCTGCAATCTAGAAACAAAAAATGACATATAAATTCCTAATTGAGAAGTAATTTCCGTGTTAGAATTTGTTCTATTTTTAAAAATGGGTCTAGAAAGGCACATTTTAAGAATAGAGGAATGCCTGCTTAGAAATTTAGATAGGTATATAGTGGCTGACTAGTTATCATAGTGAACAAAGATATTCTGAAAGTTTCAACGCATGAACAGCGATATATAGATGCAGATTTGAGCAAGTATCAAACGTCAGATGCGTATATTCCAGACCCTTTTTCGATTGTTTCGCAGCTGTTGACCTGATAAATCTTCTTGTTACCGCTGCGTCCCAGGCTAGATCAAGCCATGTTGAGTTGATTCCCTTAATTGGTAACCATTTGACATTCTTGATTTGACCCCTTCTTTATCGCTTGAGAATGACATTGTTTTTTTTTCTAGTGGATGAATGGGTAGAATCTAGCACCATCTATCAATTGGTTTAATTGAATCGGAGCGAGCAAGATGACAGAAGCAGCAGCAGCAACGCTCTGTTGGCTTAATATACCTTGCGTGCAACGGAGCTTTGCTGATACACTTTGAGTGACGTTTGAAACATATGCAATAAGACACATACAATCAAGGAATTCCCTCTCTTTCGATTTATTTTTATTCTGTATACTATGATTGGATCTTTTCTACCTCCAACTAGAACGAGTTTCAAGCTATGTTTTGAACTGTGCAAAGAAAGAGCTGCAAGGGAGTGTAGTCGTAGTGATAGGATGCGTATGTCAAGTGTGAGAAAAGGTACACGGATAGCATGTTTCATATCAATTAACGTCTACTTTTTAGTTGATAAAAACGAAATTCGACCCATTAAAATGAACAGGGACTAGAAACACCTTCAATGAGTGTTGATCAGTGCACTTTTGAAGCACATTCTTATTTGTGCCGCAAATGCCTCTCTATTTTTTGATCTAGTCGTTCATTTACCAAATATCAAGGAGTACATTATTCATACATGCACGCTTACACTTTCACACACATTACATACATTTCATCTACCACATAAAAAAAAAAAAAAAACTCAAGGTCTGGGTCCCTGTTTTCATTAAGATTTCAGTCTTGTGTGTGAAATGTAACCTATTAAAAAATTTCAAGTTGAATTGACATTGGTGAAGTTCTTGCTTCATATAAAGGATCGAGAAAGTTAAAGGGGGGGGAGGAGGGGAGGGGGGCCCGAGTGTTGATCAGTTCATCTTCCATCTCTGTTTCAAAAATCAGTATATAAAGAGGGAGAATCGTTACTTGATCAACATACCTCACAACAGACCTCACATAAACGCAGCATGATTTTCAACACTGTGATTACATCTTTTGCCTTGATGGCCGGCTTGGTTGCTGCTGCCCCTACTGCTGCTTCTACTAATGCCACTGCTGCTGCAGCAAACAACGTTTCATTCCTCAAGTTTGGTCAACCCACTGTCAACGTTGTAAATAAATGTAGCTCTACATTAAAGGTCGGTAACTCCATCGACGTTGATTATTTTGGTGATATTGTTGATGTGCCTGCTGGTTCTACACACACTTATACATTGCCTGTCAACTGGTCTGGACGTATTTGGGGTAGAATCAACTGTGGTGGTGAAAATTGCTTCAAATCTGGTATGGGCTCTCCTGCTTCTCTTGCTGAATTCCACTTTTTGGACTCTGGTTCCGTCTACTATGACATTTCTCTTGTCGATGGCTTCAATTTGCCCATGACTGTGGCTCCTGTCATGAAGGGAGGTCTTACTTCCGCTGATAGCCGTCATTGCGCTACTTCTGCTTGCTCTACTTTGCCTAGTTGTCCTTCTGGCTTCGAAACTTATGATGCTCAGGGCAAGGTGTCTGGATGCAAGAGTGCTTGTACAAAGTTCAATACAGATGAGTACTGCTGTACTGGTGATTTCTATAATCCCAATGTCTGCAGCACCAACGCTTATGCTTCTGAAGTCAAGGCTGTCTGCCCTGATGTCTACACTTATGCTTTCGATGATGCCACCAGTGTCTTTATCTGTACCTCCAACGAATACACAGTTACCTTTTGTTAGAATATTTTAGAGCTATACCATGTAAATTAATAAAAATCAGCTTGATGCTGCTGGTTGTTTTTATTATACACACTTTGATTGGTTTGGAGAGTAAGAGTCTTTAGAGAACGACATGTTCGGCGGAATGGAGCGAGATGCCACAACTGCCATTGATGTCCCCCATCATCATGGTGAGGAGTACAATGCTATTGTACACAAAAATATTCTGCCATTAGGCCCTTCATTTCTCTGATACTCGTGCTACAATAACTATTTTTAATATAGATAGATACAATCGTGAAATTCATTGATTATAAATCATTGGGCCAGCAAGCCATCTCTTCACTCAATCCATTCAAGAAAGAAGGATCAACCGGCAATGACAAGCTATGCGCATCAGCATGATCAGGTCCATACATGAAGTCAAACCTTCTAGCTCTGGATATCTATATATGCTTATGAGCGAGGCAAGACACAAACACGCCAATTGACATGTTGTTGATTTATATTTTGAAAAAGCGTCATTTGGCACTGATAGTACTGTCATGCACGATATCTACGTATGTTTTGAAAGCAAAAGCCAAATAAGTCATTCTAGCCATGCAGTATTGTTGTACATTCGATATTCCTTGCTCAGCAGCGCATGTAATACAATAAATAGCTCAATGGAAGCATTGGCAGAACGTATTCTGGATCTTGTTGATTTCCAGGGCAATCATTAAACACTCGTTTAATTTATTTGCCGGCTAAAGAGATGGCTTCAATGTGAAACTGTATAAATTGGGTGTGTATGTGTATTGGTGAAGCTGTGGTACCAGTCTGAGATGTATCTATCTCCAAGTCATGATGAGAGAAAAAGAGAGAGAGAGAGAGAGAGACATGTTACCACACGTTGAAAAAACGCCAAGCCTAATGTGTACAAGACCCCGCTTGCCATCATGTACTGTACATGATGTTGCATCTGGATTTTACAAGATGGTCAAAATGGGTCGATAATTTCTCATACATTGATCTTGGTTTGAAGCGGCTATTTTTACTCTACTGATATAATCATTATCTTGAAATTACAAGATTTCAGGGAAAAATGTAACCTATTTATGGCCTGTTTCGAGGGTCGTTTTTTCATATAAAAAAAAAAAAAAGTTTTGTGCGTATATCTTTTTTTTTTCTTCTTCTTCTTCCTGTTCTTTTTCCTAGTATCCATCTCCTTATATCATTCGTATTTCCCACCATTACCCCTTTCTTCTCTCTTCTTCTTCTTTCTATATATATATATATATATATAAATATAAAGTGGCAATTTGACTCGATAGAATGGCTGATGCTGTAAAGAAACCAACAACTTCAAATCACAATAATTTGGGAGCAGCCTGCTACCGATGCAGAGGATTCAGGCAAATACAATAATTATACCCAATGTTAGATATTTGCGTTTGTTTCTAATTGTTTAATCAAATAAATAACTTTATTCTTAAATTCTGCTTTAATAGACATGCTTGTGATAGAACCAAACCAGCCTGTTCTCGTTGTAAAAGAAGAGGCATCACTTGCCAGTATCCAGAAGCAGCTCCCACATTGAAGAAACTACAGAAAGCAACAGAAACCCTAAGTGATCGAATCAAGAAATTCGGCGACCTTTTAAAGACGGGTGAAAATGGTGCATTACCTACCACAGCAAAAAGAGGCATCTCTCTGCAGAGATTGGCTCAACCGAGATCCTCTGTAGCACCTTCACCGTTAGACATGGAGTCTCCCATTTACAATTACAACGACGCTCGATCTTCCGTCTCTATTCATTCCAATGACGCTATTTCCATTGATCATATCATGACAACAGCAACAGAAGAAGAGGAAGATGGTATGTCCACTACAAGCAGTAATATCAATAATCCAGTTGCTTCTACCAGTTCTTTTTCCGTCTATCCATGTAGTAAATGCTATAAAGATTTACAACAATGCGACCTCACACTGCCCAGCTGCAGCAGATGTGCCGGCAGTAACTTTGACTGCGTGTACATGAAGACTGAACCCAAAGCAAACCACGTGTCTCAAGTGCTAAATACAATGAACAAAGTCATGGATC
The DNA here is from genome assembly GCA_037974945.1 of Mucor circinelloides. Lineage (NCBI taxonomy): Eukaryota > Fungi > Mucoromycota > Mucoromycetes > Mucorales > Mucoraceae > Mucor > Mucor circinelloides. The sequence goes on along the minus strand of JBBNAA010000004.1, from coordinate 712,876 downwards.
AATGGCAAGACTCTATCGATAAAATGGCTAAAGATTTCGCTCAAAAGACCCGAGATTTTGGTCAGCGAGTAGATCAGTCCTTTAAAAAGAAGCCTTTGCAGCCGTTTGCTTGGAAAATCACCACTACCAACAAGGGGCTTTCAGTGGAAAGTAACGTCAATTCGTTCAATGATCTATCCAAGCTGGTGGACCAATTCAAGAGATCCATGCACATTACACCTCGTGATGGCGAGGACCAACAAGACGGCACTCAAGACTCTATCAAAGCTGAAGACGACGAACGACATCGCATGGCCCAATCTGCTGAATTGGATGATGCAAGTTCTATACACACTTCTTCCGGTTTCTCTTTTGGCGTCTGGAACTCTTGGTCTCAACCTGCACATGTACTGCCTGATGATTATCCCGTGGATATATCGCCTGAATTGACGGACAGTTTGGTGGAACTCTACTGTAGAACACCGTGTTGCTCCGCTATTCGTTTGCCTATTGTTGATACCACTGAATTCTTGGCTCGTTACCATGACCCTGACCCCGAAAAGAGACCTTCCACTGTGCTTGTGTATGCTGTTTGTGCCATGGCTGCTCGTAATGCTTTCCAGATGCATGTGTGGAGTAAGCGTCCTGCTCATGAAACGCCCAATTACAATATGGGTAAAGCACTTTCCATGGCTTACTGTCTCAAGGGTCGTGAACAGCTCGCTGAATGCTTTGATGAACCTACGATTGATAACTGTCAAGCTGCCTTTTTATTGTCGTACTGCAACCATCAAAATGGATATCCTGGTGTCATTTACATTTACGAATGGATCTCTTTTACCATGGCGCAGGAGCTGGGTCTCTACGATGAAGGTCGCGTACTGGATACAAGAGAGAGTATTCTTGTGTGGTGCTTATACTACTTTAATACCTGGTATCGTGTCTTGCAAGGCGTGTCCAACACGTCTGCTGAATCTGGACAATTCCATCCCAACTGTCCTCTACCGCCTCCCCAACCAAAGCCAGTGCTTGATTTCATGGACATTGATTCTGCTGAACCACCGCAAGAAATAATCAACTACTATGTCTACACCGAATGGTACTGCATGATCCAACTACAAGTACTGCGTCATGATGTGATGAGTCGCTTACTGTCTGCCCAGGCAGCGGGTAAACAAGATACGACACTCTCCATGGATTTGCTGGCTATGCAAGATAGACTACAAGAGTTTTACGACACGCTGCCTGTAGAATGGAAGAACCCTGATTTAGAATCCATTGCACTTGACCAAATGGCAGCTGGTACGCCTGAACCGTGTTGTGGACATGGTGGTCTTGTCAATGGCTACGGAGAACAACAAGTAGAGCAACAATACTACCATGTTGATATTCACGAATTTGCACGATTCTGTATTCTCAGCGTCCACGTCTACTACAACATCAACAAGATTCTGCTCTACCAGGCCTTTTTCCCCTCTGATCATGTACCCACCTCACCTTTCTCAGTGCAGTGTCTGTATACATGCATAGACGCCGCTTATGCCATCACCCAAACCTTGGATATCATGGTGAAACATCACGACGAATGCAATATCCCGCTACTGGGGTTCTTGTTTGCCAATATGGTGTACATCAAATTGTTGAATTATGCAGATGATCAGTACCAAGAATTTGCTCAGCGATGTCTAGCTCAATCCGTCAACGTGTCCAGAATGTCCAAGGCGTATCTGTACGATTTCGAAATGACTCGCAATCTAGTCAGCGTGATGGAACATGATGTTCGTAATGCCTGTGGTGGAAGACCGCTTAGTGTAGTCGTCGATGATGACATGTATCCGTTTATTGTGCCTTCTCCTCCTACTTTGCCTCCTTTTGCTCCTCAACAACCTTTCCAATAATGTTCGCCTCGCTATATATCCTGTAATTTTATACATTCTTTCTTTATATTTTTCTTTCTTTCTCCCTTTGAAGAAACGAAAAAACTTAATTCCACCATGTAAAGCTCTAATAAACCCCTCTTTACTTGAACTTTATCTCTCTCTTTCTCATTTGAGAGCTACATCCATTCTGTTGTTGCTATGATGCCTTTAACCAATGAGAATGATGATGGTTTTTTTTTTATACCTATATTTGCCACTCCCTCGTACACTATTTTTTTTTTCCGTTTCTTATTGTTGCATCTTACCATTTACTACGCATATTTAATATCTAATCTAAATGCCCGGTGCTAGTCTACTCAGCTTACCGTATGAACTCGTTCTACACATTGGCCAGCACCTCGAGTTTGCCGATGTGTGGTATCTAGGCACTTGCTCTCATGCCAGTCGAGCACTGTCATTTCAACTATTACAATCATTGTATCAAATCGACCTTATCAAGCCACGCATCATCAACCCCTTTGGACAGAGCATACATGCCGCAGTTGCTTATTTAACAAGACATGGTAATACAGACAGACAAGACCTAAAGCAGCATATCGTTCAATCTGTGGCGAACCATTTGGCTATAGGCATATGCGATCGCATACCGAGTGAATCAGGCAGAGCCTTCTCATTGGACTTTCTGTTGAATAAATCATTGGCTATCCTGCTAGAGCATTGTCTGTTTGACTCGACGCTGCATGCGTTCATGAAATCACAAGAAACACACATCCTCAGCCAGCAATTTGATCAGATCATTTCATCGATACGTGCTCAGCATGAACAGCCGTTTGAAAAACAGAGATACACTGGTGTGCTGGTGGTGGATCTTTTAGCTGCATTATACGAAACACTGGTAGCCATTGAGGAGGAAGAAAGCATGGTCCACTGCATACACCACCGTCTGTTGATCAGCCATTTACAGCAACAACTTCGAGTCATTAAATCAAGATACCAAAGCCATCATTCAGATCAATCATCCTACGCGAGACACCAAGCACCCTGTAAAAACGCACAACCCAGCCAAGACTTTAAACTGTACATCAAACTCATATGCTGTCTAGCGCAAACCAACCTCCTCTCATCCAACGATCTCGATTCCCTTGCTTATGATCACATTAACCATTTCTTTCTAACAAAGCCGTCCGATGTCAGCTTCAGTCGAGATACAGGGCTACGGATCTATATACGACAGCGTAATGAGCACTTGTCCATCATCAATACAGTGACACTAGATAAACAACCTGCATATCACTACCAGTGGCGATTATGGTTAGAGGAAACACAAGTACGACTAGGCGTCTTGTTGGATTTACTGCGTGCCATGATACAAAAGAACTGCAGTCAAGATGCAGCGGCAGCGGCAGCACCTGATTTTGTTCACATCACTGCCATGCTGCAAAGCACAGTCTCTGCTTTGACGCTATCAGAAGCTGTTGTTGATCCGCATGCACATGAAATACCTCTCCATGATTAAAGAAAGAAATGTTTTTTTTTATTCACCCAAAAAAAAAAATAACTCAAGAAATGAGTGATCCCCATTTCTTTACAAATGCATCGATGCGTGGACATTCCATCATGGCAAACGTGGTGGATGTCAGAAATGCATGCACAACAAAAGAAAGCGCTTCTTGCGATTTTTGTATCATGTCTTTATTGGAAAATACAACCTTGTTGCCAAAGTAGAGCACGGTACATGCAGCTGATAGCGTGTCAATGACCTATAATGTAGGGTTAGCTATTGGCTATTTCCCACACTAGACCTGAACCGTACCTGAGGTAAAATACATCGGTCTTTTTCATCCAGCAATAATCGAATTACTTGTATAAAGCCATAGGCTGCATTCATGCTTCGATACAACCCCTTTTCTACTTGAGATTGCTCTGTTGAGATCTCAAATGAACAGGAAGATCCCAACGATGAAAAATAGTCGGGCCATTGCTCTTTGGACGATTCCCATAGCTGATCTGCTTCAAATCCCTTGAGCATGTGTTGTTGATGAAGCTCCAACATGCCAGCAAAATACAACGCATGCAGTCGCAATGCCAGCTTGTCCTCCAATGTATACAGCGTGGTCTGGTGGTCGTCATCGTCATCAACATCATGTGCGTGTCGTTTGTACAAGAATGTTTCCAGATACTTGGTTCTCCACTGATTCAACCGATGATGCGGAGGCAGTGCATGCTGTTCATGGTCCTGACTCGCTAGCAGGATATGTAATCCTTTGATCCTGAATTTGATGGCCTTGACATACAACTGGTCGTTCGCATAGTGTGTTGTTGTGACAGGCTTGATCTGATCCAAAGAAGCCCTAAGTTGACGATACTCTATCAAAGGCGCCGTAAACTTTGTCAATGCAAAAGACCAATCCAACTCTGCCATCCAAGCATACAAACGATGTACATCCTGTGAATGCTGTTTTTGTGTTGAAAGTAACAGTAACTCCATTTGTCTCTGAGCCAGACAAAACAAGTTGCGTGCCTCACCCTCTTGTCCCACTGTCAGCAAGTACTGATACATGATCACTAGTGTTTCGCATGTCACTGGCTCCATCGAATCGAATTCCACCAAATCAAAGGCAATCTGATAGGCATCGACAGCCAGCTGGTTCATGAATGGGTAGATACCGAATTTTTCGGGATGACACAACAAGGCGTGTAAAGCAGCGTAAGCGTAGATGGCACAGACATAGGCGCTATCCAGTGTGCTTCCTTGACGGTGCTGCTCTAGTAGCTTTTGAGGTTGCACGCGAGTGAAACAAATGCAATCTAAATAAACCTGCACCAGTAATTCAAAGATACAGTCAGGATATGTCCAGCGCAGACGGTCATAGTCGTTGTTGTTGTCATTGTTGCTTTTTTGCTCGATAGTATCTGCATCCATGTTGAATGACAAGCTATTTTGCAGGGCACACGATGGAGAGGATAGATTGGAAGATCTTGATACAAACGACATGTAATCGTCGGTGGATGATCGAGTAGGCGAAAGGGTGGGTTTCTTCTTGTAGAGCAGTTCAACTTGATCAGCCACCGGCTCTGGAAGTTGGTTTCGAAGATCTACCAGAGTCGAGTACAGCTCACTGAGTGTATGGATATTGGTGTCTAGTTCAAAGATGGATCGTTTGCGTCCAGCAAGTGTCCAGCCAGTTGGTAAAGGCACATCATGGTCTTCTTGTTGTTGCTCCTCTGCTTGTTGATGATTTGGTTCAGGCGTGGTGAATACAAAATTATAGTCAAAAAAAGAGAGGGGCCCCTCGTTATTGGCAATGGTGGATGCTGCTAGTGAATCACTGGTCTGTTGCATTGCTGTGCTGTGACAAACATTGGCATCTGTAGGGTGAAACGACCATTCCATGGCAGAGTGATGATGATGTGGGCTAGTAGGCGTCGGGGGCGATAGTCTCTGCTTTTTAGAGTGGCCACATACTGTGCAAAATGTGAGTATGATAGACTCAGTCTATGGTTATCGTTGCTCTTACTAACAGATTTCATTCTTATTTGAGTTTCTAAACGGCATTTTATAGCGTACAGTCTGTGAAAGAAGAAGAAGAAGAAGAAGAAGAAAAAGGACACAAACATACAATGCAAAATATACCCATCTCTGTTTATTGTTTGATCATAATCCAAGCTAAATGAAAACTGTCATTCTTTATTGCAATATTTGTAATTAGTGCGACTTTTACAAACACACATATGTCGCTGCTGGTCTTTAGTGCAAAACTCTATCTTCATCTCAAACATTGGATGAAACTTGTGCGTCCCTGAATTGTTTCATCGCATCCTTCCTCTAGCACTATTCATTACTATCAGTCGTTTGCGTTGACCTTCATCGTAGCAGAGAAAAGAGGATGTTGTGGATGACGTGGAGGAAGAAGGCGAGTCATCTCTTCGATCCATCCGTCTTGTTTATATCTTACCATTGATATCTCCCGCACTCTTGAATTCTCATGTCTGTTATATGATGCATGGCTACCATCTGTTTGCAATGGGGATCATCTGCATCAAGGCTTCCAAAAATGACCGTTGTATATGCTGGAACATCTACCACGACGACCTTTTCCCGAGATGAAGACGCTGAAAGTATGATCATAGGTCTGCTCGTCGTTTTCATATGTGGTAGCTGCTGTTGGGTTTGTGGTAGTGGAGGCGGTTGTAATCGAGGTTTATGGCTAGCATGACTACGACGACGACAAAGAAGATGCTTTAGTCATCAGAATTGTTATTACGAGCTAAATAGGTTGAGCGCTTTTGAATGGCTTAACGAGTAGATCGAATCAAATCTTTCAATGCTTCATCTTGTCGAGCAATGGCTCTGGCCATACTCGGGCCATGATACGATCGAAACATGGAGACAAAGAGTTGAAAAATGGAGAGAGAAAGGCAGAAAAAAAAGGGAGGGGGGAAAGGTTTGAATATTTGTAAAATTAGCAACAACAACAACAACAACAGCACCGGTATTCAGAAGAATCCTATGACCAAAAATGGGATTTCCGTTGTATCGTCAGTCAAATGTCTACAAGAGCAATCGTACGGGTGTTGGAATAACAATGCAAATACCATAAGATACATCACATAAAGCGAGGTGACAATGCTGTACATTCGTTAAAGTCGGCTTTATTTGTTCATGTTAAGATAGCCTCCCCTCAAGAGCACTCATCATTCCAATCAGTGATCAGGTACCCACCTGACAACAACTAGACTCAGCCATGCTCATCATTGTTTGGGTGAAAAGTGTTCTCTCTTTTTTATTGTTCAATATAGTCTGATGGTATATGTGCATTCATGCTTATTTTACTGCTTGTTGTTTCGTTCCAAGTAGCTTGCTAATGGGCTTCTGCCTCTTGGTCTATCTCTGCTACCAATCAATGGAGATTTGATGGACTGTTGATCATAGCGTTTGCTAGTATCGTTGTTACTGCTATCGTCCGAGAATTGAGATGTAAATGAATTTCTTCTGTTGCGCATGTTCATGGTTGGGAATCGTAGTCGCTTGTCGTCGTCTTCTTCTTCTTCAACGCCGTAACGAGGACTGGGTAAAGGTGATTTTGATCGAACAGGCTGCGTAAGTACATGTTAGTCGGTATACAGTAATTCAGAATGCACTAGTAGTATTTACCTTTTCGCGATGGCTGTTTATGTTTTCGGAAAGCTCATCATTGACAGCTGCCATTTTTTTTAGCTTGGCAATGTGTTGCATCAATGGTTCTAGTTCCTTGGATATCAAATCAGCGGTACCCTCCTGTCTTGATTTCTGAACATCTCTTTGGACCCGCTCATACTCTGACTTGACTGTTTGGAGCTGCTGGTTCTGCTTATCAATTTGCTTTTCCAACTCTTTACTTGTCTTCTTCATCGACTTGACAGTTGCTTCCAGCTCTTCCTTTTCTTGTGACAGTCGGGTGATTTCTGCTTTGAGGACTTGATTCAAACCAGAGAGTTTTCCATAGAGTTCAACCACATTTTGGATTGACTTTTGCTGCTGTTGTGGTTGCTGTTCTACATCATTAAAAGAAGATGTAGCTCCAGAGGAAGAAGAAGATTGTTCCAAGGCCTTGAGCACCAGTCTTTCCAGCATTTCGTACATGACACCAGTGAATTCATGAAGGTCTGTGTGCATCTTTTCCATTGATTTTTCAAAATAGTTGCGAGCATTCTCTTCATAGCGCTGCATCTTCTTTTCAATCACTTCTCTTTCGTCCTTGTTTTGTTCTTGGATCACCAAAAGCTCTTCAGAGTGTGTCTTGGAGGCTCCTTTGACAGCGCGACGAATGGTCTCTTCCATACCATTGGGGTTGTTACCGTACTGACTGAGAATGCGAAGTGAGCGTTCCATGAAGCGTTCCGTGTTCTTTACAAAACTGTGCAGTTGAGACAGTTTGTCGTCGTCACTCATGGCAGCAGACGAAGCAGAAGGTGGAGGCATGTTGCGGTAAGACATGGCATCTTCTTGCTGATGATGCATAGACACGGAGGACCCATTCAGCAGAGAGAGTCGCTCTTCTGTCGTATTTAATCGGTCAACCACATCTTCCAATTGCTGGGACAAGGCAGAGAGGTCTGGAATGGCGCTTTCTTGAATATCGTTGGAGATCAGTTGCAAATAGTTGCCAATGACCTTGATGTTCTTTCCTTGCTCATCTTGACCCTGTTGTTGGTTTTTAGCTATTTCAGACATGGCAGCTTCAATGGTTTGAGTAATCTTTTCGTGCAAACGACCAATATCAGTAGGAGCAGAGGGCAAGGACCTGCTTTGACGCATGTTGCTTTCAATCGAGTTTTGCATTTCTCTTGACTCTGCAATCCAGTCAGACAGTTGCTTTTGCTGAGATGTCACAGCTTTGTATAAATCAGAGTCCTTGTCAGCATACGATAAAGGAGGAGTGGATGGCATACCACTATCGCTGGAAGAAGTCGAATTGTTATCCATCATGGCTGACGATAAGCGAGATTGACTGATTTGTACATTTTCGACCATCTGGATCAAGATGTCAAACTTTTCAGAGAGGGAAGGTAACTTGGCGTCTTGCTGCTCTTGGTTATCGTCCTCTGCAGAGACACCCACAAGCTCTTGACGTAAATCAACAAACTCATTGCGCAGGAGTTCCATCATGTGTTTTTGCTTTGCGTCCTTGGTATCAGCATCGTCTCTCTCTGTTTCCAAAAACTTGATAATGTCGTTTTGAAGGTCGTTCCAGCCAAGTTTAGCATCGTCCAGAGTGTCACAAAGCTTGTTGACACTTGATTTGATGTCTAAAAGAGGTCCCTCAGAAGAATTCTTGATTTGGTCTCGAAGCACCTGCAAATTGAATTTGACATCTGACATAGTTTCTTTCAATGCATCGTTGGCCTCAAAAGAGTCGCTGTTCATGCTGCGAGAGTTTCTAGAAATGTTTCTGTATTCTGTTTGCTTTTGTTGATGTTCTAATTCATCCACTCGATTTCTCCATTTTCGTACTTCGATCTCTAGCGACTCAATCTTGTCATGATCCACGGATCTCATATTGCTGCTGTTGTTGCTATTGTTATTGCTCTTCTTTTCCAGCTCATTGTATTTGCTTCTCCATTGCAGTGCCTCACGTTCAAATATCTCGCACTTGGTCTCCAGGGCCTGTCTTTGACGATCCATTTCCGTGTTGAGTTCTTCTTCTCTGTCTTGCAACTCTTGTTGAAAAGCTCTTTCTTTCTTTGCAATGGACTCTTTCAGTTCATTTTCGCGGTTGAGCAATTCTTGCTGAAAGAAGCGTTCCTTCTTGCTAATACTGTCCTTGAGCGTTTGCAGTTGTTCCTTTAATTTCTGATTTTCTCCATCAAGTTCCTCTGCAACGCCTTGCAGGTCCCGGTTCATTTGTTCCGAAGAGTGGATACGAGATGTCAGTTCGTTTTGTGTAGCGATGGATACTTTTCCCATGATCGAAGTCAACGAGTCCACCCAGTCCTTTCGAGACAGCATATCATCTGTGGCTAGTATAACATCATCTCGCTTCACCAGCATACGAATCTCCCATTTGATACCTTGCTTGTAGTCTTGTGCTCGAGGCGAAACTTCAAGTACCTCACTCATATCATAGGTTTGAATATGATTTGTGCACTATAAGGATGCATATATATACATCAGACCTTTATTCTCTCTTTGCTCATGCATGTGTGTATCTTACCTTGATGTCCTTGTATAAGTACAACCCTCCAGGCTTAACGGCATTTCCATGTTTGGCGACTGCATAAACAGGCTTCCATTGCTAAAAACGGGACATGAGTACCTGCATTAGGAAAGCAGTAAATAATGCTAAAAAGTATTGTGTTACCATCAACCCATTCTTTCTGTAAAGCCAGCCCTCTTTCACAATCTACCATTATGTGTTAAATCAACTGGTTGCTTGTTAATACACTTGTATTTACCTTGAATTCTTGTGGTCCAGCAGGTGATGTATGATAGAAGCTAGGTGCGGGCTGCACTGACATGATGGATCCACCAGATCCTATCCAAGAACATGAGTTGAAACGTTCACATATTCCCCCATCATCATCCAGGAACTTACCTCTATTGATACTAGGTGATCTAGCTCTCACATCTTGAATAATAACCATGCGCTCCTCCTCTACATCATCGCCTTCATCCTCATCATCCACCTCATCGAAAATCACATCTTCATCTTCATGGGTAGCTGCTACTGGAGCAGCAGCATTGTATTGTTGCTGCTTGTTAATTTGTCTAGCATTGTTGCTATCCATAGATCTTGCAGAGCGAGGAGCTGGAGACACGGATCGATAGCTGTTGCGTGAAATGGAGGAAGGAGCCACATTGGCATCTTGCTGTTGCATGAGCCATTGATGGTGTTGTTGCAAAGCTGCTACAGACTGTCCGGCACCAGAGGACGAGGATGTCGTGCTGGTAGGAATAGGTCTACGACCGTATTTGCTATTTTGACGAGAATCTGATCCAGCACTGGAAAGGCTGTCAGGAATAGGACTGATGCTGCGTTTGTAATCTGTCATCATGCCGCTGCCATTGGATGGAGACACAGGCCGTGTGCGCCAGTCGCTTCTTACGCCGAGATTACTTCTAGGTCTTGGGATATTCTCTTTGGATGAATTCATGTAAGTGGTGTAATAGTCAATTGGAAAACAAGTTGAAAAGAAAGAAAGAAAGAAAGTTGAATATTATTTGCCCTTTTTAAAGTAATTTGATTGTTTTCAACATGTGTGTTCAAAGCATTTCCTTTTATAGATGTGTAAACAACAATGACATGAACTTGGAGTTGACGTTGGTACCTTGAAATTTCAGCTTGTTGTATCTCAATTGAATGGTACTATATTCGTGCTGACTTTTCTAACGGTACTTTTCTACTATGCAATGAATAGCAAATAGCTTTTATTTTCTGAATCGAGGACATAGACAAATGCTGCTTACACCATTTATGGCTGCTATTATGACAATTCGATGACGCCAATTAAAGGAAGCATCTTTTTTTTCATTGCAAGATTAGATGCAATGTTATTACAGCAAATATAGCTGTGCAAGGTGGTTGATTTCGAAATTTAAAGATTTACGACATCCAATTTTTAAAATCGGAGCATGCACTCGTTTTAATCATCAATTTGAGATTAAGATCTTGTATCTGTTTATTTATAGTCCATAAATATCATGCATAAAATGGTTTTAAAAAAGAATGTGCATTGGGTGAGAAATGATGAGTCTTTCAAGATCATAAAAAGCCTGCTGCTTCCAGCAGCAGCAGCAGCAGTAACTGAAGAAATCGGAGTTCAAAACCACTATTTTTGCAAATGAACAAATTTGGATCATTTTGACATCCCAAAACCGTTTTGATGATCTTTTGTTAGATAAAAAGTGCTTTTAAGGATTGGGCGCTCTAAGTTGTCTACTAGAAGACTTTATGCTTTGTCTGGTCGTTTTAGTCTTGTTTCGATTGAGTGCTTTCATGAAAAGATAGCGCGCAAAAACTTGATTTAGGGTTTGGCCACAAAAGTCCATATTTAGACTATGTAACACTCAAACTCGCACTTGGATATGAAAGGCCTTGTCTCTGCGGTCATAATGAATACATTTTACCATAGCGAAAAATGTCATTTTCGAGGTAAAAATTGCCATGATCTGAATTTGCCAATTTTTCATGAGGGTATATACATGCTTGGGATGGCCCAAAACCATCGATTTTTTCGTGACAAAAAAAAGTTGTAAAATATATACAGGATCAATCATACATGTTCTAGGAACTTGGAAATCTTGGTCCGAGTGATTTTGAGCCATTATTACAGGTTTTATTCGCATAAACGTTTATGCTGCGAATAGGCGCTTTTGCATTAGAATCAGCGATACAGCGCTAGATTTTGAGCAAGGCTTGCCTTTGAGATGTTTTCTGCAAGACGATCAGTATGCTCCAGCACTACATTTCACTCGTCAATTAGATGAATGAGTAGAAATATACCGCTTGACTGGCAATACCGATAATTGCGAGCAGTACAGTTCATCCACCGTCTCAAATGTTTGAAAATACAAATGCAAGTATTAAAACTCGAGGCAAATAATATGGCTGACGCTTCGAGAAGCACTTGTCTAATACGTTACCTGTGACATTAAGTCAAGTGAGTCTAATTTAGCTATTGCCATTGTATTCTTTTTAGATGGGACTATGTTACCCAGTGACGAACACTTCCCATTCGCAATCGAAAAGGCAGAGAAACAAAGTAGCAACAACATGATCTTTTGATTGTAAATGTAACCAAAGTCCATGTATTCTCTCAATCTTGACGCAAGGAACATTTTTAATTAAGATTGGTAGCTTACTGATAGATGATGAAACAAACAAATAATCCTTTTTTCAAATAATTCAGCAGATTGTCACTCTTCTGGCTCTTCTCGCATAAATTCCTAACCTATTTAAAGAGAATGGGTTGCAAGCCATCCAAAGAATTGAATGAAGCAGAGCAAGATGCTATTCGAAACAAGGAAATTGACACACAAATCAAGCAAGCCAAAGCTAACTCACTGCGCGAGATCAAGTTACTGCTGCTAGGTGCTGGTGAATCTGGTAAATCCACTGTTTTAAAGCAGATGAAACTAATTCACGATAGTGGCTATACCAAAGAAGAGCGAGATGAATTCAAGGAAATCATTTACTCGAATACAGTGCAATCCATGCGTGTGATTTTGGAAGCAATGGAAGCAATGCAAGTGTCACTTGAGGATGAAGCAGTTGGGAATAAATATCGCGACATTGTTTGGGCTTTACCTATTCAAATCCAACGTTTATCTGGAGAGGTCACTGAGGCTATTCGGTACTTGTGGAAGGATAAGAATCTACTATCTGTGTACGATCGAAATCAAGAGTATCAACTGAATGACTCTGCCAAATAGTAAGCTGAGCCACACTGTATTGATGTCGCCATTATACTATGCTAACTGCATTTGGGCAGCTTTTTTGACTCTATCGATAGAATTGGTGATCCTGATTATACGCCAACGGATCAAGACGTGCTCCGTGCTCGAGTGAAAACCACAGGCATCACTGAGACAACGTTTAGAATGGGAGAATATACCTACAGAATGTTTGATTTGGGTGGACAACGGTCAGAACGCAAGAAATGGATCCACTGCTTTGAAAATGTCATGGCCGTCATATTCATGGTTGCATTATCTGAGTTTGATCAAGTATTGATCGAAGATGAGCACATGGTAAAAAGGGAAATTATGAAGGGGGGTCTAATGAAAGGATAAAGCTAAAAATACATGGATTAGAACCGAATGAGAGAATCACTACTGTTATTCGACTCGATTTGCAATTCAAAATGGTTCAAAAAGACGTCCATGATACTGTTTTTGAACAAGACTGATATATTTCGAGAAAAAATCGAGCACAATCATCTGCTGTCAGAGACATTTCCTGAATTTAAAGGCGCAAATACCTACCAGCAAACAAGCCAATTTCTACTGCAGCAGTTTTTAGCATTGAACAAGGAGTCAGAAACCAAGCAAATCTATAGCCATTTTACATGCGCAACAGATACAGCCCAAATGGAATTTGTAATGAATGCCGTCAGTGACATTATCATCCAGAACTGTTTACGAGATGTCGGTTTATTGTAACCAGAGATGAGGCTGAATACTCCCATGCTGAACGGATCCTTTACTATTAAAGTAAATATGATTTAATGTTACACCATGTAAGACTGGAGAGACAAAAAAAAAAGCCTATATAAATGATTGAAAATACATCAATTCTGTCTCCTTTCTTTTTTCTCTTTTTTCTTTTTCTCTAGTTTATTTCGAAAATAACGATTTTATTCACTGCACACATGACTACAATGGAGAGATTTACAAGAAACAAAGCCTTGGCAATGCTTTTAGCGACCATATTTCTGTTATCTCTATTAGCGCTCCTGTCTAATATCACACCCATTCAATCTCGGTCGCTATTTAACGGCCCACAAGACAGTTCTGACACAACAGCAGCCCAAACACAAATAGAACATACTGAAAATGATTTGGATGTGCCTGATGAAGAGGACCTTGTGCCTGTATCCGCAAAACCTATCGACGCAAAGGAATGGAAGCCAAAGAAATGGGGTCGTCTGAGTCCCGAAATTGAGCAAGCTATCGAATACAACGTTCGTATTGCTGGAGGATCTGGGAATAAGAAGGCTGATCGTATCTTGCTGACTGCTGTGGCAAATCAAGGTATGGCTGATTACACTATGAATTGGATCGCTTCGCTCAAGAAATGTGGGTTGGATGACAAATTTTTGGTGTTTGCTATCGACGAGGAGATGGTTGAAACAATGAAGAAAGCAGGATTTGGTAAGCACGTCGTCATGATTCCTAAAGATTGGTTCCACAAGGAGTTATCAAAGGACTTTGAGGGATGGTTATCAGACGGCTATACACCCATTACACATTCCAAATCCTTGGTGGTGGAGAGGTTGCTTTATACTGATGTTACTGTTTGGTTCTCGGATGTCGATATCGTGTTCACATCGCCTTCCATTTACGATTATTTGTTGATGAAACTGAATGCTAGAAAGCAAACCGAGACTTTGTTTTCCGCAAGAGACAGAGCAAAAAATCATCAATTCTGGTTTCTACATTATGCGACCCACAAACACAAACAAACGTATTTTGGACGCCTCCATTTACATTCAAGATACCGAGCAAAACAAAAAGCCTGAAGTCACTCAACAACGAGCTATCAACAGAATTTTGGATGACATGAACCTCAATTATCAGACAAGTTCGATTGTGTTGTTGGATTTAATGCTGTTTCCTCACGGCAGAGCTTATTTCGACAGAAACATCCCAACAAAATACGGTATGACACCCATGATTGTGCATGCCAATTATCGCAAGGGAGACAATAAGATGAAGGATTTGAAGAAGTTTGGTCTTTGGTACATTTAAAATTCAAACAAAGTGTAGATAGTATATAAAGTATAAATAAAGTGTTCAATTGTGTTCTTGAAACAAAAACGTCATCGTCGCCCTTCTTCTTATCTATGCATTCCGCTTGAGACTATCAGTTTCAATGCCTCTATTATTATGAAGTGGGCCATTAGTGGTATAGCATGCTTTCATTTGCTATAGCATCATTACTACTTTTTGTAATGCGGATAAAACGTGGTACTATCACTCTTCGTTAAAAAGCCATAAGCTCTTATATACTATCCCAATAGATGTTGGCGTTGGGCAGCTGTTTTGTTATCGAAAGTGTATGTATATATAAAGACATTGCCTTAAAATTTTGAATTTTATACGACGGATCAGTAACCAGGCCTATCTGAAAAAGCTTATTTGACATAAAGTACAGTTGGAGTATGCTGCATTCGACGTACATGCTATATGCGTCCTGCGAAATGAGAGGTGTGTCTTGTAACGTAGTTTGGTTTCAAGACGAGTGATTATGGAATGTAGTACTGAATATTGATATTCAAGCAGTATTCTGTAGGGTCCAATGTGTGATTCTGGCAGCTACACGACTTATTGAAGAGAAGTGACATATTGCATGCTTTCCATATTACCAGACGTCATGAAATGTTGCTCATACATGCGTATCTGTATTCTGTACAGATCTCTAGAGCAGCCTTTGTGAAGAAATCTGGACTCAATTACTTTGATCTTTCGCAATTAATCTATTTGTATCAGCAGGATTGAAACTGTTTCCATAGTTTCTCGTCAAAGTCCATCAACAAGATGTACCTACAGGGACGTGCACAGGGCTGGACTTTTATCTTGACGTTATACCCATTGCGATCACTGTTTTCAATTAATTTAGTAAATGCAAATTTCGTTTAGACCACAATTTGGTGGCAGATGCTATATAAGACTATGCCAAGTGGCTGCCTTTGCAAGGGGAGATCGCACATTCAAGATGATTTGTGACGACTTTAGCGTATGATTTGAGCGAGTTTGTCTCCATTAGAAGAGACATGATTAGCTGTTTGTACGCTCCCTCTCACAAAATATTTCAAGATGAAACTTATATTCGGTTCTAAGGCTCAAAACCTTTTTATCGAGACGCTTAAGCCGGGTTTGCTGAATATGCGCTGAAATTATGCAAATTTGACGATAAACTGACTATGGCTGTTGGACATTTAATTTTTTTTATATATTTAATTGCGAAAATGAAAAATGTAAATCAAAGGGCTAGATTTTCTATTTGTGTGAGCTATTTTTAAATGTAGGTAAATTTGGGTTAAATGTCGTACCAAATCAGCCTTATTTGTAGATCGGGCACCTTAAAAGCTATTAAATCAAGTGGTACAAATAATCTTTATTCATCAAATCATGTACCAGTGTACAACTTGCTAACAGTAAATTACTCCTGCCTTTCTTATATATTAAGTCGTCCTCCTCCTTCCATGCTTCCACTGATCTCCTAGTGTGCACCCCTCCCCCTCGATTCCCCTTTTTATATATTCTTTCTCCTCCCCCCTCTTCTTTGTTGGTCTCTTTTGCTCGCTTTTGTTCTCTTTTTCTCTTTTCTTTTTTTTTTTTCCCTCATTTTCTACAATTAGATCAAAGCAACCTTCTGCCTACCCAAAGTGCGATTGTGTGTGTGTGTGTGTACATAATATATATATAAAAAATAATACCTCGAAATGGTCGATATCACGTACAAGTTTGAAGCGTTTAGTTTCACCGGCATTTGCCAAACAGTAGCTCTATCACTTTGTCCACTAATAGGACAAGCAAATGGTGTGGAGCCAGTTTGTTATTCTCGTAATATCGATTTAGCAGGCAACTTAATTTTTCAGCCTGGTAACTATACACACTTAGCCACATTGTTTGTACTGTCTGATCTAACATCTAATCACTAGCAACTTTGGTCATTGATATTGTTGCCATCGTTATGGCTGCCATCATGATTTATCACATCCGATCCAAATACACTGCCGTTGGTAATAAGCGTATACTGATTCATCCAGCAAGTATGCTCATACTATATTTAGGTCGTAAGGAAATCGTCATGTTCTTTTACTTGTACATGATCACAACATTTCTCGAAATGTTACTTGTAACTGGCATTATACCAACATCATCACCAGTGTATCCCGTATGTATATTTGTGTATGTGTGTTTATCGGATAATGTGTTAACAACATGACATGACAGTGGTTTACTGCAGTACATATTGGCTTCATGTGCGCCACATTCTGGTGTCTGTTGTTGAACGGCTTTGTAGGTTTCCAATTCGCAGAAGATGGCACGCCTTTATCGCTTTGGGTTAGTATATATATATATATATATATATATAATAGAGGGCGTTCAACTAAATCCTGTGCCATAGTCTATTCGTATTAGTTCCTTCGTCATCTTTTTGCTGACTGGATTCATTGCTATTGCAACATTCAAGAACATTGGTCCATTTAATTATGCATCTCCTGGTGCTCTGTGGGCCTTTTACTTCATTATCAATGGCATTGCATTCATTGTCTATGTGATTTCACAAATTGTGCTGGTTGTCAATACATTGGATGATCGCTGGCCATTGGGTGATATCTTGTTTGGTACAGCTTTCTTCATCATCGGCCAAGTGATCCTCTACATTTTCTCTGTCGTCATCTGTGATCAAGTCAAGCACTATGTAGACGGCTTGTTCTTTGGATCCATCTGTACTTTATTAGCAGTGATGATGGTTTACAAGTACTGGGATTCCATCACCAAGGAGGATCTCGAGTTCTCTGTCGGCTCCAAGCAGAATGTATGGGAGGTCAAGGAGCTGTTGGGCGAAGACGAGCTATCTCAAAGCTACGGCACCACACCTGGTGGCAATTACCAACAACAGCAGCAACACCATCAGCCACCTCAACCTCAATATGGTCAGCAATATAACCAACAACAACCCCAATACCCATATTGAATAACTTATTTAAATAAAATGAAAGCCCTTGCTTACACAAAAAAAAACAGAGTCATCGTTTCATTTATAAAAAGTTGCTCAAAGGGAAATCTTTTGTTCAACCTCATTTTATATCTTATTTTATTCACTTTAATACCATGAATACTCTGCCAAAAGACCAAGTGACAACGACATTCAAGAGCTTACTGCAGAAAAAGCACAACAAGGTACTCTTATTTCAAGCGCGCATCGACTATAAGCTAAACAACGGAATACTAGGGCTGCTTTGACTGCAACGCCAAAGGACCCACTTGGGCCTCAGTAACCTTTGGTATATTTATTTGCCAAGATTGTGCAGCGGCACATCGCAATCTCGGCGTGCACATTAGTTTTGTCAAGTAAATCTATACCAATATGCTATAAAAAACCAAGTGAAGACTCATATTTGCATGAATGGGACGTTAGGTCCACTATTTTAGATTCTTGGACACGCGAACAGCTCGATTTAATGGTTGCTGGTGGAAATGCGAGTGCCAGAGAAGGGTTTGGAGAAATTGCATTAAACATGAACGACCTCAAGTCGAAATATACGTATAAAACAGCACTTTCATACAAGAATAAGCTTCAAAAGAAGGCTACGCAGCTGGTACTCGAGCAGCAATCGCCAGCATTAGAGCAAAAGCAGGACAACCTCATTGATTTCGACCAGCCAAAGCAACACCAATCTCTCATTGATTTTGACGATGCCAATACGCATGCTGTAACCAATACCAACTTGATGGACGACTTGGATATATTTAAACCCGTTACCAAATCAAACAGCCCATCCAATGATACAAAGTCGTCGATATTTGATGATTTATTAGGAGTATCTCAATCATCAGCAGCAGCACCTGCTAAACAAAGCACCGTGTTTGACGATCTACTATCGCCCTCAACAAATACCGCAAATCGCCATACTCCCAATTTGATGGACGAGGACAATGACCCTTTTGACGACTTTATCGCTTCTCCCAAAGCCAACAATACAACTTCCAATGCAGCAGTAGACGACTTTTTCAACCAATTTGAAAAGGCAACTCCCACGAATACACCATCCATAGCATCTACTCCCAAGAAGAGAACATTAAAAGCACCTAAATCGCACCATCATTCATCCAAATTAGGCGCACGCAAAGTGCAAAGCAATGTGTTTCAACAACAAGCTCAACTTGCCATGAGAGAGGAGCAAATGCGAGAACAAGGTGTGGATGAGGAGAGCATAGGACGCAGTAGTCGAAATCAAGCCATGATGATGGATCAATCCGTCGTGATTCCCAAATTACAAAAGCCAACGAGCTCGAGACTGAACTATGTGGAGTCTAAAGTGGACAAAAGCAGCAGCAGCAGCAGCAGCAAGGATAGGGATATAGAAAACGAGAGACTGGGTATCATGTCACTCCATCTGAACAACAACACAAGCAGCAAGAGCAGACCACTATCGCAACAAAACGGCTCTGAGGAGGATAGCAGTGACCATTACGCTAGAGATAAATTTGGAAACGCAAAGGCTATTTCATCAGATCAATATTTTGGTCGAAATGATTATGATCCACAGCGCTCTGCTGCAAATGCCTCGAGATTAGCGCAATTTCAAGGTTCTCAAAGCATTTCATCAGATCAATATTTTGGCAGAAAGTCATCAGAACGAGTGACCTCTTCATCCAATCCTATGTCTAAAAAGATTCTTAGAGCTGCCATCAAGGGCGCAACCAAATTACAGAACACGCTGGCTGACATGGAGGTAAGGTCATTAGCTTAAAGTAGCATAAATTTACCACTCACTATGCTGGCTTTTTTTTTTAGTGATTTCAATGGATTGAACCTCCGTAAAAGAAACATGGGCAATAGTGTATGTGGAGTAGAAAGTATAAATTTAGTTTGATATACTTGTTTCTTTCTTTCTTTCATCTGAAATAAATTAATAATGCTTCGTTCTACTTTAAGGTAATTGCCATAAAATCAGGTCTATCATGAAAAAAAAAGAAAAAAATAATAATGGTAGACGAATCATAGCAAACAATCGACTTTATCACGTCTTATTCCAAAGTCGACCATTCGCTGCAGCAGCAACAACAAAGCAATCAGACCCTTTTCAACCCCTGCTCGCTATACGCCAGCACACAAGAAATCCAACTCTTTAGCAGCTGCCAAGCCTTGGAGCGAATTGAGCACACCACAAAAGGGTAAATGTCAGTAGTATGATGGAGTAGACACACAATTAACATAGCTTGCAGTGGTCGTCGCTTCCAAGACGACAGTTAATGTAGGTGTCATCTTGACAGGTGTAGCATTGACTTCAGCTATTGTGTATTACATTGGTTCAGAGTTGTTTGGCTCTCAAAGCGCTACCAGCATATTTTCAGATGCTGTTGATCGAGTTCGTAGCCATGAGGAGTTGGTATCCATCTTGGGTGAACCCATCAAGGGACATGGCGAGCCTAGCAGAAGTAAAAGAAGACGCAACAGACGTATTACTTCACAAACGGTTGAGGATCAAGATGGTAACCCACATTTGTTTATGCGTTTTTATGTTGAAGGACCTGAAAACCAAGGTACAGTCATGTTGGAGATGATCAAGGTGAGTTGAGTACAGAAATGGGATATTATTATGCAATTCTCTCATCACTGGGAAAAAAAAAATGATAGAACGAAAAGCAAAAGTGGGAATACAAGCAATTATATGTGGATGTCCCAGGACAAGGATTACCTTCTAAAAGAATTTATTTAGAACGAAACATGTAAAATATATGTATAGTAAAATAGTAAAAAAAAAGGGAGGGGAAAAGAGCGATGTTTGTGTATGATAATGTTTGAGTGAGAGTAGTAGTAGTGATAGTAGTAGTGGTAGTAGTGAGTAGAGAAATATTATTACTAGTTGTTGTAATTTTTTATTGTGGTTATTTGTTAAAAGAGAAGCCCTTCTTCTTTGCTGTCTTTTCTGGAGTCATGGGTCTTCCTGATTCCAAACGACGTTTCTTTTCTTCTAAATCTGCTCTCTGTTTGTCGAGTGCGTCCTTCATCTCCTTATGACGAGCATACAATTCCTCTTCAGATTGCTTCAACTTGGCTTCCTTTTCTTGAACCTTGGCTTGGAAGACGCTTCTCATCTCTGCTTCCATCTTGGCCAACTTTTGTTCATGAGCAAGACGCTCTTCTTCCATCTTTTGAACAGGGCTAATAGAATGCATAAATATTTGTTGTTGGGCTCTTTAAGGGGGGGGGGGTTATCTCACTTACTTGACTTCCTTGAATACAGAAGGATCTTGTTGAATACCCATGGCTGTCAATTTCTCAGTACGGTAGTTTTCGTAGAGAACATCGTTGGTGAATTCTTTAAGTTCTTCCATGTGGGTGCTGTCATCCTTGTTAGTATGCATGTATATGCCATACACATTATACAGGCGCTACTTACCGGATCAACATTTGACGAAGCTTGACAAAATCACAATGCTCCTCGTTATCGACCTCAATGACACCCCAAGGGTATTTACGACCACGGACACGACGACCACCTTCGATCTCGAATTCTTTATCAGAGCCTACAACAGCAAATGGAATCTTGGACATGATTTCACGGTTCTCGGCAATTGTTTCTTGATCGTCGTATTCATAGACAGGAGCTTGGTAGATTTGAATCTTGTGGTAGGCGATATCAGCCAAAATACGTTCCTTGAATGCAGCGACTTCCTCCTCTGTTAAGGTATCGGCCTTTGCAATTACAGGAATCAAGTTGACACGAGTGTGAAGACGACGCATGAATTCGATATCAAGAGGCTTCAAGGCATGGCCAGTGGGAGCGATAAAGTAGAGACAAGCATGAATACGATTGTCTACCATGCGACGACGGTTAACACGATTCTCTTGTTCAAGATAAGCATCACAACGAGCTTCAATATTGTCTAAAATAGGTTTCCAGCTAAATTTGAAAAAAAGTTGGTACAACGTACAATATATGAAAACGTGCTGTATTACCTTTCTTCGTTATTCACAAAATCACCAAAACCAGGTGTATCTACAACAGTCAATCTCAACTTGACACCGTTTTCTTCAATATCAGATGTGATGGACTGAACTTCAACAGTTTGTGGTGTCTCGTGAGATAATTCAACCGTTTCCTTGGGAGGGTAGAGTTGGGTATTGAACAAGGTATTGACCAAGGTTGATTTACCAAGACCAGATTCACCTATAATGAAGGGAGGGGAGGGGAGGGGGGGAGAGGATGTTTGATTAGAATCCAGTGCTATCCCTTCATTCACTCTCACTCTCAACTCTCTTTGTCTCTGTTTTCATCCCACTCTATCATGTCCCCTTCTCAAATGTGCCCTTTGAGATGTTGATACAACTCCTGCTTTTGTACATATATGATATTCTCTCCCCTTGCCTACACATTGCCCCTATATCAACTAAACAGATAACTTACCTACTACCATGGCGGTGAATTGAAAGCCTTTCTTTACAGATTTACGGTGAACTTGGTTGGGAAGATTGGCGAAACCAACATAACCTTGCAACTTTTTACGTAAAACAGTAATCTATTTTTTTTTTGGAATGTGATTAGTTTCTACTACTGACAACATTGTTATATCACTGAAATCATACACCAGATGGGCTATTATTTTGGTCTGTTTGAAACGACGTATTAATTAACAATCAATAGAAAATAGCTAATTAGCAACTTACCAGACATTTCTTATATTTGAACAAGTGTAGAAAAAAAAAGAAGCAAAAAAAAAAGAGAGGTAAAGAAATAAAAGAGAGTAAAAAGAGAGAAAGAGAGTGCAAAAAAAAAGGGGGAGGAAAGGGTGGATGTATAGAAATCAAGGGCAACACACACAAAAGTAGCAAGCTATTAGGAGAGCACAAGAAATTAAGGGACCTCTATCAGGAGCTCTTTTCTGTGTGGATTTTGCAGGCAAGAAACCAAACCACAATAATTTTAATATGTGTGGAGTTTTTAATGTGCTTGTGTCCTGGTGCTACGATTGTGTACCAGTTTGACACGAGTCCTGGTTCAAAAAAGAAGATGATCATCATCATTACTTGTATGTGGACATTTTATCAAACCGAAATGCCCTTTCTTTCAAGCTTCGTCGACACTAAAGCGCAATATGAACTCGTCTGAAATTACAGCATGGCAATACATACACACACACACACACACACACACACTAACATTCCACTAAACAAAGATCTGCACATGCTGTTGATATCATCATCCAATGCGCTAGATCGAGTTTCTGCCAAACATACATCAGCTCATCAATCCCATAAAGTATATTCAAAATACATTTATTCTAATCGCTATCACTGTCTGTATCTCCTTCTGATCCATGAACTTTACTAGACCATTTCTTGGTCTTTTTTGCATTTCTCTCCTTGATCACCTATAAAACATTGTCAACATCAAAAGGCAACAAATCCCACGGATCCATCATCTTACCTCGTTGTGAATCTTCTTTTCCAAGCTACTGGACCTTAAAGCTCTCTTCATAATTTGTACATTTCGCTTCAATCTCTCTTCATTTGATAAAGCCTCTGCATTCAATTTGTCTATACAATATAATGCGTCATTATTCTTTGTTTCTCTCGCGACACACAAAAAGAAAACACATGTATTACCTATAGGGTTCTCCCGCTTTTCGATTTGCTCTTGTAATAAACGAGTTTTTTGATGTCTTCCATAACGAATTTCATGCTTGACCTTCTTGATGCCTTTGTTTGTTTTGGGTAATTTGATCTTTTGGCTCTTTTTGGGGGTATCAATGTCGTTTTTCTTGCTCGGTGAAGCAGTCAGTAGTTCTAATGATTGTCTAGCTAAACGTGAAGACATGCTGTATTGTGTGTAAAATGTCAAAAGTACAAAAAAGAGATGTAAACCAAATAATTTCGACCCACACCCAGTAAAGAAAAAATTTACAGAGGCTTAGATTGTCAATTATGCCGCTTTGCTCAAGTTTTTTTACTGGCAGATCTCGATATTGAACCTGGATTTGATGCGATACATGAGTGCGCTATCAAGACTTGAAGTGATAGCTCTATTGTCTTGATCCAAAAGTCTGAAGCATGACGCTTGACTACATGTCAAAATGTATATCAGATGTTTTATGACATTTTGACATCAAACATCTGGTGCCTGAATGTGTAAAAAATATGAGATTCATCCACAGATTGAATATGCATATCCATCAAATTTAGCAAGGTGTGAGAGCGCCATGCTTTATGAAACTCATTAAACGTTAGCCTACAGCCATCAACATAGGCTTAACATCTTGTCATGCGCCATTTATACTTGTTTTAGCCAAGTAACCAAGACAACGGACAAACCAGCAGCTTACAAATTGTGCTGCCAAATGAGATACTTTTGGCATAGAATACTTTCTATCAAAATTGCATATTTTGCATTCCATTATTCTTCAAGGGCTAAAGCAGTAACCCTTATCTGCTTGGATCAAAGCTAAAAAAAAAAAAAAAAAAAAAAAAAAAAAAAAAAAAAAAAAGTGATAATCAACATAACATGCCAGTATATTAAGGTTAGCATACTATTCTTAGCATTGAAGCGCCCCTGTGAACTATTTTTTGATCTGCCTTGAAAAGATAGCGCCAAATACAGCATGAGCAAGCTGTAAACAAGTTATCCAATGATGAGCTATTTCTTACTCAACTAAAACCCTCCCCTCCCTTGCTGAGATCGGTAACCAATGGATCAAACTCAAATTTTATAAAACAATTGATAAGCGACCCTACAAGTGAGACATGATCAATTACATTCTTGTAGATTGCTGAGAACCTCAACGGTACCTTTTTGCCATTTTTCCATCTGACGTCTTAAAATACTTTAATTTAAACAACCTTCTCGGAGAACCTCCGAGTTGAGATATATACCATGTATTTAGTGAAATAGACATGCCAATGCATGACTACACCGACTCAGTGGCACAGTACCGACGATTGTTGCTGCTCAGTGTAACTACACAATAGACAATAGTTTTCTTGATAAAATGAACACGCAATGACAAACCTATTACGAAACCCACGTCGGCCTCCTTTCCGAGTTGCTAGATTTTTCGATAGTTGCTGCCAGATGATTTGAGCAATTTTTCTTTCCTTCTTTTTGGTTTCTGTGTAATTTTTTTTTTTTTTTTTTTTTTTTTTACTGACGAACCGTTATTTTGTGCATCTAATATACGCCTCATTGACGTCTGTTTGTTACTGTGTGTATAGTGCGTGATTCGTGCCACACAACCATCAGTAAGCATTTACAAATTATGCCATGACCAAGCCCTTTTGATTACACACACGGCGGGTTTCCAACCATATATAATAAATAAATAAATAAAAAAAAAATATGGGGATATAAACTTTCCATTTTCTATAATTCATATTTACAAATGGCGTCTCGCATAGCAAGAAATATCGTTAAAAGCGTACGCTCCAGACCTCAAATGGACGGCGATGGCGCCAAAGGTAAGGACATGTGCTCTGCTACCTGTTATGGATCCTGATCGTCGCCAAACGCATAATAGTCTATCGTAGTATCGGCACCGCTGCATTGCGTAATCTTGATCCATTTCTGATGCTGGATGAGTTTGATGTCCATGCTCCTGGCGGATTTCCAGATCATCCCCATCGAGGATTTGAGACCGTAACCTACATGCTGGAAGGCGAGTTTTTACACGAGGATTTCAAGGGCCACAAGGGACGCATTGGGCCTGGCGATCTTCAATGGATGTCAGCAGCACGCGGTATTGTCCATACAGAGATTCCAGCAACCAAAGATCGAGCTCATGGTCTCCAGCTCTGGGTCAATTTATCTAGCAAAGACAAGCTAGCCGAACCTAATTATCAAGAGCTTCCAAAGGAAAAAGTAGCTCATGTTTCACCTGAGCCAGGAGTAGAGATCAAAGTCATTGCTGGCACATCCAATGGCACGCATAGTCCTGTGATTACCCGTACACCAACCATGTTTATCGACGTCAAGATGAAGAAGGGTAAACATATGGAGCAAGAAATTCCACCCAACTATGCTGGATTTATCTACACCATTGGAGGATCTGCGAAATTTGGAGGAACGGAGCATTTATCCGAGGCTCATCATACATTAGTTTTAGATAACAATCAAGGCGATTTCATTCCAGTTGAATCAGTTTCTGACGATACCCATTTTGTGATCATTGCTGGTCAACCAATCAACGAGCCTATTGTTCAACATGGTCCATTTGTCATGAACACACAACAAGAGATCATTCAAGCTGTTTCTGACTACCAGCAAGGTCGCAATGGGTTTGAAGGCGCTCCTGGTTGGTCGTCTTCGATTCAAAACAAATGGGATGCTCACCATTAGTTTTTCTTTTTTCCAACCTGGAAACGGCATTCTAAATGGGGGGATTTGGAAAATTAGAAAACACTGGCTATTTTTTTTTTTTTTAGTATAAAATAGCTACAGAAATGCCCAAAGTGATACTTGTTGGTCCTTGTTTCTTTTTTTTATTTTATTTTATTTTTTTACTTGAAAAAGTTGCAATAAAATATCCTCTTTCAATCAGGTTTTTCATGAATGATTCATTATCATGGTCAGGGCATCAAAAAGGTTGAAATCACAAAAAAGGTGAGTTGAGTTGCAACATGACTTGTGTGTGTGGCCTGAATGTTGAATTTTTGCTGATAGTTACAATGACAATGACGATGATTGCGTAGCACCTAAAAGAAAACGTCTAGATCATGCCAAAGACGTCGACCTAGAAGAAGAAAAAGAGGTTTCTATACAATGGCAATGTTTGCAAATCAACGATTAACACAATGGCATTTAGGGATCAGAAAGGGATCAAGATTCAAGTCAATTGATCCAGCGAAAATTAGATATGGTTCTAGACAACTTACACACAATGACACAAGAGATCAGACAGCTTGTATCTCAAGTTGGAGACTTGAAATCTGAGATGCAGGCCATCAAGTTATCGATCAACAACAAATACTCCATTATTACAGACGAATTTAGCAATTCCACCTCCAATGAAGGTAGCACAATCGATAGTCCAATACAAAACGCTCAAATTCCAAAAAAAGGGCTCTTTAGTACACCAAATGAAGAGAATGTAACTAAAGGACCCTTTCCAAAGTATGAACCCATTGACAGAGTTGTGCCGCGGCCCTCAACAAAGGAGCTTACCAATTCAATCGGAGGAAAATCACATAGCTTACAATTTACATGCAATCTCTACATTGATTTGATTACAAAGATACTAGGTCCATCCTCAAAAACTGGTTTGGATTACAAGGCCATGGTAAAAGAAGCCATTTTGATTACCAAGGCAGTGCTGTCTCATATAAAGGAAGTCAACAACATTGATCCAGAACTGCGCTGGAGTCGATTGGATCCGACCATCAAGCTGGATGCCTATAGAAAGCTTGAAGCAGCTACCGAACATTTGTTACCGCTGAAGGTTTGCTCCGAATTTTGGGGAGCTCATGTCTTGATAAGCAATTTTTGGCTCAAACGAAAAAAGAAGAATAACACCACATCTGATACTCCAGCACCGCACAGCAAACGAAAGAAGCCTGCTACCACTTCATACATCGACACCGACACAAATACACCATTACCTATTTTACCTACCACCACCACACATGATTCCACCACCACATTTGCTACCAAAGAAGATACGAAAAGACAGAAATCAAAAGCCTTTAGTATTCCATTCCTGACACATCAATAAACCATCCGTTTTATTTCTGCTTGTTCAATTGCTTGATGCGGTACTTTTCCTTTTTTACTTGATCCGAATCAGCCTGAGGCCTATTCTTTAAGGGTTTATAGTGGCTTGTTCTGATGGATTTACCAGCACCCAGCAGAACCGTGGATTGCTCATACTCGGGAGAGTCCTTGAACATGGGCATTGCTTCTATTTCGTCGATGCAGGTTTTATACAACAGACTTTTAATGACATGCGCTGACCGGAACTCATTGAAATGTCTCCATGTCCTCACTGGGGTAGGTATCTTGACGTCTTTATGCTTATCTTGGTTGGCATAAATCCAATGGATGTTTTCAAATTCACAATCGTACAATAACAGCGGTAAATCACTAGCCATTGGATATTCAGGTCTTGCGGGAAATACGTTAATATCCAGTAATTCTCGAACAATCTCTGGTTTTTCCAATTTCTGCCCTACTAGAAACAGAATTGCCATGATACACCTCACTTGATGCCACAAGAATGCTGTTCCTTTGAGCTCTACTTGATAGAATTCATCATCACCGTTACTGACAGCAGGTTTAATATCCAATGACACCACAGTACGCTCGTAATTGGTTATGTTCTTGGACGGATCTAGGCGACAAAAATTTCTAAAGTCGTGTGGGCCCATCATAAAACCGGCCGCCTTCCGCATTAATTCTAAATCCAAGGTTCCTTTCTGGAAAAAGTACTTGTATGTGCGCGACTTGCAATCGAATCTTGCGTTGAACGAAGGATCCACAGGCGCCCAAGCTAAAATACGTATGTCATCTGGTAGCAATCTGTTTAGAATTTCAATGTATGGCAACGATGTTGTGCAAGAAGCCTGCTTGCTGTTGCTGCTTCGAACGTTTAGCGCAATGACTTGGCCTAAGCCGCTCACGCCCTTGTCAGTTCTGCCACACCGAGTGAAATTGCATTGATCTGGATGTGTGATTAATTTGCACGACTCGAGTGCTTTGAATATCTGTCCCTCTACTGTAGGTGTCTTTATTTCATCTCCCTGTGCTGCAAATCCAGAATAGTTCCAGCCCAAATAAGCTACTTTAAGCGCAATGCGTTGCTGGCTGTACTGTGTCATGTCAAATGGTCTCCTTTTATCATGTTTGGCGGGATATGTGCTGCTGGACAACTGATCCTCCAGGGCTTTGATTTTGGCTATCAGTTGCGGTCGAGTGAGTTTGTCGTAATTGGAGGGCACAAAGTGTGTTGTGTTATTGCTGCGAATGCGAAATAAGTTTTTCAGCCATTGACTCATTGTTCATGAAACCTTTGCAAGGGAAGAAACCAGGGAAAGGGGGTGTGTATGTATTACTGGAGCAGCGGCCCAAAATGAAACTCTCCTCCCTCTCGCCTCCGCATTTGAAAGTCCTTGAATACCACCGTACCATTTGTTAGAAGAATTTCCATGTATCGAGATGGAGAAAAGAAGGCCACCAACTAACGTCGGGGTAGTCATATCTATATCAAAGTGCCTGATTCAGAAAAGAAGCTATGCAACACAGTAGTAAAATCACAGAGTCAAATGCTTAAATAAGGTGTATAAAATAATTTACTCGAACAATTTATTTATGACAATACTAGAATTAATGGGGTTTAATGATAAATGATGATACAGCATCACACTGTTATGGAGTAAGACACAACTTAACGACGCCAGGCCTTGGCATAACCGCTTTCATTGACTTCATTTTCATCAGCTTCCTCCTCATCAGGCTCATTTTCATTCTCGTCAGCCTCTTCTTCATCAGGCTCGTTCTCGTTCTCGTCCTCTTCTTCCTCATCAGGTTCATTCTCGTTTTCATCAGCTTCCTCCTCATCGGGCTCGTTCTCGTTTTCATCAGCCTCATTTTCGTCTTCCTCTTCCTCATCAGGCTCATTCTCACTGCGACGGTGGACACGACGAACGGCACGGAGAAGATCTCTGCGAGACAAGACACCGCGCTTTGTGTTGGCAACATTGACACGAGCATCATTGAGAACATCCTTGACCTTGAGGTTATTGGCGATACCAGAGGCGGTGTTGTGGGCATTGACATCTAAGTCAGAGATACCAACAGTATCAGAGGCGGTAGTAGAGGCTACCAAGGCAACGAGTAAACCGAGAGAAATGTATTTGATTTGCATTGTAATTGAATAGATCTAGTGTTGTATGATGAAAACTGTCTTTTGTAAGAAAAACATGCTTCTTTTATAGTTTTTCTGCTCCACTGATCCATTCCATGCTAAATTCATCCTGCTATTATCCTCATCTAAAAGACAGGTACATGATATTTCTTGAAAGAGAAACCAAAAATCTATTATCATTCAGCCTGCATATGTATTGGAGGATCCCTGTAGAGTATCTATGAATATGTTGTAGATTCTGATTTACAGTGCACTTGCATTAGTGAACAAGGGGATGAGGGGAATACGTCTGTATCTATATATATATATAAAATAAAGTCATCGAATGCGATCGTCAAAAAGCATCTTTAAGCTTATCTGTGGTGTTGGGTCTTGAAGAGCCAATGTAAGCAGAATTCATGAGCATGAGCTTGGTGAGATTAGTGGAAACTGAATGATGCACCTAAAGTCAACACATCCATTTTGAACGTTTGCAGTTGAACCTTCCTGCAGTTGATTGATCTGATCGAAATGAATAATGTTCTTTTTTTTTTTTTTTTTTTTTTTTTTTTTTTACTCCCTGTGTTTTTGAATGAAATAGGCTATTTATCATTGAAGGGAAAAGTAAGGATTACATCGGGTTGAAGACGGTATTAAAATAGAACATGCATACGTATACAGTATTTCACATCTAAAAGCTTTAAGAATTCTTTGCCATGCAGTGGCTTCCAATAAGAAAGATTTTACATGACACTAGTGTAGCTTGATATGCCTGAAAGTTGTATATTTTGCACTGTTTTGTTTACTTGCGTATATATACAACAATGCAGTGTACATCAATGCAAGAGCGTTGCACTAGTGCTAGTGTCAGCATAAAGGTCGTAGTACAGGTTGCATTTGACATGATCAAACTCACTACTCTTCTTTTTTTTTTCTTGCAAAGACAACTCAACAAGACAAAAAATTAGCGATTGATTTCCACCCCATACAGTAGATCTAGCTAGATTCTCATTCTTAAGGTATTGCTATTTTTTGCACAATCAATGATTACTTTCTGTGCAATTCTACTTTCTGTACAGTAAAATATTACTCTTTGCACTATTAGTTATTAAGTTTTACACAATTAGCTATTATTCAGGCGCTTTGTGCACTCAAAGGCTAACTCATAGCGTCTTTTCATAATTGAAAGTATCAATTTTAAAAGGTCGACAAAAGCTTGACAACTATCAGAGAGTGGTTGCAACCTTGGGCAATTCATCAAGTCAATGATGGTTATTGGGCAGTACTTAAAGTGTCATAGCAGCTTTATCTACTATAGCCTTTGTATACAATAACATCTACAGAGTAAAAGCATCGTAGTTTAGGCATTTTGCAGTAACAGAGTGATCTGGATTTAATCTCGGTTTTGGCAGTGAGAAATCTTGCTCGTAATTTGCTCATTTCATATATAAAAACCCATTTTTGTATCGTTTTTGCCAAATTCGGAAGTTCTCTCTAAAGAATCTGTATATAACTTTTGGAAACGTATCTAATGGTGCTAATTGTATTGAGCGTTTTATCAAAAAATCCTAAGCAATGTTTAATAATGTAAAGAATGGTTTATCGCCAATATCGCTTGATATTACATAAAAAGGTCTCACAAAAATGGTTTTAGATGCTGTCCTGGATCAGTAGAATCCATCTGATCTTAAGTATACCATAGTAAAAGTCTTTATTTTTGGTGTCAAAAATGCCATCAACTAATTTGTGATATCTAAGAAAAGGGGTAGCTCATGGATGTTAGGTGATTCCATCGATCCAAAAAAATGTATAAACATGTAACTGCTAGTCAAGAGCAATTGTTTGGTGCTGTTTTCCGCAGTCTAAAACAGCTTCTAACTCGACAATTGCATCAAATTTTGGCTGTGTTTTGGCATATTATTGCGTAGTAAGAGTTAATGCGAGTATACTATCTGCCCATATACGAATCGTTTTCGTGGATTTAGACCTGGAGCAGCGTAAAAGAGTCATGCCAGCAGCTACAAGAGGTTTTAAGTTTTATCATTGTATATCTCAAACGATCAAGCTTCTTAACAGATACAAGAATTTCACCATGACATATATATGATGGAGACCGTGGCTTTATTAAACAGATTGTTTTTTCAAGTCAATATAGGATTTCTCGAATCAAGATATAGCCAAATTACCTTGAAAATGGTATTACCACCATTTGACTCAAACTGAGCCATGAGTGTATTCTTGGGATCGGAAAAAAGCCTTTGAGTAGTCAAAACTTTCTATTGCTATTGATAGCGATTACTGAAAGTTACTTTTTGATCAGATGGGTATGATAAGCCAGTAGAAAGTACAGATTCTGGGGCTACATGTAAAGTTTAGATTGAGTGCTTGTAGACAAATTTTAGCTTATATTCGTTCATTGGGCAAGACTGCATGAATAAGAGGCACAGATAGGTAATTGAAAGTGGATGATACTTACAAAAAAAAAGAAAATAGGAGGTATTGATTTAGAGTGGAGAGCTTATAACTGAACTGAACAATGATCTGCAATGGGTCAAGATAGAATGAATGGAATCTGCATGCATTGTATAGGTTTAATGAGTGTCTAGACTCTACAGTGTGAAATAAAAACCTGTTACTGTTCAGTCTCTTGAAGCATTAGCCTATGTAATGTCGACATATGTGCACATTTTACTAGCATCAGCGATATTGCTTACTATATTACAAGCAAAATATTAAAGTGATGCACCTAATGAAAATATTTGAATACTTGAAGTGTTCTACACATAGGTTTCTACATTATGAGACCATTACTTGATATGAAATACAGCGCCCATTACATGTGCCGCCTCCTAAACGGTGCCATACATTATAAACCTGTACATTAAAGTAACGAGTATTTTGAGTGTAGATGTGTAGATTTATTAAAATAGCATTGAGTATATTATCATTCACTGTTTGGAGTCATTTGCAGCTCCAAAAAATAGAGAGACATCACTATAGGAATATCATAATGTCAAATTACATTTGTTCATCCTCCTCCTCATCTTCCTCTTCTTCGTCTTCTTCCTCTTCATCAGCTTCTGGCTCTTGTTCAGCACGACGAACGATATGAACGACCTTTTCACGAGATAAGACACTACGCTTCTTGTTGGCAACATTGACACGAGCATCATTGAGAACATTCTTGACCTTAAGGTTATTAGCGATACAAGAGGCAGTGTTTTTAGCCTTGACGTTGGTATCTTCGACCTTGATGAGACCAGCAGAAGCCATAGAAACAGCAGCAACGAGTAAGCCAAGTGTGAGGAATTTGATTTGCATTTTTATTGTATAGTGTATTGAATGAAGAAGGATGGTTTTTCTGGTAGGTGAAAAGTTCGTCTTTATATATACTCAAAAATAGAGCACATGTTTTTTTTTTTGGCTTGTAATGCATTGACAAGTTGAAGGATCGGCATTCTCTTTATGTATAAATGTGTATACTCCATAAAACAGGCTTTTCCTTAAAATCCTGCATAATAACCTTACAACGGCGGTCAAAATGTTGTCCTCTTGATTTGACAGTAGACTTTTATTTGTGGAATAAATATATCTATTGGAACCACTTCATAGCGTTTATAATTGAAGTAGCTATAATACATGGCCGTATACATAGTTAAGCCACCATGTGTTAAACAGGCCTTTTTTCTTGACGTAGAGAGAAAGCGAGAAAGCGATATTGATTATGTGTCAAGTATGCACTCCTATTTACGTTTTTTGGTAACTTCCATCAAGCTTTGCAGTGTATGTATTTCGTCATGTTTGTATTGATGTGGTCAACTGCATATATGGTGCATTATGATTAGGAGGTTAAGTCAGACACACATATCAAATGTTGTATTACTTTGAACAATTTATTATGGTATTATAACAATGTAAATTAGATGTAAAGATGTGTATTAATGTAGTATCAAGGTATGAGTATAATTTAGATGAGAGCTCCAGTGAGTCCGTCAGTGAGCCCACCAGATGATCCAGCACCAGCAGTCTTTGTCTTGCCACTTGAACCCAACAGACCTCCCCCACCAAGCAAGCCGCTGGTAAAATCACGCTTTGATAATGTCGCGGCAGTTTGCTCATCTGCCTCGTCTTCATCCTCATCCTCCTCGTCCTCATCTTCATCTTGCTCCCATTCACGACGACGCATGGTTTTGCTAGCATTGCTTTCATCAACTTCATTCTCATCGGCTTCTTCTTCATCGGCTTCATTCTCGTTCTCATCCTCTTCTTCCTCATCACGCTCATTTTCATTCTCATCAGCCTCGTCTTCATCCTCTTCTTCCTCATCCGGCTCATTCTCGCTGCGACGAGCATGACGGTGATGCATGTGGCTAACAGTACGAGCAATCTTTCTGCGTGACAAGACACTGCGCTTCTTGGAGACAACATTGACATTGAGATTGTTAAGCACATCCTTGACCTTGAGGTTGTTGAGGAGACAGGAACCAGTGTTATGGGCTCTTACATTGGTATCAGAGACTTTGACAGTATCAGCAGCGACCAAAGTAGCAGCAGCAATAGCGATTAAACCAAGAGAGAGGAATTTGATTTGCATATTGTTTCAACTTGAAGTTTGAATGATTTGTCTTGAAAGAGAAACGTTCCTCTTACTTGATTGTTTATATATACACAAATCTCATACACACCACTCCAAGGAGAGATACAGTCCAAAAGCTAACACCAGCGTGCTGAATCCATTGTCTCTACTGAATTTACAGTTGATTCTATCGTCAATTGATCTACATAAATGATCAAGCGCAGAGCATTTTTGATATGCAATGCATATGCGCATCAACTTAAATTTGGTTGTTTTCTTTGCTCCTTTTGTTGTGATTTCATCGGTGATCAATTTGGATATTAGCTAATCAAAACATTGAGCCATGTACACAAGGAGCAGGCTTCATCCCACCAATTCAGTGTACAACAGTAACGTAGGTACGATAGCACCACTACGATTGCCTATCAACATGTACATCATCGATATCTCTTGCTTGATTGTATGCCACCAATGACAAGCACCATCAATTAGTTGTGAGTTCAATACTCCTGTATCAGTGCATGTTCCTGAGTATCTCTCAAAACCACAAATAAGGCAGCTCCTTGATGCGAAAGACTCACAGAGCAAGCATGTCTTTTGGTTACATAGAATGAGTTACTGAATAGTACATTTATTAGGTAAATTACATGGATTAGATTTATGATATAGAAATATAGCTTGGTTTAACGTCTTCCCTTGCGCTTCCAGTACACCAAGGCACCAAAGCAAAACACATTGAATACGAAGAAAGCGATAATGATACCTAGATTTCTCCACTTGTGTGCAGCACTCCAGCCAAATGTAGTCGTGTAGAATTCCTCGCCACTGTTAAAGGAGCAATAACCACACAATTCTGGCTGAACAGCATCTGGATTGTCGATGTAACCAGGAGCACCGTACGAGAAAAAGTTGTTGGTATAGTCTCGACATGTTTGATTAGGAGGAGGAAGGAACTAGTATTTAGATGTTAGTATTGATTGGTCTCGCCCTTTGTTGGCAGCGTGTTACATACCTTGAGCAAATCCTTGTCAGTACAGCGTACATTGATATGCGATAATTCATTGGTAGCAAGGCCCTCAATAAAGTAGTGGAATGGATTTAGCCAGTACATCCAACTGCTCCAGAAACGAGGCATTGCCTTTTCAGGTTGCATGAAACCAGCAAACAAGATGAGCATCGAAATGACCAATGGGTTCACAACTGCAGCCATAGTGGGGTTCTCAGCAACAGAGGCAATAACAAAACCGAGAGTAACAGCCCAAAAGACAAAGAAGATCAAGACTAGATAAAAGTAGCCTACTGCCTCAGATGTGTTTGTCAAGCCTGCAGTCCAGTAAAAGCCAAACATAAAGAAGGCAGCCAAGAAGAGGATGTAAGGGATTTCAACTAGAATGACCGAGATAGTAAACGGTATCCAGCCATAGAAACGAGAAGCGTACTCTCTGCGGAAATAGAGACGTTCTGTCATAAACTTGGGTTGTGCCAAAATAATGAGAATGTTGGCCATCAAAAAGGACGAGAACAGAGCAAACAAGCGACTCTGCAAGTCGGAAATACTGCTTCCTAACTTCCAATAAGTGAAACCAGTGAGCAAAGATGTAAACATGATGGTAGTGAATCGGCCAATGTTGTAGTCGGGAGATCTCCAGTACGCCAGTGCCATACGCTTATGAACAAGCCAGAATTGAGTCCACATGGGTGTAGCATAGGTAAGTGCATGTCTTTGAGGGTTCTGATCAGCATTTTGATGTACAGACTCCAATTCTTGCTCTAGTTGCTTGGCTTCTTCAGAATGCTCCCAAACCTCGGCCCAGTCTTGTTTGGCTTTACCAGCAGTACCAGCACCCACCACTTCCAGGATATACTCTGCGGGGTTTGCAGCAGGAGAACATTTAGGACCACCGTTCTTTTCAAAGTAATCAATCATGATACGAGCATCTTCACCAATCTCACCGTGATAAGCAGTACGACCACCGCGTACTAAAAGCAACAAGTGATCGAAATGATCAAACAAGATGGCAGAAGGTTGATGAATGGTACACAGTACAGGCCAACCAGCATCAGCCAATTTACGAATAAAACGGATAATGTTGAACGAAGATTGAGCATCCAGACCAGAGGTAGGTTCATCCAAGAACAGCAATTGAGGCTTACCAACGAGCTCCATACCAATAGTGAGACGTTTGCGTTCTTCCACAGAGATACCAAAACCATGGTCCACTTCTCCCACTTGAGCATCCGCAATATCCTCCATTTCAAGCAAATGAATGATTTGCTCGACATAGCTATCTTTTTCATGTTGAGGTGTGTCGTACGGTTGACGCAGGTTAGCAGAGAACTGAAGAGCTTCACGAACGGTAACAGCTGGTTGATGGATATCCATTTGCTCACAGTAGCCCGTAATACGCTCGAAATCATTGATCAAGGCTTCACCATTGAGATAGAGGCGACCGTCTACTTTACCAATTGTCTTTCGACGAGCCAAGACATCCAAAAGGGTGGTTTTACCAGCGCCAGAAGAACCCATCAACGCTGTCAGGTTACCCGGGCGGACGACACCAGAGATCGAGTTCAACAGTTGAAGCTCGCCACCTTTGACGGGCACTGAATAGTTGACATTCTGCCATGAAAACGTAGTGCCAGTAGAGATTTGCTCCATGGTCTCTACTTTGTTTGCCTGCTTACGACGTTGATCTGCGATTTCTTCTTGTGAACGAGCCTTTGGAGCCTTGCCAGGGACATATAGCTTTGTGAGAGAGCCGATCTTGCTGACGGTACGGAACTCCATAGCCAAAGCAGTGAGCGCAGTGAACAGCAAAAAGAAGCCTACTACAGCAATAAAGTCAGGAGCCCATAGATGCTTAGTATCCCATTGGAGCTTTGTAATCAGATAGTCGTCGCCAAGCACGAAATTCTGTCCAGGATGACCGCCTGTCATGGTACACACCTTGTAATCCCATAGATCATAGCCGGGGCCATACGGTACAGAGTTGCCAGCACCTTCACACGAGTATTCTTGGCCCTTCATTTCATTAATCAACAGCGCTTTGTAGCCGTAAGCGATAGGACTGATCCAGTAGATCCAATACAACCAAGGATGCATGTCAGGGTAAGGAATGACATAACCACAATAAGTGATGGTAGAGATGAAGACGACACCAGCAATTTGAGTAGCAAAAAAGAAACTGGATGTGAATGCACCAAACATTCTGAAGAAGCCATTCATGCACATATTGACAAAGAACAGAATAATAAAAAAGGTAAAGAATCTGCCAGCGGTCAAATTGAGACCCATCAAAAAGTAAGCACATAGTTCAAACAGGAGCACTATAGAAACTAAATGAGTATACAGTATCGAGTGGATAAAGACAAGTACACAAACCTTGAACGACAGCATAGGGAACGTCCATAACAACTTGAGCAACATAGTATGCAGATGGTCGATAAAGCGCATACTGCTTGTGCTTCTCCAATACGGGTCTTCCCATCAAGTAGTTCACTAGCTCGGTTTGTGACACCAACGCATTGAATAACAAGGAGAAAAAGATCGCACCTCCTCTACTAAAAGCAGAGCTGCCATCAGTAGGAAGATTATAAAAGCATGATGCAGTGATCAGGGATTGAATCAAGATGGTACCGTATCGAGAGATCAGTGCAGGCATGTCTTTTATCAAGAGATGGTATTGTCTGATGGTAAGAGCTTTGACTTGCTGGTAAAAAGAAGCAATGAAGGGGGACCGATTGGAGGCCCGTTTTTGATGTTCCTGGTTCATGGCCTCTTTGAATGTCTCTGAGGGTCGTTCCTTTTCAATTAGCTCTTCATATGCTTGCAATTCTTGCATCATGGATTGATACATGGGTGAAGCGTAGAACACAGACTGGAATTGCTCACCACTCACGGGAACCTTGTCTTCGTATCCTTCTCTGATCTCACGCTCTAATGGGTTGCAGATACCAGTCAGGAAGTCAGGGGTAGATTTACGAGGAGGACAGTAGAAACCGAGGTCTTCAAAGTACTGCTTGGCGGCGCTCACTGGACCAAAGTACAGACAGTAGCCATCGTCTAATAGTATCACCTTGTCAAACAAATTGAATATGCTGTTGGAGGCTTGGTATAGCGTAGCTACGGTGGTCTTTTTGAACACATCTGTCATGATACGGAGTGATCTTACGTAATCCAATGCTGAAGCAGCATCCAAGCCTCGCGTGGAACAATCCCAACAATTGATGGTACTCTCTGTCGTCATTTGCTCTGCAATAGACAGTCGTTTTCTTTCGCCACCTGATAATCCACGGAAGAAAGGGTTTCCTACCATGGTATCCATCTGTTTTGTGAGACCCAACATGTTTCCGAGTAGATACAGAATCTTGTTGATGAACTCCTTTTTTGATTCGTTGGGAAGACGTGTGCCTGGTGTCTTTGTTCGTAGCGCAAACTGCAACGTTTGCTTTGTAGTGAGCGTTGGATAGTGCTGATCTTCCTCCGAGTTGTAGCAGGTCTGGCCATGAAATCTCTGTGCAAACGTTTCGTGGTCAAATCCGCCATAGCTCACGGTTCCCTTGACATCGGTGAACGAGCTACGCATGTTGGAAATGATACGCAACAGTGTCGTGCATCCGCTGCCTGGACGGCCCAGTAACAGCAGCATTTCTCCATCTTTACAGAATCCAGACAGGTGCTTCAAAATCACCTTTTTGGGCGGTTTGACACCAACATTAAATCGCTTCCAAAACTGAATGTTCTTGATTAAACCACTGATGACGGTAGGTATAGTGAAAGCTTCAGCTCCTAAACCCTGATGGCAACAAATATAGTAACGTTAGTCGCACAGGTCGCTAGCAATGTCCGGTTCTCTGTATTACCTCGACCGATAGATCCTTCCAAATGACACCCAAATGCTTCAATTGGTGGCCAGCCTCCCTGCGATCGTCAGACATACCATGTAGAAAGTTGCTCAAGTTGAAATCATTTTCACTCGCCTCGCCTTCTTCTAGCTTCTCTGGTGACATGCCAGAAGAGCGACGACTGATATGCGACAGCTCTTTCTGTAATTCGTGAAACTCGTCAATCGCAGCTAGTGAAAAAATAAACAGTTATGCAGGCGCTCTTGGATGGGTTAGCTCAAAATTTCGGTTTTATACCTTCTACATTGATGTCGTCTCTTTCTATTTCGCCAAAATCACCATTTCCAACAAACAATGTGCCATCACCACCGTTGGGATATCGGCCTTCTGTGATGGTACCTTCTTCTTGCGACTCCGAGACAGAAGACGCCTTGTGGTGGTGTTTGGTGGTGGTAGGATTGTCAGACAGCTCTAGTTTCTGATTTGACATGTATCCAGGAATTGATGTGAAAAAGCAAAGAGATGAAAAAGAAAGAGTTGACTGATAACAAACAATGTATTTATAGCTAATCTTGAAACGGGAGGCACTGCCTTAACGATACGTGGATTATATACAGCTTGTATTTCTTGATCTGCTCAAAAATGGTTACAAGGTTTTGCTGTCGGTTGTAATTTTTCCGGTCTATCACTAACCTTGTGTGCAAATGAATATTGCTGCGGACAATCATAGTAGATAGACATTGTTACACATTGTGTGCTATTATGGAGTGCCCCATCATCTCCATGGCCTCCTTTTAGAAGGTGGATTACGCATCTATCCTCTAAAATTTTAGACATGGCTTTTGTCTTATAAGTACAGATCAATCCAGATACGCAGATACAGATGCCACCAAAGCACATGACAAGGCTCATTGATTGCCTGTTTGGCATATGCATTCGAGTATTTTTGGAGCCTAATTTGAACGGCTCGACTAGTTTGTTGATCCCGTCCTTGAATTAATAATCCATTTTGCCATTGTGAAACATCAGTAGCCATTTGACATAAATAATAGAGTTGACGAATTCTTTTTGCAGCAGATGCTCCAAATCTCTTATATTTAATACATTGCAATTGATTGATACAGAAGAAAAAGAAGAAAGTACCTTTAGCATGTAGTTTGCTCGTATCAGCCTACCTTTGGTGGAATCAAGCCTGAAGCAGGACAAAGTGATCTGATCTGCTGTTCCGTAGTACTTATGGAAACGTGGGGTTACATTCTGCGCATTGCTGCTTGCATCAAGCTCGGATAAATCTTCCATTTGATTTAAGAGGTGTTCCAAAAACAATCATCTCACTGTCCTCAATTAAGAAGACCCTCTTAATAATCTACGTAATCCACTCTCTTTTGTAGAAAGATTGTGTAATGGCTGGAAACAATGATAAATGTTTGTAATGCTCAAGTGCTAATGATGAATCTCGCTGCTATCTCTTGGTGAAAATAAACTCCCCTGGATTGATTGCCATTGAATTTGCATCTTTAGGCGTGGATATCAGTGTATCGCTAAAATAGCAGACATTCTTATGGCCATATTTCAGAGCATGAATGGCACTTTGACATTGACGACCAAGTTATAGTATTTAGCTAACGCCAAGATCGATGCAGTATGACCTTTATTATCAAGTTGTGTACCTTGAAGTTTATATTGCAAGGGATTCTTGCCATTATAATATCAGCTACAGATATATTGTGTATACATACGCTCAGACATCTACTATTGATGCAAACTAGAGAGAATGTACTTTTAGGACGCAAGATAACATATCCACATGAATGACCCTCGTACAAACGACAGATCAGGATACTTTGAATACGTTTCTTTATTCACTCAGACAAAGCTAAATCATGTTCAAGTTTCTGAGATATTGTATTAGGATGAATCAAGATATTAATTGCATTGTAGTCAAATACAGGCTTTGTGCGCTCGAGATTGGCACGTCTATTTGGTACAGAAGCGGGCAGCAGATGGGATGGGATAGCTGCATTATCAAAAGAAGGCAACGCAGCATTTATAGTAATTGAAGCAGCGTCAGGAGATGGGGTGTCAGCTATCAATGGTAACGATTAGGCACTAAAACCATCCTTGGCTAGTTTGGTACCACTATCGGCTCCCAAGGCCATTATTACGTATCCTTTACCCAGATAATACAAGTATTAGTGGCAACTGGGGCACTTTCATAACATTAGACTTTCTTTCTGCCTCTTCGCGAAATGAGTGAATTACGTTTGCGTATAACTTTCGAAGTGAAGCCAACATCTAGGTCTTAAAAAAAAAAGCTACTGTGCGCTTCAGAAAGCTTGTTTCGCCCAACTGAGGCTTTAGAAAAGTTTAAATAATGAAGCATGCCAACTCAAGCCAAGCTTTCTAAAACCAAGCTCGAGTCAAGCTGCCGCAAAACAGTTGAATTTGCAGTCAAGTTTTTAGAGAACTTGGTTTTGAATTTCAAGTCTTATAAAAAAGCTTGCTTTGGTTTATGATATGAATGAGGGAAATAGTTTTTGACGAAAAGTTTACTTTCGTATGATGGTTTATACGCAGACTGTGTGGAGCCACAGCAGTTTTGAGAAGCGGTGTTTAATCAATATGATGTGTAAAATTGTTGAAAAGTGCCTACATGTCAGCTTATTCTAACAGATAAAATACGCTTGCGTATACTTATCAATCAAGTAATTCAATAGAGTTGCTACCAGTGGTAACGCACCAAATAGCTTGACAAGGGATTCAAAATGGATCGACATTGGCTTGTCGCCTCTATTACTACATTGACTAAGATCAATTATTGTAACAGCCCTTTTTTCAGGTACATAGCTAACAAAGCCCTAGTATCTACAAGTATACCGCAGATCATTACTTTATCGAATGACATGACCAGATATGCCTATATTCGTCGCTTTCCATAGAGAGCCTCAGTGTAATATGGATGAGCAAACCACTAATTCGGAAGTGCAGTGTATATAATGTTCATTTTTTTAAAGCTTTGTCGTGGCAGAAATATAATCATCATCCACAATCATGCGATTTAGATGGATAATAAAAATACACTGTAATTCTGTTGTAGGTATTGTTTCGTAGCTTGCCCTATGTTTTATGTAAAAATAAAGAGGTTCTGCCGGCCAGATAGTCCTTATGACAATTGATTGAGGCACAAATCATCTTTTTGTTGAATACGTGGTGACAACGAGCCTTTTTTGCTTAATAGAAAAACGCAAAGTGTTAAAAACAGAAGTGTGAATTGGCCATTTCGACACTTTTTTGCACTGTAGATGTTTAGATGGACACACATAAAGATCATTTGATACGTTCTACAGCAATAGGTTGTTGGAAAATCCAATTTATGCAAATCTTGGTAAAAAAAAAAAAAGAAAGATATTCACGTACATTTGCTAGGCACACAATTAGGTAAAGCAATTGAGAAGTGATCAAAACTTGATATGATGAACTGAAATATTAGGTGATAACTTATTACAATGATACAATATGATTATTAAGATTTTTTTTGATAAAAATTAAACAAAAAAAAAACATTATTTGTCTCTGAAACCAGTGTACCCATATGACGAATAATAGAGTATTTTGCTTTTCAAGCACGATTATTGTTGTAAAATGTCAATACCAAAGTGGGTCCCATAAGCGTTGTTGTACATATATGAATATCTTGATCTCTGCAAGCTGTTCAAGCTGGGGTATCATTGTCTGCTTGATCCATTTCTTGGCATCTAAATTCAATACAGCAGAACAGCTCTGTACAACTGCAATTGGTTTAGTCATTTGCTTGTTAATAATAATGAGTCTTGAAATTTAATTATCTGCAAAAACATTGGATTCACCACCAGGCAGCAAAACAAGCCTGTTTGTAGAAGGCAATGCCTTTGTAGTTTGTTTAATACGTTAAATCTATATTATGATGAGCGACATCCGATGATATCGTACATTAGTAGGTTAATGCGAAATAGATTCACCTCTGACCAGTGTCAGTATTAAATGTCTTTATATACAAGTAAGAGCGTAGATTCATGTCTAGCAATGCAGGACTAGAACTTCAGTTCTTGCATCCCATGGAAAAATCAAGTTGTTGACGGGATCAAATGCAAACTGTTCTCTACTAGCAGGTAGTTGATCCCGAGCAGCTGTTAAAAGCACTACCGGTGTATCTGAAAAGAAATTTTTGAATGATCAACGTTTGTGTTTTAAGCAATTAATGCTAAATGGACTGCAGTGCTTGCTTCAGTCTTCAGTGTAAGCCAATCCAGAAGTCGTGGATAACTGAAAGACTGTTTACATGTTATCTAATACAAGCACATGGTATAAAAGTATTAGGAGTGTAGAAAACACTTTGCTTTTTTAGTAAATTTCTTGTATCAATAATTGAAAATTAAATCGTAAGCCAGCTTATAATACAGTAAACAGAACAGCGAAAGATAGTTTAGCAATAATTGAATAAGACACAAATAAAAGCTGATGTTTATTAATAAAATTAAAGAGCTATTTATATTAAATCTATGAGTCATTACACAAGACAGTAGCTGATATTATTCATTTTTTGCAGACTGATCTGCTGCTCATAAGCTGAGATGTGACCTGGTAGCATATCCCATTACATCAGAATTGCCTATCAAAGAATGTCTTAATCTTATATATACATAGACAATTGTAAGCCTTCTAGCATAACAGTTGCCTCACAAACTTTCAAATTTACATCATGCTGTTTACAGACTTTTACATGTTCTTTCGCATAGTGTAGTGTTCAAATCACTTCAAACAATCAAAACAAC
Organism: Mucor circinelloides; assembly: GCA_037974945.1. NCBI lineage: Eukaryota > Fungi > Mucoromycota > Mucoromycetes > Mucorales > Mucoraceae > Mucor > Mucor circinelloides. The sequence continues at coordinate 669,016 of JBBNAA010000004.1, read as the reverse complement.
GCATGAAACAGCCCAGAAACGTAGAAAAGCTATATCTATTTATTACCTCTATATACAAAAAAAACCTAGAAAAATTTTGCCATAGTTCTCCTCTGCAATGATGTTAGGCGGAATTTGAAGTACTACCCAAAAATGCAATTAGGTAGTATTTCAATTAGACCACCCCTCAGGTGCTAGAGCGTGCCTTACTACACCCCTAACGTGAGGAATTATGTTTATTAAGACCCTCAACTGTCGCTAAGTAAGTAGAATCAACAATTAAGTTTGGACCAGCCTATCTAATCCTAGCCTCGGAATCTTGTTATTGTTGAGCTTCAGTGATAGGCACATCCACTCAACGTAAAAAAAAGGTATGCTTCAAAGAAACATAGAAAGAAAGAAAAAAAAATAGGGGGGAGGGTAATAACAACATGACATGCAGATGAAAGTTAAAAAAAAATAAGGGCCAAAAGCCAAAGAAAAAAGAGAGTTAAGGCAAATAATAAGGGGAGAAAAATAAACAACAATCAAAAATGAATAATAATGGGTTGTATCTACAACTATTGCTATGGTTGTTCTCGACAAAAATAATAATAACTTGACTAATATCTTGCAGCATCATCCAGCAGTAGTAGTGTCCATGGTCATTGCTATACTCTTGCCTATAAAAGATAGTCAAAATAATATAATTAGTATCGCATTCTACCTCAATCAACGCCATCATATTATATACAGTACTTACCTAATCGACTGTTATCAGTTCCGGTTGCATCCAGTAGTATCGATCATTAATCATCCATTAGTCGTCGTCGTGACCTTATACTTGTTGCCAACAACATATCACATCTAAATGATACAGTAATAGTAGTCAGTATTGTATCCTACAATCTACGTCATTTATACTTACTTGATGAACAATTCACAACAGGTTCTGCATCTAGTATTCTGGAACACCACCTTCTTGTTGTGCTTCTTGCTGCCTATATTCTGTCAAGTTTGTGTAATCAGTAAGATATCACTGAACACCAGACACCATTGAGACTAACCTGACCCATTGAACTCGTCGAGAAACAACGTAGCAATACAAATGACTTGCTGACAGCACTAAACCAGGCAAAAACAGCATTGCAAATGACATGCTGCAGAGAGTGGCAAAGCTGCGAGAAATAGCACCAGAGGTCTTGCTGCTGGAGTTTAGGATAAACACAACTATTTCCTAAAAATAAGTGAGAATTCTTTTAGTTACGTTTCAATGAAAAATAATAACTAATGGTACATACCGTCGTATTCAGAGAAGCGGTGGTGATGGTGGTGGTGGTGGTGACAATAACAACGTAAGAAGTCGAAGCAGTGTTCACCAGTTGTTGCGTTGTTCTCTTCTTTTGTTTTGAAGCAGTAGTCGTCGGTAGCTATTCTAGTCAACAAAGAAAAGAATAATTAATTAATAATAGACTTGGACAATCGATACAGTAAATACACTCACCTTCATATGCTAGCAACTAACAACAATCATAGGCTTGATGACCTTTCTGCTATTGCCTTCAATAACAAGATGAATAATAGGTTTGGCAGTAAAAGTAGTATTAAAAACGGGGGTATGAAAAAAGAAAAACGGGGGAATGGGAAAGAAAAAAAAAGTTGCAAACTTGACGTCACGAGTGTTGTGCTCTGGATATAGGGTAACTGATATCAAACTGAGGTTAAAATCCCTATTACTTCGAATTGGGCCTCATTCATCATAAAATCTTTCATGACCTAAACTTGGTAGTAGTTGATAATCAACACTTGTTCAAGTATATATTAAACTTGTGCAGAATTAAAAGGCGCATCGAACAGTACTAATCTTGTCTGGTTTGACCAGCAATAGACGTCTTAAACAGACAAAATGTTTTTGGTCAAATTTAGGTGGTTTTTCGATAATACCTCCATCTCTGTCAACATAACATTGCTTGCAATACTAGTCCTTATTGTAGCGCAAACAATTTTCTATCGTTTGAGCCTTTACTTGAGGCTCTAGCTTGACTCTACGTGGAGAAATGAGCAAAAACGTCTGACTAAAAAATCATCAGCTAATTTTCTTGCCTGTAAGGGTAAGCCAAATTTGGTCAAAGATGGCCGATTTTCCAAGGACATGACTTTTGCCAATATCTCTACCGATACTGATCAGATTTGAACAGAACAAAGACCATTCGATAGCTCTACATTAACCCCAACATAATCTAGAAGCCAAAAACACCTAATAGACGTTCCCTTCATGAAATAACTCAAAGCCATCTACTTTTGATTGCCTCAAGCAGGCACTACCCGACATATTTTTGAAAATACTAATAATAACCATACCATCGTATACAGAATTAAAAGAGAAACAAAAGTCAAGCACTACGCAACATTGACTCACTTAGTAAACCATAGAGAAATATCCCTTCAAAGTTGGATCATTTTTCCCATTTTTCCTTATTTGTGCTTCACATCGTCTATTACAAGCTCAAATCTAACACCTACTAGTCAATCAAAGTACCCTTAACAACTTTGACTATACATACATCCAGCATTGATATATCAATCTAATGACTTTTCCTAGTAGTATCTGCTCAGAATTGATGAAATCATCATGAAATCATGGATTTCTCAACAACCAGAATAGCTACGGAAATTTCAATTGCAGTTTGGCTTTCTGCGCAAAAAATGGTTATAAGAACCTGTAAGTTGCAAGACTGTACCGTTACGTTTTAAATTTTCGACCTTCAATCGTCCAAAAGTCCAAAATCAAAAATTGAGAATCGTTTCCAACATCCATGACCAAACATAAGGTCCGTACACAATACTAGATAACCTAAAACTATTGTAATACAGTAGCCGCGCTCAATAAGGCCGTCCTAGTTAAGGCTATGCGGCCATTAAGGCTACAATTTTTCAGAATCTTTTTTTTTACCAGCTATTTAGCCTTATTAGCCTTATTTTAAATAAGGCTAAGATTTAGAGAATTTTAGCCTTATTCTACTGAGGTAGCGGCTGTGCTTTAATTGAGGTACTTGTTTCTGGCCAATAGGGCTTCTAAAATTGGACGGACTTTATTCAAGTTTATTTCTGTAGGGGTTTTAAATTAAGATCAGTACTTTTTTGGCATATGGCTGTTTATTATTATCATAGTCACCCGCGCTGCATAAGGCTACGCGGTCATTAAGGCTAGAAAAACCTCGCCAAAAAGTTAGCCTTATTGAGCGCGGCTACTGTACTATGAAAATGAGGCAACTTTAAGCTGAGGACATGGTATTGGAAGTGTTGTTATATTCAAGCATGCATTCATTATTGGTTATTTTTACTTTCGCCGCCTTAGGCCATCCTAGCAATGCAGCACACTTTTGTCTGTGATGATTGGCTGCAGCTATGTGGAGTCGTGATCAATCAACATATCAAAACCGGTCTACACATGTTCATCTGTGTTCCGCTTTCATTTATAGTTTCGCAGTAGTCATTGATTTATCAGAAATAAATTATTTGTAAAAAAGTATAAAAATTAATCAGGTAAAGAATATCGTTTATTACATTGTAAATAAGAGGGTTTATATACTATTCGAACTGAGGAATTTGATGTGAGGACAAGGTGTTGAATGGGAAGATCTGGCTGATAGGAAAATAGATGTAATCTATTGTCATGAACATACGATGAATAAATCAGTAACTGAATCAAGTTTGATGTTGACACTTTTATGATCTGATGTGATCTGTGCTTAAGCTAAATGTTTTACTGTATTTTGAGATCCGGTTTAGAAGTGATACATCAGTCATGATCCAGGGGAGCACATAATAACATCAAATATAATATAAGGGAGGCCCTGTAATAAAATTGCTTTTTGCTTTCGTTTTTGAACTACCAATCTCAAATTCATCATTCGGTGACATTATCAAGAAACAAACGATGCTATGTAAACGGCCAAATGCGGTAATGAGTAGCGTCATGCCCAAAACCCCCCCCCCCTCCCCTTGCAATGTATCTTGATAAAAGTACAACTCGCACACGCTTTCCATCGACTTCGATACCCATCGTTTCTCGAAATCCTTAATGGGATCAACTGTTATGGATGTAGCCGTCTCATATACTTGAACGTTTTTGCAACTCTTGTTTGGCCTTCCACGGCAACGCTACTGAAGAGAACCCACTTCTCTTGTACTGGAATAGTACTGCGTTTTTCGATGATAAGAGTGATATTACGGGCGCCTTATTTCAGGCGTCAACTTCTTGTTGATCATTTGTTAAGCCTAAGGCCATGAACGTATGAAATGAACGTCGATACATACCTTCCAGTATATGAGATTTTGCTTGAATCAATTTTGAGGAGATAGAAAAGGAAAAGATGTGGCGAATCCAATTTTTATATAATACCAAAATGCTGATGAAACTGCAAATCGCGTCTTATCTGTGGATAGCAGCGAGCAATCCAACATCCTGCATCAGTGATTCGATCATATAGGTCTATTCTGAGCTGATGTAATAAGAGGTCCAGTGAGTGCATAGTGCCCATAAGATAGGTTTTTTATGAAATATGATGCCCTAAATACGGTACTCCACAAGCAAAACATGGTGCTCGTAGTATTAACTTTCAATAATGAGCAGCGGTTAACTTGTATTTTTTTCCTAGGAGTGTTGATTATTCCAGTTGAGCTGACACCAATAACAAAAGTCAATGCAGTAGAAGAACTCGAAGCTTTTTCAATATACATAATTAGAACTGATCTCTTTTTAGCTAGGCGATGAGATGAAAGTAATAGCTCAATATCTTGACGCATGTCAATTCTGTTCATATAACTGCGTACCCTGAAGCATTTGTTAGTAGCTGTTTAAACACTTTCTTCCAATTCTCTTTATATGACGATATTTCTTCCCCAGTGTATAGATCGATTATCAGGTTCTTGTAATACTCAAGAAATACCGACCAGGTGACAGAGTTAGTACCACTGCCTTTAGCAATCATGCTTAACGACGTTGTAAAAGCTGAAATTCTTTGATACGCTTTCCTTTGTTAATATGGCTTTGCTATTCGAGTTAGAGTATTACTATTTGGGCCATCCTAGAAATACAATTATCAATTTTTTAACTCTTGAGGCCATGAGCATGTAAAAAAAACAAATAAATACCTTTAAGTTGGTTGACCTTTGTTATAACATTTGGGAGGAATATTCTCGAGATCAAACTTTTATACTGAAATGCTAATAAATTAACAACTCATGACGCAAAATAATTTTCATTTCTTGACTGGTATGCTGATAAATTGAGCCATAGTATCTTTCTGCCACAGAACAGGTTGAAAAACAATGTCTTTTTTTTTCAGTTTGAATGAACTCGATAGCCACAAGCCATCATTTTGAAAGTGGTGCAAATAGTAATACCCTCATGCCTGGCGTACCTGTATACGCAATGTTCGCGGCCTATCTTGGATTTCCGATGCTTTAGATGAATGTTTTGGCCATTGAAAATGCAAGTAAATCACAAATAACTCTAAATGGTCTTTCCTTTAAATCATTAACATGCACATATCTGACATATGTAGCTCATTTGACCAAAAATAGACAGGTATTTTTTTGCTTTGGGATACAATGGCTTATACGTCATGGTAATTGAACATCAGAAGTGCTACATCCAATCACCGTACCAGCCATCAATGCTCTACTTGTCATAAGCAAGCTTTTGATTCATCTATGATGTGCATGACGTATGATGATCCTATAACAACATATTTTGCTTACCAACTGTTTTCACATCTTTTTCTTACACTTTTTTCTCCCCTCAACAAAAATGATTCAAACCCTTCAGCTTAGCCAAAGAGCGATTTCAACTCGACTCGCAAACCATTGCCGGCGACAATTCATTTGTGCCTCAGCAAAACCTCTACAGCGCACATTATTCACGGCGATGAAGCCTAAAAGTCTATTGTTGCGACGATCCAATGCAAAGCCTAATCATCAGGCACATGATATTCTCAAATCAATTGAAGAAAAGCAAGCACTTGACAAAAAGAATGCAGCCGATCAACTGGAAAAGAGTCAACAGAAGAAAACCATGTGGCAAAAAATCAAAGCTGAAGCTGTACATTACTGGCATGGTACCAAATTATTGGGATTGGAGGTACGCATCTCTTCCCGACTGACCTGGAAAATGTTGCAAGGCACGAAATTAAGCAGACGAGAAAATAGACAGGTAAATGAAAAAGGCATAGTCTGGCAGTGATAGTAGTAACATCACTCATGTTGTTAGCTTCGTCGTACAACTTCAGATATTGTTCGATTGGTTCCCTTTGCCGTCTTTTTGATCGTGCCGTTTATGGAGTTGCTGTTGCCAGTTGCACTGAAGTTGTTTCCCAACATGTTGCCCAGCACTTTCGAGAACAAAAAGATCCAAGATGAAAAGAAGCGGAAGTTACTCAATGTCCGGTTGGACATGGCTCGTTTCTTGCAAGAAACCATTGCGGAATCAGGAAGCAACAATGTGTCTAATAGCAGTGATGATATGACAGCTGGACAGGAGTTTGTTCAATTCTTTAGAAAGGTCCGCATGACGGGAGAGCAAGCATCCACAGACGATTTGCTCAAGATTGCCAGTAAATTCGAAGAAGAACTAACACTGGATAATTTGTCTCGACCTCAATTAGTGTCCATCTGTCGATACATGAACATCAATGCTTTTGGCACCGATAACTTCTTGCGGTATCAGATTAGAAATCGAATGCATCAGTTAAAAAAGGACGATGAAGCTATCCAGCAGGAAGGCATTGATCATCTTACTACTATGGAACTGAATGCTGCATGTGCTGCTCGAGGTATTCGGACTTTAGGCAACACCTCACAACGTCTACGACAGGAATTAGCTCAATGGCTCGATCTACATTTGGAACATCATGTACCATCCACATTATTAATCTTATCTCGGGCATTCAGTTTTACGGACCGAATGACACCTGAAGACGCTCTTCGTGCTACGTTCAACAGCTTGCCTGATAATTTAGTCAATGAAGCTGAATTACAAGTATTGCAAACGATTGGTGCAAGCACCTACAAGCAGAAATTAGACGTGCTTGAGCAGCAGGAAGAGCTAATTGAGGATGAAACAGAGCAGGAAGAGAAGGAAGAAAAAGCACGCAGGGAAGAAGAGGAAGGCAAGGAAAGATCAGAAAACGAGGTATTTCATATAAATAAATTTGAGAGATTAATTTTTGTTAAAATGAAACTGTAGGAACAATCTGATCAGGACAATCTCTCTGAGCAGCAGCAAAGTGATCTACATGAAGCATTAAATGTATTAAGATCCAAAGTTGATGGACTTGAACAAAGAGCACAACTGAACGAAATTAAATTTCATTACCAGGATTACAAAGATGTAAGGTTTCATTGTTCTCGTACGTATATATCAGGATACTCATTGGATGTTTGCTTTCTTAGCTGATTGAGGAACTCAAGGTGGCGACACACAACGAACCCAACGTTGCAACACTTCGACTTGGAAAACGACTAGAAAAGATGCTTCAAGTCATTGACAAGGAACTAGATTCGCTTGAAAAGAGCAACTAATAATAAACATGTGTACACATAATAAAAGCCCAGCCCTGGCCCGTTTTATTTTAAGGGATCTAGATTTTTTGTATTTAGTGCGTATGCGGTTCCCCGATCAGAAACATGAAACTTTTTGGCGCATACATGTACCCGTAGTGCACGCTTTTTAAGGGGCAATATGAGCGTCTGGGACAATACAACAACAAGCACTCTAATTACAATAGGAGAAAGACCTGCCACTACTATGCGCTTGGGGTGTTCTTTATAGAACGATGTTAGGGAGGAGAAATTGGCATTTTCCATATTCGAAAATAATAAATAGAAAAATAAGCAGTGCAACCACGAAAATCTTAATTTGTCATACATTTGCTCAGGCAAACAAAGCGGATATCGTAATTCTGCTAATTAACAGCTATAAAGCATATACGCATCTCTCTTTCTCTCTATCTCTTTTTCTCTCTTCATATACACACACTTGTAAATATTTTCTTTAAAGCTGGATCTTTCATTATACACACACTGCAATGGTGACAGCAACAAAAATTGTAATGTATTGATACATGGCATTCAGCAAACAAACGAAAACTAAACATTTCTCGTAGATTGATCGCGTTACAGAGACAAAATGGTCCAAACTATACATTTCAATGGCATCTTGTCAATGTGTCATTATCATTGCACTGCAAGCATCGATTTGTTACCTCAACACATACCAAGCACATTTATTACCCGAACCCACAACTGACAGCGTATTGACAGCAAGTTCCACAGTCGACGATTATCTTCCATTGAGAGCAGCAGATCGTCTGGGCAGAATCAAGTGGGAGAATATTGCTTTTATGGGCTTTCAAGTCTGGTTTTTAGGCATGGCATTTGACGCTGTAAGTATAGCTTATTTGATCTAAATATGTGCAATAAACTCATGTTTTGCTTAATAGACGGTTTACCAAAACACAGCGGAGATCCTCGCACTGGCTATTTTAAATGTTCTCTGTTCCATATTAGGTGCTTTGCAAGTGGTAGATGGTGTGAAATGGCTGGATCGGTTATTGCATACAAGCTATTCAGTAGACGCTTTAGCCATGGCCGAAAAGATTGAAATCTCCTTGTCAGTAGTCATCTTGACATTTGCCGTCATCATGTCATTTCTCAGTTATCAAATGTCGAAGCAATTCGGTTGGAACATTTACAAAAAGATCGGTGCTGATGTACAAATTCAAAAGATGTACCGTATGTTTCAATTCTTTGTGTTGGCTCTCAAGATTGACGTTTTCACGCAATTCATGGTCTCCATATTTTACCTGATGCAATTTGCTCTGAAGCAAGGTATCATGTGGGAAACTATCATTCAAGTCATTGTCACCATCTTTATTATACCATTTCTCTACTTTGCTCGTTCAGCCGGAAGCGCCGAAAGCAAGCCCAAAATGATCATGTTTATCGTCTTTGAATGCCTCGTCTTGTTCCATTTTGCCTTGATCTTTTCACAGACATTACAGCCCAACAACAACTGGTACACCTGGATTTGCTTGATTTGGATCGGTGTGGCTTTTGCTCTAGTCTCTTGTGTATTGGGTATCATTTGCATGCGCAACTTTGGAAAGGGCCTCAAGCCATTTGTGCAAAGAGGAAATGTCAAGGCCAAGATGGACCTCGAGAGCAATAACCTCCAGAAGCAAAAGGCGCACGAGAGCTGGCAAATTGACGATGACTAGATACCGTTTTGCCTATTAGCCTATTTACCATTTATCATATTATTTACCCTTTTACATCCTTCCCTCTTGTTCAATTATATCATTTCCTTCATTTTGAAAAGAAAAATCATCGCTGGTCGATCTTTTCTCCTGTACCAAAACTACTTTATCCGAAACAATAACGTCGATCTTTGTATTTTGCAATAACGATTGACCCCACACATTTATGTTTGCTTGATATAATATATACATATTTTATTATTTGAATAAACATTACATTTAGATACCTGCCATGTTAATGTACTTGATGTTCATGTAATCATCTAAACCAAATTGACTTCCTTCACGGCCAAGACCAGACTCCTTGACACCACCAAATGGAGTGTAACAACTAGAGATGATACCGGTGTTGACACCAACCATACCAGTCTCTAATTGCTCAGCAACACGCCAGCAACGACCAATGTCACGACTGAAGAAGTAACTAGCTAAACCGAAAGGTGTATCATTGGCAAGAGTAACAACATCACTCTCGTTATCAAAGGGAAACAAGGCAGCAACAGGACCAAATGTCTCTTCACTGTGGATCTTCATCTCGGTAGTCATGTTGGAAAGAACAGTGGGGACAAAGAAGTTACCGCCCTTGTGCTCACCACCAGCCAAGATCTCGGCACCCTTACCAACAGCATCTTCCACGTGAGACTTTACCTTGTCAATACCCTTGGAGTTGATAAGAGGTCCATGAGTAGTCTTGCTATCAAAACCATGACCAATTTGGAATTGCTTGACCTTTTCAGCGAGACGAGTAGAGAACTCCTTGTAGACATTCTTTTGGACGTAAATACGGTTGGCAGAAACACAAGTTTGACCAGTTCCTCTGAATTTACAAGCAATGATGGCTAAAATTCCCGTTAAAAGACTATATGTTGACAGAGCATACTGATACTTTACCATCGACAGCAGCAGAAACATCAGCATCGTCAAAGACAATGAAAGCAGCGTTACCACCGAGCTCCATAGAAACCTTCTTCATGGTACCTGAAGATTGAGACATCAAAAGTTTACCGACAGCAGTCTGAAAAAAAAAATCATGCAGTTAGCCAATTGATCTCTGCATCACCAATGACACAACTTACAGAACCAGTGAATGAAATCTTCTTCACAATAGGGTTGGTACACAGCTCCTTACCCACATCAGCAACATGTTTGTCAGTGGGGACAATGTTGACAACACCAGCGGGAATGCCAACACGCTTAGCGAGCTCAGCCAAAGCCAATGCAGAGTAAGGGGTTTCAGCACCAGGCTTGATGACTACAGTACAGCCAGCGGCCAAAGCAGCACCGACCTTGCGGGTAATCATAGCAGCAGGGAAATCTAAACGCATCTGCATAAATATGACATAAACATTGACTCATTTTACGGACAAAACTTACTCCAAGGGGTAATGATACCAACCACACCAACGGGTTGTTTGATAGTGACAAAACGTTGTCCAGGCATATGAGAAGGAATCACAGTACCATAAGCGCGAACGGCTTCTTCACCAAACCACTCAAAGAAAGAAGCAGCGTAAGCGACTTCACCCTTTGCTTCGGGCAAGGTTTTACCATTTTCCCAAGTCAAGATGGTGGCTAAATCATCTTGGTTCTCCATCATGGCGCGGTACCATTTGAGCAAGAGATCATGACGCTCCTTACCAGTAGTCTTGGACCATGTCTTGAATGCATCCGAAGCAACTTGAATAGCTTCCTTGGTTTCCTTGCTGCCCATGTCAGGCAACTTACCAATCTCCTTGTCAGTGGCAGGGTCAAGCACTGTGAATGTTTCGCTGACGTTCTTGTTGGTCCATTCATTGTTGATAAAGGCAGATTCCTTGAACAAGGAAGGATCTTTGAGCTGTAAACATGTTGCGCTGTCAGTAACGTGGCTCCCCTCCTAATGCATCCACATGGCTTACCTTTGGGATATCGACAGAGGTGACAAATGATTTGAGGGCAGTGGACATAGTGAACTTTCTAACAGTGGTTGTACGAGTAGGATTCAAACAGGCTTTAATATAGGTGTTCTGCAAGGCAGATCTAATCATTATTTAAATGAAAAAAGAGATGAGAAAGAAAGGACAGTGGTTTGGTCCTTTTTATTTTCTTGAAGCATTAAGATTAGTACGTGTGAAAGCGGCTATTGAACCTTATTATTCAACAGGATATGCAATATTCGATACACTTAGTCATGGTGAGCGAATCATGGCAATCTGTAACATCATTTACCGTCACTGCTTTTGATTTCCCCTCGATCTCTTTTTGGAGTTTTGTAAGGCAAATTCATTTTATACGCGTTTCAGGTAAAATGCGGTTATCTATAGTATCTTGCAATTGAAGATCTTTAATCGAATTTGATAACGATTGCAATTTGATCTCCCGAGAAATAGCACAATCAAAGCATGCATGTCGACATTACACAGAATGACAAGTTGACTATCTGCTATCGTGCTGTAATACTAGAGTATCGTTAAGATAAAGCGCTATAGACACCACCTAGTTTGCAGCCAAATAGTGCAGTTGAAATGTCATTTCGCAACTGAACATTGACATCTCAAAGTTGCACATTGGTCAATCAAAGCGATTTGTTGAGTCGTCAAGACTATATAAGTTTGAATGGCGCATCACGATATGACTTGCTAGCAAAGTTATGTAGAAACATCTGGTGTTGTTTGAGACATCATCATTACTGATTTGACGTGTTCCAGGAAACAATGCTGCGTTATACTTACTGATTGATTGATATATGTACATAAAAAAAAGGAGCAGTGCGTAGTAACAGTTGTAAATATACTATGTATGCATTGTTAACTACAGCTAGAGCAATGCATCGCAATTGCAGTTGAGCTAGCATGATATCTCATATCCAGTAACATTTGGCAAGCAATCTTTTCTCGACATGTGCAAGCACGTCTCTTCTCTTGATTTTGCCATGCAACTTCTACCAGTTCGTTCGACCTTGACTCTCCTTTGTCCATGTTGATGGCATTTTTTGTCACCCTAGTTGGCCAAGTTTTTACATTATCTGTAAACGGAGACAAAACCGTGTTCATGGAGGTTTATATCGACATATTAGCACACAGATAGCAAGAAATCAAGTAGCCTTTCATCCGCTGTGAGCAATCGTATAAAGCAAGCATTCAGCTATTCCAAACGACTGTCAATTACTATTCATACGAGCATCCACACGCAACTCCAAACGCAATCAGAGCAATGGTCAGTGCAAACCTGCATACACTGAGAGCTTGATGGTGCCCCTAAATCCTTTAAGAAACATGTATGTCGTTTCCTTGCAACACACATTATGCTCGACAAACCTGTGTATAGATTGATCGACTTTCCTTTTCAAGCGAACAAAAGAATTACTATAATAGGATTTATACTATTCTTTATGATAGAATTCAACGCATAAACTGGCAATTTGAAAAAGTAGCATTGCTCAAATGGACACAAATAATGAAACTGCAATCAACAAAAGTCCTCACTCAATGGGCTTATTTTACGGCCGTTCTTTTTGGTCACGAATAAATGGAATCGCCTGTACTCGTTGTGCTGTTGTGTCATGGCAAAACCAGTTCTCAAAAGGATCAGAGGAGAGCATACTAGTGTCAAAACAGAGAGATTCTGCTTGTACGCATGGTAATCATTGAGGAGAGTAGAAGGCATATAAAAAGACATCAACCTATGTTCAGTTGATCTGCGTTCTTTTCTTCCGCTCTTCATCACTTTACACACACACACACACACAATGGACATGGCATTGCCTCCAGATGCTCAAGTGTATATCGATCTGCTTTCAAACATCACAGCAGAAGATGTACGCTATGAATACCTCAACGATTCCACAAAACGATACTTTCGACATACAGCATCAACTGTGGTATATATGAGTGTGTGTCTTGGTTGCACAATATGGCAATTGATGGCAGCAGCTGAACTGGTCTACAAGGCTCGTAAATGGCTTCATTTTGCTGTTCTTTTTGAAACAATACTGTCTTTTCTTGTCATATCGTGCAGCATACTGAATCCATTGACAGATGTAACTTGCGAATTAGTAAGTAGACGTGCTTTTCGTAGAGTGTACCTCGTTGACATGTATATTAGCGATTCTGGGTATCGATTATATCAGTTAACCTTGGTGGATGTTGCATTCAAACTATCTTGCTGTACAAAGCCTACATTTGCTACGACCGTGCTAAATGGCTTATTATTATTGGCTCTCTGATCAATACAGGCTACATTGCATTGACCTTTGTCTACGGCACATTTGGAAAGGTGCCTACATACAAGGACCTGATGGGAAACTGCGTTGTACGTATACTACTTGTTTAATTGATTGATTTCACTTACTAATCTTCTATTTTAGATGACTAATTGTAAGCTTGTAAACATATGTATGATCTCATGTTGCTCATTGTACAATCAATTTTTTTAGTGGAATGGCCAGCATTGGCAAAACTAGGTCTGGATATCGCAAGCAATGTATTTCTATCCTTTGCATTTCTGATGGTCATCTACCGCCATTACCGTATCTTTGGAAACAGTCTTCACAAATCGTTGCTATCAAGTGGCCTCATATTCTCGTAATGTATTGCTTAGATAATGATAACTGCACAATGACTGACTGGACTTTGCAGTGTCGGTGTCATTGCCTCCAATATTGTCACTGCCATTTTGATATCTTGTAGAGCAATGGGCGGATTGTCAGCAGACTTGTATTCTTTCGACTGTAAGTCTCTTCATTTCCAAGTGAAAGTTATAACACTAAAATGCAACATGTAGGGGTCATTACAAGTTATCTATTGATCAAGCAATTCAAGATGAACAAGGCCAAGGGAAGCATCAACGCACATGATGAAGACAATGATGAAGATGATCAAGACGAGACACAGTTTAGAAAATCCATCACTTCGTCCAACGAGAGCTTCGGCATAGTAACTCTGCGCCGCAACACTGTAACTCAAGAGCAAGCGCTACATAAAGAAGCCATTCAAAGAGGCAACAAGATTCTCGAGAACCAAGACGACATTGATCTTGAAAGAAACCGCTTTTCTGATGGCGTTTTATCTGCAGTAACCACGGTGAGCCCAGGCGTAGATGCTCATTATACTTGTCCCAGCTGTTTAGCTCATTTGCCTCCATTCAAGGACCATCGTAGACCTTCATCTCCATAAACATTACTTCCGATGACGGTCACCTTTTTTATTCGTTTTTTTTTTTTCAGCAGCTTTTATTGACATTGGATGCCACTTCTTTCTCTTTTTCCCTTTCAATCAAAAACACGTTAATTTAATCCTTGTCAACGATCAGTTGCTTTTTCATAATCTTTTTAATAAACTCATCTCTCAAACACACACACGCACAGAAAAAGGACTCGATCGAATTGAACAGACCAAAACAGTAAGTGTCGTTGGCAATGCCTTTTGCTCGCGATGTAATGTTGCAAGAAAAAAAAATTTTCTAATGCTTTTTTTTTTAACTTCACAGTGGAGACATCACAACCAGAGCAACACAAGTCAGATGACAACAAAAGACCAAGAGAAGAGGATTCAGGAGCTGATCAGCAACAGCCAGCTGAAAAAAAACAGGATGCTGACAATGCGCCCGCACCAAAACCTCGACCTGAACAACGCAAACCACAGTATGAGCTCAAATATTCGCTCGTAGGCCATCGTATGTCAGTATCCAGTGTTAAATTCTCGCCTGATGGCAAATGGCTTGCTAGTTGCTGTAAGTTAATTGAGGACAATGGTTAATTTCCTACGTATACTCACTTCAATGATTAAGCTGCCGACAAAACGATCAAGATTTGGCATGCATTAGATGGCAAATATGAAGCGACTTTGGAGGGTCATACACAAGGCATATCTGATTGTGCGTGGTCTTCAGATTCACAAAATCTGTGTTCTGCTTCTGATGATCGTACCATTCGTATCTGGAGTCTTGCTACAGTAAGTTGATTTGAGTGACAATAGGGACCTAGCATGACATTGATAATTTTCTCCAAACAGCGTGAAACTGTCAAAGTTTTAAAAGGCCACTCCAACTATGTATTCTGCGTCAATTACAATCCTCAATCAAATCTAATCGTTTCTGGTTCATTCGATGAAAGTATCAAGATTTGGGATGTGAAAAAAGGTAAATAAAGAGGGAAAAGAGGGGAGATCATGCCATTTGAGAATTGACTCGATGGGGGTTACTAGGTAAATGCATGAAAACATTACCAGCACACTCCGATCCCGTATCAGCGGTTCACTTCAACAGAGATGGTACCATGATTGTAAGCTGTAGTCATGATGGATTAATGTAAGTTGCAGACCAACTGGTAGAATGATACAATGCTAATCGGAATGTTGGAATAGCCGTATCTGGGACACCGCCAGTGGACAATGTTTAAAAACTCTAGTCGATGACGATAACCCACCTGTATCATTTGTCAAATTTTCGCCAAATGGTAAATATATCCTCGCCTCAACATTAGATAACACATTGCGACTGTGGAATTATCATACCGGCAAATGTCTCAAGACGTATCGTGGACATGAAAACAGCAAATATTGTATATTTGCCAGTTTTAGTGTGACAGGCGGCAAATGGATTGTGAGCGGCAGTGAGGATCATAACATATACATTTGGAATTTGCAGACAAAAGAAATTGTACAGAAATTAGAAGGACATTCAGACGTTGTTCTTTGTATAGCTTGTCATCCAACAATGAACATCATCGCATCCGGCTCAATCGATCAAGACAAGTCGGTTAAACTTTGGTTTGATAAATCGCAACCTTCGGCTTAGGGAAAAAAAAGAGGACAAACATAAATAATAAAAAAGTTTATTTTATATACAAAAACAAATGGAAAAAGGAAAGAGAGAGAGAGAGAGAGAGAGAGAGAGAGAGAGAGAAAGGGTATATAAAAAGGCGTGTGGGGTTATTTAGCATTGCTTTCAGAATTTGACCACCATTTTGATAAAAACCCTCGACTGCTTGTAGTTGCTGTGGAAGAAGAAGAAGGAACATGGTCCATATCGATGCTTTTGCGAGATAATCCCTCCATACTCTTTTTGGCTAATTGTGATAAACTATCCAAACTAGGCCTAAAATCAAGACTACTTCTACGTTGATTGTTTTCCAATGAGGGTCTACCAATAGGATAAATATCAACTGATTTTCTACCACTGCTGAACCACGTTTTCTTTGGCTTAAGTTGTTCTATGTCAGGTCTATCGTCGTATAAAGAGGGTCTCGGTGTCTCTTCATCTAGATCATCGTCTAATTCAATCGTATTTCCATTCTCATCGTCTTGCAATGAGATGTTGTTGGCTGCCATTGCATTCATCAAGGCAGTCGTGCGCAAGTGACCACCATCTGAGCTGCATCTTTTTAAAGGGGTTGAATCCAAACAAGGACGTATGTGAGCAGAGTCAAGCGAAGCACGTCCAATGATTTTATTTTCATCCAAATCATGATTTGAAAAGTAGGCGCTGGGCGTTGTAGTGGGGGAAGCGACTCCAAAGGCTCTTCTTTCAAGTGAGGTAAGATAATTCTCATCGTCGTAATGATTGACTACACCATAGCTGTAGTAATCTTGCTGCAATTCGTCAGCAGAGGGTCGTGGTGTATTCAAACTATGTCTTGGTGGTGGTAAAGTGGATATATCTGGTATATGCAACTGATGCTCAAATACACTGGGCAAACTAGGTCTTCGTAGTCTATCTGCTTTAGCCTGCTGCTGTTGCTGCTGTTGATACGAAGCTGCATCCATCGATCGACGACCTACTTCTGCAACATGCTTTCCTTCTTGTAAGCCTTTTAGCATTATCTGCATTGATCCAAACGTCTCTAATAGCTTAACTATCTCCACGTGATGTTTGGCTGCAGCTACATCAACTGGCCGAGACCCATATTTGTCCTTGACATTGATCTTGGCTCCATTTCTAAGCAACAAATCAACAATTTTTGTACATCCATTCGCACAGGCAACATGTAAAGCGGTTGATCCTGTGGCACCCGCAACTGCTTGGGATTTATCTGCACTATGCTTCTTTGACCATCTTTGTTGCAGGATGAGTATCACCAAGTAGAATAAAAACGGGATGATTACATACCTTTGAGCATTGACGTCGGCTCCTCTGTCTATAAGATACTGCACTACAGCAATGTGGTTTTCATTGATACAAGCTAATTGCAGTGGCATGTAGCCATTCACGACTGAGTCAATAGGCGCACCATGATCAAGCGCAAACTTGACAAGACCTGAATTTCATTGTTGAGTTGAACAGTGCAGCATGGCATCCAATTTACCTACGACTTACCAACATTGCCATTCATGGCTGCACCGTGTAAGCCAAGGGAATAATCTTTTGTTTTGTCCTTTTTTCCATCGTACATGCTGAATAAACTAAAATTCTTGTGATATTAAAAAAAAAAAAAGAAAGAAGAAAAAAAAAAAAGGCATTATAAATATACCACACACTAAAATAAGAAAAGGGGAAACAGACTTCGGGGGTTGTAAAATGGTAGGTGATATATTGGTTGTAGTATTCTATGAAATAGAGGGAGAAATTAAAGGGGATAGCGCCTATTTACGTCTGTGGTTTTGTGTCTTTCCTTGGTAACAATGTCTTGTTAATGTTATTTTTATCTATTGCCAAGTGTTCTCACTCACTGCTCAGCTCATCATGACGACGGTAGTCAATACGTTTCATGTTGCTATATTTAAAATGTGTCAACATTTTAAGAATGGTATCGTTACTCGTGTATCCAATAGCTTTTAGGACATAAAAAACAAGCAGATCACTGCTATTGCCACCTTTTTGATTCAGTGCCTGGTTGTCTATAATCGCTTTTTTTCATATGACATTTGTTGTGTGGTATGCTTCAAAATGTGTCAATCAACAATATTTGTTTCGGAACTCAAACCTTGAATGTTAATTTCAGGAACATATTTGAATCTTCTCCATAGCAACTGTATCACAGCCACTCAATCAGAGATTGTATCAGGTGGCTTCTTTTGCCTTATCGAAACAAACTGTGCCATCTCTAAAGACCACCTGTATAAGAACAAATCTCACAATTCTTGACTCATGAATCCCTTGTTACACTAAATATAAAATTGGGTATGACAAGGTATTGCAATATTCATGGTGGGCGCCAAAGTTTAATTCCCAAAAAAGACTCCATATTCGTCTGAACTTTATCCCAGTCAAGAATTTTCGATCCATAATAAAGAGTGATATCAAAAGAACAAAGTTTAGCGGCACAGATGATTTCATAATGAAAGATGTTGAGGTACCAAAAGAAATGAGAAAATAAAAGTTCCGGAATAGTATCCACTACTTTCAACGCAAGTCTGCAAAATGGAGCCTTTCTAACAAGCCATATGTCAGTCGTTTCGACTTTTAAATACCTAATTGGAGATTGCTAATTGCGCAAATCGAGAAGTTCAAGGGCATAATGTAATTTTAATTAGTACTGACGGCACTGAATATTGCTATTCTCTACGCGTATGGCCATTATGAACTGGGCTGCATCCGTCAAAAATCTGAATATCGGTAACAGACAGCGAATGGCGTCACCATGCTAAATTCCATATGTATGTATCGTTTATCAACGTCGTTTTATATATATATATATATATATACTCCTTCACGTTTACTACTATCTGAACTCAATAGTTTATCCGTAGTACCGCTGTATATAATACATTATTGTTTTCACTGTAATGAATCACTCATAATTAAGGCATTAACCCTTACTACCCGCCAATCCCCAGGCTTAACAAAATCACACGTAGAAATGTTCGACAAAGCAAGCTTAAAGAATAAATTACTTGAGATGAACTTCAAGTAAATGCAGGGCAATCCTTTTGCAAAGAGTCATGATAGCAATGATTGCGTCCAGTGAAGGATAAATTCCTGCTTCTGCAATTACAATTAGTTCATGTCATTATACTATTTGGTATTCATAATTCATACTTGCAAGTGCAACATTAGGCAAACAGTAACGCGGTATGTATGTTTATCAAATGCTATTGGGCCAGCTGTGAGTTACCTGACAGCTTTAAATCATAGTTCCTGCATGAAGCTCTTTTGAAATAAGGCGGAAATCGTTAATGCATTATCACAAATGAAATAAAAGCTCTCTAGATGTTCTTCAAAATTCAGAACATTAGGAAATGTTCTTCTACGAATCATGTAGATATATCACGCTAAAAAGAAAATCAATAGTGAGTATAAGCCAACTGAGCCGCACAGAACTTGGAATCATTCATTATGAAATAAAGCGCATGAGAAAGTCAAAAGCCAAGAGTCAGATCCTATTTACTTTCTTATTAAATGTAAAGATTAGGGAGTGTAACTAATTACTCGAATGTACAAATTGTAGAACATTCTTATTCATGCGTTACTTTCCGTTGCATACCTCCGGTAAAGTATCATCTATTCGGTAAACCGCATTGTTTTTCACTACTCCAATCATCGCTAAAGGATGCATTCGTCAAGGTTATGTATAGATACACACATGTTGTAGATTATAATAAGTTGATGTAAGCGACCAACATATACAGATTGCCACTATCCAAGTGTCTACACGTACGCTACTCAAGCAAAGTACATGATGTAAATGACAACTTTATTGACTTGTAAATAATGTAAGAAAACATATAGATAACTTAAATAGGAAGGGTAAGGAAAAACCTTTTAATTTTTTTTTTTAATCTATCAATATGGTTTGACCAAATGCAGTTGTGATGAACTTTGTAGCAGAAACAGAGAACTCCTTTGATAAAATGTTATTTGACACAATGGTAGACGAAGATGATGAAGCAATAGAGGCATTATCCTCTTCAATTGCAGGCAGTGGCGATGGCTGATCCTTTGCAGCATTTATATACTGTTCCCAAACAGTGTCCAAGACTTGTTTTGGAGCTAAATAATGTTCATCTGACATCATAAAAGTGCCCCAGTGGATACCTACGGATACTCGGGGACAACCCAAATCAAAATGTGCCTTGATGGCATCCTCTGGGCCCATATGAAGATGTTGCATTAATTGTGTGGGCATGAAACTGCCAATAGGAATGGCTGCCAATGTGAAAGGAGCATAGCGATTACCAATTGCCTTGAATAGATCAGGAGAATAGCCAGTGTCGCCACTATGTACTGGAATCAGTATACACAATGCTTGCCAATACTCATATTGAGAACTTACCAAAAGAATATCTTGTCATTGCTGGCTGAAATAACATAACTACACCAGAGCGTATTGTTCTTTTCAAAAGGAGTTCGTGATCCACTCCAATGCTGGATGATACAATTTGGATCAATACACAGTAGGCATACGACAATGTTTATATGCACTTACCATGGCAGGTACACACGCAATCATGATGCTCGTATCCTTATGACCCACTTCTTGCCACCAATCCAGTTCTATCACATTGGTAACGCCTCGCTTCACAAACCAGTTCTTCAAGCCGAGAGGAATATACCAAACAACAGCATTGCCCAATTTCTTCACTGCGGATTCATCCAAATGATCGAAATGATCATGCGAAACAACCACAATGTCTACGCTATCGATAAAATCTTCTAATGGACATGGTATAGGTCTTAATCTCTTTGGCCCAAGATAATCGTTAATCGAACATTTGCTGAATACCGGATCAGACAAAATAGTCAATCCGTCAATTGTCATAAGACAGGTAGATTGACTACATGGTAATACAAAAGCGCCACAATTTATCAGTCTTTATCCTTTTTTTTTTTTTTTTTTCTTCCTTCATTTATATATATATATATGAAGACGTACTTACCCAAACCATGTGAATGTTACTGATTTGCCAGGATTTTTGATTTGATCCAAGTTGGGTTTCATGACAGGAAGCGTTTTACCCAATTCCTAATGTCTATTTAATATTTTGCATAGTGATCTTGATTATTCGATGGCCTACTTGTTCACATTTGGGTATACCATTGCCTTTCCATCTGCCCATCCAAAACAGCATCGTTTTGTAAAAAGGTATTTCAGTCCATTCATCAAATGGGTTTACAAATCGCTTATCGATACGCAAACTGGCATACTTTTCTTCTGGTATTTTCAGTGATTTTCTCTTGCTGATTCCTTTTTGACGGCTAACTTCAATATCATGATGGTGCTGAGCGCTTGATTTATGATAGCAATAGTAGGCGATGGCTGTAGCGGCAGCTGTGACAGTAACTAAAACCGCTGTTTGGTGATGGCTGTATAGTTTGTAAACAAGATTGCTGCTTTTCACCCGTTTTAAAAGCTGGGGCATCGTGTATGAGCAAAACAAAGAAAGGGAAGAACCTGCGAATAACTTTTTTTTAGAGGTGCCTGATATTTTCTTTATCCTTTCCGTCATGTTTGTTGTTTAGGCTGGTGTTACAAGCGCTGAGAAGGGCGAGAGCGAGAGATTTAATTTAAAAAACAAAAGCAAAAGAAAGGAGTAAAATGTCTCGTTTTTATACGAAAATATCATATGTGTTTGTTTGTGTACTTTTGTATTTTGGTTTATGAAACTCTATGTAAATATCTCCACTTGATGAACAAGAATGAAACAAGTTTAAAAAAAAAGGGCCTTCATTTTTACTGCAAATGTCGTTTCAATTGTGAGGGCAATGGTGTTACCATGGCGACGGACTTGTTGGAGAGCATGGTTGCAAACGACTTTAGTAAATGTTGATGTTCCTATAAACATCTTTTGTTAGCCACCCTTATCAGATCGAAATCCGATGTACCACTTACTTGATTGATGAATGTAATAGACCATCCCATCTGCTGTTTCGAATTTGCTGGTAAAGGTTTTTGCAGAATAGCACGGCCAATGCGATGAACATAATCATCAAGCGTTGTTGCCATATCATAGTTGATAACGAGCCGCACAGATGGCAAATCGATGCCGCGTGCAAGTACATCGGTTGAGACAATGATATCCCACAACGGCTCTGGTTGGTTGATCCCCGCAATGATCATCGCTCTTTCCTCCTGCGTTTTATCTCCATGCATAGCCACCACTCGCAAGTGGGAGTTTCGTTTCTTTATCGCTCTGGTCAAGAACTCTGCTCCCAATCGACTAGCAACAAATACAAGCATGGGTATCACAAAATACTTTGGGTCTCTTAAAATAGAGAAAAGGCGCTTGGCTTTGCTCTTATTGTCCACCCAGAGAATTGTTTGTCGCACTTGATCACTTGCTTCAGGTAATCTCGTTATCTTCTTTTGCTGTTCAACCTTGATTTCAATGGGCAAGATGAGTCTGTCATAGAGACGTTTCAGCATCTTGTCGTCACTCATAGTAGCTGAAAAGTAAGATGTCTGTCGAACAGTTTTGTTGTCGTGCATTTTACCCAAGATTTGCTTCACCTGTGTTCCAAATCCCAAACTAAACATGGCATCCACTTCATCTAAAACGAGCATTTGAACCTTCCATACACGAAACAGTTTAGGATGGTGGGTGATCACATCCAAAATTCGGCCAGGTGTTCCAATGATGATCTGAACCCCCTTTTTCAATCGATGCAACTGATTTGGCAAAGGCTCTCCTCCAATCAATAGGCCAGTGCGCATGTTTCGAAGACCTTGAGCCAAGCTTTTCATCACATTTTCAATTTGACAACAAAGCTCACGAGTCGGTGCCATGATCATTGCATAGGGTCCAGCTCTACGTTTGTAATCGTCCATCATGGAGAGTGATACACAGTGCACCAGCATGGGAATACAAAAAGCAGCAGTTTTACCGCTATGTGTTGGTGCAATAGCCATCAAATCTCGTCCCGCAAGTCCAATGGTAACCGCCTGTCGTTGCACACCTGTAGCCATAGACCAGCCCATGGATTCAATATTCTGTAGAATGGTATCACCCAAAACAGGCGCAAGTTGATCATATGTGCTGAAAGGTTTGGGTATATTGCTTCCAGTTACTTCCACTTCATGTGCTTTCAGCATTTGACTGACTTGTTGTGTGCTCATGCTAGCGATGGAGAGCGGCTCTTGGTAGTTTGTCAGTTTGGCATGGACATTGGCTGCTACATAGTCTCGGATATGTGTGGCTATCACTGGCTTTTTGGGTTTTTTTCTTACGAGTCTGTGCTGGTTCAAATCTGTATTGATCGCTTTGCATTGCAGACTGTTTGATAGGCGTTAGTAGCCTTCATTGCACGCAGCAGGTGGATGCTAGTTACCTGCAAATATCATGGTTGGTATCGTCGTTGATATATTCACCGTATTTTCCACACACAATACAGATAGGTTCATCTGGTAGGGCTAGTCGTTGATCTGAAGAAAATTTTTTTACTGAATCTTCATCCTCCTCAGCATCGTCTTGAATCTCTTCATTGCTGTAATTAATCTCTGTGCTATCTAGTTGTACTCTCTTGTTGCACGGGTCTTGCTGGTTATCGTCATCCTGGATATATTTTCTTTTTGCAAGAATAGAAGAGTCCATAATCAAGAAGCGTTACTATCCTGCGGGATGAGCTATAAATTTCTATTTGATAGTTTTTGATGTAGTGCATTTAGCAACCATATGAAAACTATTGAAACAAAGAGATTGATTTAGCACATCATTCTTTTTTCTTTTTCTTATACAAAGGGCCTGACCAAAGGCGACATAAGTTCTATTATGAAGGATGCCCCAACTAAAAAGCTTAGACTAACACGTCATCGATAAATGATTCTTCAAGTGTGTACAATCTACATCAATGTATGTAGCCATGTATTCATTTGGTATCCATGGCATGGCACTGACAAGATATAACAAAGCTTCTTACCTTCAAGCTTTCAGGCACTTTCTCTTTGCTGAACTATCTCAAACAGGCATCCGCACATTGGCATGATGATTCGGCCATAATAACACTATCCAGCACATCGATCGCACTTCGATGTACCCATTTTCAATTGAATAACTTTTAAGAGTATGCTATAAAGCGCTATAGAACTGTAATCAGCCCGTATGCAGCAATCGTTATATGAAAACCATAATCTGTACCTTGATTGCAAGCAGCATTGATGGATGCATAAAAGAGTAAAACAGGTCACTACAAGGTCACAATCTTTTGCTGTCGAAAAAAAAAATAGCAATGATCGTCTCCAATGTCAACCCGTTCTTTAGCTATACAATCCTATTCAATCCACCATGGCGCCTGCAGTTCAAAAGAAGACAAAAAAGACTTCTACCATGAAGAAACCTTCAAACAAAAAGGTCCAAAAAGTTGTTGAGAAATTAGTAGAAAAGAAAAGCAAAAAGGGTATGTGATTGCTTTTGCTACCAAATGTAAGAGTGTAAATGCTGATGATCCTGTGTAAACGAGTAGATGCCCAGAAGAAGGCTGCTGTCAAGCAATTGTAAGTGGATCTTTTATTGTTATTGTACAGTAAGCTAATTGTACTTGATTTTGTAGAAGTGAATCAGAGCCTGAAGATGAAGTCATGGAAGATGCCGCTGGTTCAGACGAGGATGATGATGATGTTTTCAAGGTAATTTCACCAACAGCAGCACAAAAGTTTGGTAAATTGACTCGATATTTGTAGAAATTGCAACGTGTGATGGATGAAGATTCTGAAAACAGTGATGAAGAAAAGAATGCAGCTGAGGACAGCGACAGTGACATTCCTTCCGACTTTGAAAAGGAGATGGCAGTTGACGATGAAGACAACGATGAAGACGAGGAAGAAGAAGACGAGGAGAACGAGGAAAAGTTGCAAAAAGATATTGAGCAACACAAGAAAGACATGGAAGCGTTGAAGGAGCGTGATCCTGAATTTTACAACTTTTTACAAAAGGAAGATGATGGACTTTTAGGCTTTGGCGAATCTGATGAGGAAGACGAGCCTGAACAAGTTGGTGGTTCCGACGACGACGCTGATGAAGGAGCTTACAGTGATATGGAGGAGCCTGAAGAGCAAGATGAAAAGGAAGCTGCAGTGCATGTGTTGAAAAAGGCTGAATTAAATGAGTGGATCGAGGCTGTCAAATCCCACAAAGATTTCAAGTCTTTTAAGAAGCTATTATCTGCTTTCAAAACTGCCGCTAGAATGTCAGAGGAAGACGATAACGTTACATTTGCCTTCAAGATTGAGGATCCTGCTGGTAAGTGTCACATATAGCCGAGTCGAAGGACGTCAGTCAAACTAACAGCCTGATATGTAGTCTTCTCCAAAGTCATCACAACCACACTCCGCCTTGCACCTATTGTATTTGCTCATCATTTGAAGCCCAAGAAGGAAAACGGATCTCCATTGACCTCTGGTCGCTGGTCATTCTTCAAGTCGTACGTTAGATCTTACCTCAACAACTTGCTCCACCTTTTGCGCAATCTGACTGACGCTGATATGCTTCGTTTAACTATCCGCGAAGCCGAGAAATGCACCAATCTTTACGTTTGCTTTGATCGTCTAGCCAAAGAATACCTCAAGACCTTGTTGAATGCATGGTCCAATCTTGGCTCCACTGACATTGTTCGTGTGCAGGCATTTTTGAGCATCAAGTCTTTAGCCATCATTCCTGTTCCTGTCAGCAAAGATACCAACTCTCAAGGCTATCTTGATCTCTGTCTTAAGAATGTCTATCTCACATTTGTCAAGAACTGTAAAAACACAAACTTGCACACTTTGCCTGTGATCAATCTGATGCGTAATTTGGCTGTTCAGCTATACGGCATCAATCCCGTCCTTAGTTACCAACAAGGTTTTGTATATATTCGTCAACTAGCTATCCATCTTAGACAAGCTATGAAGGTGCGTTCCACCAAAAATCACAACATGGTCTACAACTGGCAATATATCCACTGTATTGATTTCTGGTCGGATGTCTTGAATGCCTATGCTGGTAATATGGTAGATGAAGAAGGCGATGTTGTGGAGTCTCCTCTCAAGGCTTTGGTCTATCCTTTGACACAGGTAGCTGTTGGTGTGATCCAATTGATTCCTACTGCACAATTCTACCCTCTTCGTTTCCACGTGCTCCGCTCTCTCAACTCTCTTATTCACAACACACATGTCTTTGTTCCTCTCGCTACTTATGTTTTGGAGGTCTTGGAAGGTACAGTGGCTATGGAAAAGGCCAAGCAATCCAATGCTGGTTTGCCCACTGACTGGGATTTGGTGTTGAAGGTCAACAAGAAGAGTATCCATGGTCGTATGTATCAAGATGAAGTTTTGGACCAATGCGCCAAGGCATTGAAGAATTACTACAAGGAGTATTCCCATCATATCTCGTTCCCTGAGATGGTAGATGCTGATATCATTGCCATCAAGCGTTTTGTCAAGCAATCAAAGAGCATAAAGGGTAAAGACAAGTTGGCCAAGCTGGCAAAGGATGTAAGTTTTCTTTCATTTTGCCCTGTTTTGTATAGTGTCATTAATATTTCCATCATGTAGCTCGAGGCCAAGGCCAAATTTGTTCGTCAACAACGTAGCAAGATTAGTTTCAGCCCAGAAAACGAAGCTGAAATTGAGCAATTCAACCGCGATTTAAAAGCAAAGATGACATAAATCAACACATATTACCTCTCATAAAACAATTTTTTATACATAAATAATAAAGTAGAACTGTATACATTAAATGCCATCCACTGGAGAGTGCTTTTACAGCGATGTCAAAGTATGAAAGACAATGTAAATCACAGCCACAAGCAAGATCAAAGCTATGCAATAGTATACCAAGCAAACAAGTTGGTACAGGAGGCTCCCTAGTTGGCTTACAAGGCGCCTAAACCCATCAGGTGTGTTGTCATCCAGCCTCCCTGTTAGCAAGTATACTGACACACAGTATCTAATGAATACCAAGCCGGATTCCCACAGCAAAAAGCATCTCCTGCTATTTGCTGCATTTAGTGTCATTCTATTACTCAAATTCTGCTGCTGCTGTGCATCTAGTATTTCTTGAAAGAGTTCCTGTAACAGCTGGTCCATAATCACCTAGATGAATAGTTTCAATATCGCTTGCTAACATTGCTTGTGGTCTAAGCCAGACTTGCGCTTCTGGAAGACGAATGTCCACTGTCAATATAGGCCGGCTCTGCTGCTACGACTGAGAATATTGTTACTGGCCATGGATAAACGACAGTCTTTTGCATGTCTTATTCCTTTGCTTATGGATGTTCAATCCTTTTAGCCCCTTTAATCCGTCTTTTCCAAAAAGTTCACAAGTGGCGTCTATGATAGAAGGAGGTTACTCTATTGATGTATTGTGCTCGACGATGGCCTTATATACCTGCTTCTGTTTGATGTCGCTGAGAAGCCATGCAACTTTAGAGGAGATACTTATATCCCAGTACATTTATAGGAATGCTTTTACAACAATGAGAACCATTGGAACAAATAGGCCATATATCAAGTTGTTTGGAGAAGGGGAACCATTGAATAGTCCACATAAAAACAAGAAAGTTTGCCAGCACTGTAGTAGTATCGGCTCAACTTTTTGAAATGACATGACGTTTTGGTTTTGAAAGCTTAATGTCCCTTTTTAGATTGATCTGCTTAGGCTAATACATGCAACTCACTCAGCTTGATCAAAGTGATCTATGTGTATCTTTATCTATTTGACATGTGTAGCGTGGTCTGTAGTGGCACCAAGCATGTGTCACATATTCTTTTACGACCAGAGACTCATGTAAAGCTGAAAATCTCTTTGACGACAGAAAACTCTCCAGATTTTTGGATTTTTCGTGCAGTATTGGTAGTCATGACATGAAACCCTGAGCATTTAAAGCTTGTAACTTGGGTCATTTGCATTACGTATGGACCCCAGACAATTGAAAATCAGTTTCAAACCTTAATCGCGACATCTTTGATAGGACCTTTCATACTGCGTTTTACAAGTCTACAATAGATAGCAAAGATCAACATGCGAAAGGTTAATCGGGCCGATTTCATGGTATAAAAGTTTCATAATCGGAGATATGAGACATTGGAATAGGATTATTGCTTCCATCTATACCGCTGCAACATGCCAGCCTACTCCTTATAGATATCAGGCGCTTTAAACGATGACAAATTTAGCAGCTAAAATAAACGCTAGGGGCTTTTTTTCAGTTTTTTTTTAATGCAGCGGATTAACTTCGAGGCATGGAAACTGATTCAATTAAGCCAATCGCATGTATGAGAGAAAGCGGGAGATTGGCTGCATATAAACGTGTTCATTTTGAATGAATCAAAAAGTGACAAATGTAGTATTTTGCTTCAAACAGAAAAGAGGTCGTTTATTGTATGGGTAGTCTAAGGTACTAAAGTCTTGTAAATGCGATAGAAGCCTCTATTCATGGAATGGAAAGTTTTCATTGATAATCGCCGACAAAACTTTTTTTTTTGCTTGTGATGATGATGATAGGTAAGCAAGCAGTCCATAATTTTAGAAAAGCGTGGCAACGTTATTTGATGTAATCTCCAATAAGCGTGTGTCTGTTTTGCGTTTTGATAGAGCATACTTTTTTCTTTTTTTCTATTCTTGAGAAAACTCTTTCTTCCCATTACCCATCTCTTTTCCTTTCTTCAATCAAACATGTCTTTTTTCAACAAAATCATTGACAGAGCCAAGCACGGTAATCACAATTCAATCAAGGAGGAGAAATCACCTCAGCAACAACAGCAACATTTACAGCAGCAACCAGAGCTATCAAAAGGCGATAGTAATAGGTCATTCTTTGGTATCCATACACCACATTCCTCGACCTCTTCCTCCCATGCAACAAACTCAATGCAAGAGCAACCCCAATCCCAACTACCAAAAGTCCAAGAAGAGGCTGGGTCTAATAATAATCATTATGCAACTGGCTATGTGACACCGAGACAATCACAAGACTTACATCAAAACATGGATATTGATACACCTGGTAAAAATAAGCCTATTCATTTTTTTTTCTCGTTGTTTAATCCTATATCTAATTGACATTAGAGCAAATGAACCAACCACAACCCCAACCTCAACCCCAGCAGCAACATTCGGAACAATCGCAAGAAGGTAAATATGCTAAAGCAAGACATTTGGCATGTAAAAATGCTTACATGCATTTTGAAAGGTCGCGCTGCATTAAAACAAAAGTATCAGCATTACGATAGCGCCATCATGGATCAACGCAAAAACAGACCCAAGCTCAAACTGGACGATTTTCATCTGCTTCGTACATTGGGCACTGGCTCTTTTGGCCGAGTTCATTTGGCTCAATCAAGACATAATGGTAGATATTACGCTATCAAGGTCTTGAAAAAGACTGAAGTGGTTCGATTGAAGCAAGTTGAACACACCAACAACGAAAAGCATATATTGGAAGCAGTTGCTAATCCTTTCTTGGTGAATTTATGGGGCACTTTTCAAGATGATGCTAATCTCTACATGGTGATGGACTATGTACCAGGCGGCGAATTGTTTAGTGTGCTCCGAAAGAGCAAGGTAAGTGCACCATGATGCGAAAGTGTGCCAAACAATTGACATTTCATACACAGCGTTTCCCTGATCATGTCGCTAAATTTTACGCTGCCGAAGTGACATTGGCCATTGAATACCTCCACAAAAAGGATGTGGTTTACCGTGATCTGAAGCCTGAAAATCTACTACTGGATGCCAATGGTCATATCAAAATCACAGATTTCGGTTTTGCCAAGCATGTACCCGACATTACATGGACTCTCTGTGGTACACCCGACTATCTTGGTAAGCGTAATTGTCTTTTGAGAGCGTTGCATGATTGATTAACATAAACTTTGCACAGCCCCAGAAGTAATTCAATCAAAGGGTTACAGTAAAGCAGTCGATTGGTGGAGTTTGGGTATTTTGATATTTGAAATGTTGGCAGGCTATCCACCATTTTACGACGATGACCATTTAAAGCTTTACGAAAAGATTTTGCAGGGCAAGATCCGTTGGCCGTCGTATTTCGATCCTAATGCAAAGGATCTGCTAAAACATCTGCTCACGTCAGATTTATCCCGTCGATATGGTAACCTAAAGAATGGTGCTGATGACATCAAGAATCACCCTTGGTTCCAAGGCGTTGATTTTGATCGTGTTGCGAATAGACAAATCAGAGCACCCTATATTCCACAGATCCGTGGCGATGGTGATGCTAGCCATTTCGATAGATATCCTGAAACTAATGAACAGTACGGCTTGCCTGCTGAGGATCCGTACAGAGAGAAATTTCTTGATTTTTAATAAACAACTCGTTGAATGCTTGGATATGAAGGGACTTGTTGAAGTAAAGAATTGGATGTTTTGTGCACGATAAGAATGCTTTCATGTCAATTTCATGCAGAAAGAATAATTCGTTCGTGCTGCGCTAAAAATGGCATAACTGTCTACACAAAACCAATGCTACATGTAACGTTACAACTCAATTTACTAGGAGATCAAGCTGTAAATGAACAACATTAGTTCGGATAAGTAAGCCTGATAGACTTTAGCTTTTGTTGGCGCCTTTTTTTCATTTTTAAACTATCTCTTGCTGTTCTAATTATTGTATAGCTTTCCCGATGCCCACAAGTACGATCCTGCCAATGAATTTGACGAAAATTGGGTAAAGGAAAGCATCATGAGAGCATCAGAGCTCTTTTTTTTCATATATATATATATGTGCAAATGTCTAATTGGCCGGAGGCAGACCTTCTCCACAATGTCTGGCCATTTGCTTATAGAGCATCCAAAGATCGCGAGATCCAAGCGTGCCTTGGTGAACTTTGCTCTGTTGCAGTTGCTCTTGGCAAGAACAAGGATCGCTCACTGGAAGCCAAAGAAAAACGTCCAAGAAAGGCGATGGGAGCCAAAGTAGACATATTGTTCAAGGTATCGAACAAGGAGATTGGATCTGCCGAAATTCGAAAGCACAATGTAATTAGAATCGATGGCAAGTATCTATATGATGGCCTTGTCATAGCATCAACAATCTTGGGGAGATATGTTGTCTGTTCTTGTGGAGAAGGACCCAAGCCAAGCAAACAACTTATGAACCATCGGCTTTTTGATAATGGGCAGGCAATAACATGGAGCTATCAATGAACAATCTACATAGGCCTGTCCATGAAGGTCGTCATCGTGAATGTTCCCTATGTGTGCTCTATTACGCAAGTCCTATCGTCTGATGCACGCAATAATCATTGGCACTTGCCTTTCTCCTTTGTGTCTCCCCAGTTGTAGTAATACCTTTTATCACTCCATCCCCTTCCTCTTTATACTGTTGACTTTAATAAAAAAAATAACATATAAAAATTTCTTGGAATAGTGCTATTTTGTTGTATTTCAATAATGCCATTGCCGCAGTGAACAATTTTTTCAGTATATGATATCAAAAACTAAACATCCATGCGAGGCATCTTTAAATCTTCTTTTGTATGTCCTTGGAAATGGCACGCTAGTTATTTAAAATGACATATAGATGGTCTCCTTTAGTCTCAATCTTTTTTTACTTGCGAGACGGCAGCAGTTATATGCCCGCATCCCTCATATCTAACACCAGCATCAAATACTATCAATTGAATTACTAATCAGGACTTTAAAGAGCACCCTCAACTAGGCTGAAGAAAAACAAAACAAACTTTTGCGTGTTTGTGAGTCTGGAATCAGATGCTACATGCACTGTGTTAAAATGAATTAGTTGTTTGAGTATAGCTCATATTTTCAAACAGAGAAGACCCTCTTACAACATTTTGACAGCATATGAATAAAAGGGTATTTACGGACTCATTTAGTCGAGCATGACACAACCACCTAAATTT
This sequence comes from Mucor circinelloides, assembly GCA_037974945.1. Taxonomy (NCBI): domain Eukaryota; kingdom Fungi; phylum Mucoromycota; class Mucoromycetes; order Mucorales; family Mucoraceae; genus Mucor; species Mucor circinelloides. Next base: position 637,033 of record JBBNAA010000004.1, on the reverse strand, counting down.
CGGTTGATTCATTTTGAATGATTCATCATTATTCTACATGCTATTTGATTGGCTCATTTGGGATACATGTTGGATATTGTGTATGATACTTTTTGCATATAGAAATAATGGAAAAGGAGCCTCTCGCATTTGAAACACGCCTCTCTTCTGTTTTCCTTCTGTGTGCCAAGCAAATAACAACAAGAGCGAGGAGATCGGCAGTGACATCCGTTTGATATGAGTACATTTAAGTATTTCTAAAAGGAGAGAAAGCCTTTTAAGGCAGTGATTCCCTTTCCATATTCCCCCAACAAAAAATGTGTTGCCAATAAAATTGGAGTTTGTGTAAAGTTAGTCGTTTGATTGAATATGAGTCGATTAGCATATTGCAAGGAAAAAGTTACAGGGTCACATGAGTTCTATTTGTTTGGTTCTTGATTGTACTTGATGATTAGAAAGAACATGTTGCTTCACATGCAGCCATTATGCCAACATTTCATATAAATACGAGCCCTTATCAAGTCTTTCCTTTCTTTTTGTTATCTCTATACAATATATTACAAAATGAACTCTGCTATTATATCTCAAATCGCTCGTCCTGCTGCCATCTCTAAATCCATGGTCCGTACCTTTGCCAGCTCTCCTGTGCGTATGCAGTTCGAAAAGGCACATCACCAAGTCGCCCCTTTGACCGACTCTACTCTCTATGCTCCTCAAGGACATGTCTCTGTTTCCTCTTCTTCTGTCTCCTCCAATGCCACTACTACTACTACTACTGGCGCCAACGATACCACTGTCTTTACTCCCTCTGTCAATGCCGTCTTTGACGACTAAATTTCTCTCTTAAAACACATACCCCCATCTGTACATAACAAACACGAATTTTTGCTTAATAAACTTTCCATTTGAAACCTCTCAAAGCTTGTGATTTCACGTTTTCCGGATGTTTTTTGTAACCTGTGTAGAGTCACAATGACGAAAATCTTTTTTTTTTTTTTTTGCTGCTGTCAAACATTAGATCTATTGAAGGGTTGTTCTCTTTCTTTGCATACTCACAATGTCGACTGATAATGCCATTAAAATCTTCACTGGTAATGCATCACCAGCACTTGCTCAATTAGTTGCAAAGCGCCTGAATCTCCAGCTCGCCAAAGCAACTGTCATCAAATTCTCCAATCAAGAGACATCTGTCACTATTGGCGAATCAGTGCGTGATGAGGATGTGTTTATCATTCAGTCAGGCTGTGGTGAAATCAACGATAGTCTGATGGAGCTGCTCATCATGATCAATGCATGTAAAACTGCATCTGCCCGTCGCATTACTGCTGTAATCCCCTGTTTCTTTTATGCACGCCAAGATAAAAAAGATAAAAGCAGAGCCCCTATTACTGCACGACTCACTGCTAACATGCTGACCGTGGCTGGTGCTGATCATGTTATTACGATGGATTTGCACGCTTCTCAAATTCAAGGCTTCTTTAATATTCCTGTCGATAACTTGTACTGTGAGCCTTCCACTATTCATTACATCAAATCAAAGATCCCCAACTGGGAGAATGCCATCATTGTATCTCCTGATGCAGGCGGTGCTAAGCGTGCTACATCCATTGCCGACCACCTTGAACTGGACTTTGCTTTGATCCATAAGGAGCGTAAAAAGGCAAACGAAGTATCTCGTATGGTGCTAGTGGGTTCTGTTGAGGGAAAGATCGCCATTCTCGTTGATGATATGGCTGATACTTGCGGAACATTGGGTTTGGCTGCAAAGACGTTGATGGAGAACGGCGCTCAAAAGGTTTATGCCATCGTGGCTCATGGTATCTTGTCTGGAAAGGCCATCAAGGTGCTCAATGAGTCTGTCATTGAAAAGATGGTCATTACCAATACCATTCCCTCTGAAGATAAGATGGCACTTTGTCCCAAGATTGACATTATTGATATTTCGCCTACTATTGCCGAAGCCATTCGAAGGTATTCTACGTAGACGACATTTTGGATGATAGACTATTAACATGACCTTACTAGAACGCACAATGGCGAGTCTGTCTCTTATTTATTCCACAATATTGTTCCTCAATAAGTCTTTTTTGTTGTTTATTAGATGTTGAACAGCCCGTCTTTCTGTACATTATTAAAGGGTATTGATATTTGCACAAGCGAGAAATGACTTGATGCACAATTAATACTTTCAACACGATCTATTTCTGCTCTTTGTACAATTATAACGTTCTTCATCATCGGATGCTACTCCTTGCAAATGCACAGCTGCAATCCACTTGAAGCATTCAGTGTAAAGTGGTATATCTACATTGCAATAAAGAGAACCAAATGTATACAGGGTATATCTTGTGCGCATAGCGTTTGTATGATGAAGCTAACTTATCACAGATGAATGTAGAGAATCGTCAAAACCAGATTGCATATACTACAAGCGTACATAACTTTGGCTATTAGACATAATGAATAGCATAGCGACTTTACCAGAGATGCAATTTCACTGTAACATTAAATGTTAAAAACTGCGCTAAAATCTCTATAGCCTTACCTGTGAATATGGATATAATTCTTCTATGATATTACAAGTCTACATCAATGGTAGCAATTCATGTATCAGCGGACAGTATACTTATATTAGCTCTTTCTACTCACTAAATGCTAAATCACTGCCAAAAATTGATGCATTTGACGAGCGATTTCTCGAGTTAAAAGCTGTTTTAGACATGTAGAATAGCACCACACAATTGCTCTCGCCTAGCAGTTACTTTCTGATGCATTTTCTGAAATTTTTTTGGGACCAAGAAAACATCGATGGGAACCCCAAAAATCCATGAGCTACCCCTTTACTGAAATATCAAAAATCAAATGATTGCATTTTTGACCCCAAAAACGAAGACTTTTACTATGGTGTAATTAATATCAAATTGATTCTAATGATCCAGGGCAACTTGTGAAATATGTTTTGTGAGACGTTAATAAATGAAATCTCGGCATTTCGGCGAAAGTTCACTTTTCATATTCTTGAGAATTGCTCAATATTCTTAGTTAGAAAGCTTAATGTAATTAGTACCGTTGGATCTGTCGTAAAAAGCTCTTGTAGATTTATTAGAAAGTAGGGCACGGAGAATGTAGTCTATATAGTTGAATTTGCCAAAAACGATATTTGGTGATCAATGAGCTGATTTCTCTTTCATTGAGAAATCAAATATTTAAAGCCAGCCATCACAACAACAACAACGGTGTTTTCAGTAGATTATCAGCATAACGATGTCTGTTTATTTGAAAAGGCAAATCGAAGGAGCTATTAACTTATTTGCATCATGAACACGCTCTTAAAAATTATGCAATTCATGTATTTTGAGGCGGCATCAGATACCTGAAGGATTTCATAGGCTTGAAAACTATGGATAGAGAATGTCTCTTCTCAGACACACCTTCTTCGTATGAGATAGCAAGTACTGTATTCTATTTGAACGATGCTATTTGTTTACTTGCTTGCTTGTAAAGCTTTTTTATGCCTTTTAAACAGTAGTAAGAATGTAGATCTTAGTGATGGTAACACTAGTTAGTTATTTGACAGCTCTGTTTGCATACATACAAAAGCGAATATATATATTATGCCCCCCAAAACCCTACTGTAAAGCTCTATTGATAAAGGTTCCACTATTGTTTACATCTTGATCAAGCTTCCAAATTTAACACGAATCAAATTGCTCACTTTCCGCTATCAACCAACTGCAAAATGTGAAAAGCAAACAAAAGTAGCCATATTTAATCATGTATCGAAACACATTTCATAAATTTATACTGCAATTACTGCCTATGCTTTGGTAATAATGTATATAAAATAAAATTAGAACTCTCAGGGTTTCTAACGGTGTCAGTTACGTTGTCTGTAGACGCAGATAGCGCGTACAAGAACGCTTGAAACAATTTTTTTCGCCTCTCCTTAAAAGATAGTTGCCATGGTAAGGTATAAAAAGCAAAAGTTCTCTCTGCTCACTTTTACACCCTTTCTCCCTTATATTTTTCTCTTTTCAAAGCAATAGACACTCATGGAATTATGGTTATCACGTAATTATACCTATCTTCTCTGCTGGTAACGTTTAGTAACATGCTCTTAAGGATGGCTCATCAACAAGGCTCATGGCTATTCAAGGCTGGTTCTATTCTACTCCTCTGGCTTCGTTTGGCTCCAACACTATGTCTGCGTCTCTCTCTCTCTCTCTCTCTGGCTCTCTCTCTCTCTCTCTCTCTGGCTCTCTCTCTCTCTCTCTCTCTCTCTGGCTCTCTGGTACTATTAGATAGATAATTTGATAGCTCTATTTTGTCTTTTCTATTTCTATTCTTCACGTGGGGGCTTCAATGGTACCCTCTGAGGTTGTAAAAGCTTCTTTTTCTGAGGTTTCAATGCTAGGTCTTCGTATTTTGAGGTTTTCAGGTCTTTTGTCTTCTGAAGTTTCAATGCTAAGTCTTCTAAGGTTTCCTGTCTTTTGTCTTTGAGCTTTCAAACCTTTTGACTTTAGAAATTTCTTATGTTTCCCTTTGCCTTTTTTTTGGGATTAGTTGTACTTTGACCTTCTCGCTGGTTGATCTTGTTAAATCACGGTACAGTAATTTGCTTGATGTGATAACCGACAAAAGTACGCCTTTTTTAATGCATTTGAAAATGAAAAATATTCAATAAGGCTTGCAACCTTAACTTGGCTGATCTATAGCAAATGTTTGTTGTCATGATTGCTTCTAGCTTTCTTGCGCTGTAACAAACTAAAGAGAACCCAAATGACGCTATATAGACCTTGCAAAGCGTCGATTCCCCTCCAAATTTTATACTACATGTACATCAAAATACTGCATTCATGAAGACAATTGATGGTTTCAGCAACTAATGCTATAAGAATGCTATGTGAAGCCAATTATATATAAAAAACACTGTACATGAAGCAGTTAGGGCACTTTTAACAATACTTGGTGATCATTATTGACTAGACGCATCGTTTAGATTATACAGCGATTCCATGATATGTGGTAAGCTTCATCCCTTTAGTCATCAAAACATGCAGTGATTGCACAATGTGTACGAATAATGACTGTTTGTGCAAATAAAGAATAGTGCTAAAGTAGCAATTATGCAAAGTATTATACAGCCATGTTTCAGGTAGAGCTGTGTATAAAGTAGACGATGATAGTGCTAGAGGTAATAACTAGCAATTTTGATTGTGGAAGCAGCAATATCCGTCCTTAAGTGTTATTGATTTGTTTGAAACGATTTGATAGCTGCTGATCTATGTTGCGGACACTGGAACTCGATGATTTTGACTACTGTTCCCATTTCAGATAAAACGCTCTCTTCTATTTTTTTTCCTTGTCTTTTAACAATGTCTTCATTCTCATCAACAGCACCAATACCACGCACAGCCAGTGATCTACTAGCCTCTTACACTAATTTTGAGAGACACTACCAAACGTATAGAATCTCATTACGGGTCCTCATACCGCGCAGCTATTCTGGAAAAATCATCGGTCCACAAGGCAGAACCATTCAAAACATCATAAACTTTTACCACGTCTTTCTACAGTTTTCTAAATGCGAGTCTTCACGAGAGTTCAAACGACTTTTTACCATCAGAGGCAAAGCGGAGGACTGTGCCATGGCATGTACAAACTGCTTTGAAATGCTCTTAGTAACGTACAACGATCCGGTAAGTCGTCGCACTGTTCATATACCTCACATCTATTGACAAGCCGGCTAGATGCTCAAGGGCGTTGATTTCATATTACCAGATCTGTTTATTGAGCATTTAAAAGAAAATAATGTATTCCGAGAGATGGCAGAGCAAACAAACACAGAGATCAGGGTCATGTCCAAGTTTTTACCGGAATCAACAGAACGCATTGTTCGCATATCTATACCCGCTGGCAGCAAAGACATTCAAAGCTTTTATCGAGCTGTAAAAATATTGGCACAACAACTAGAAGAGAATCTTACATTGTACATGTGTGCGCCAGACAACAAGTTTTATCAGCAAGAAGAGGAGAGTGAATTGGTGTTTATGGACGACGATGCGTACGCATCAGACCAAGCTGAGGAAGTCTACTGTGAGCTAACTACAGAAGCACAACACTATCTGCAATTGGAATAGACAGTTGCACCCTGCCTAACCACCACAAACACGAAATAAAACAATTGTGGGTATATTTTGTACATACATGATCATTTCTTAGCAAGCCAAGAAAAGCCATTATTCGTTTTATTATTGAAATCGTGCTCAATGAACGTCTTTTTCATCCGAATCATCAGAGCCTGTCGCTTTCTTTGGAGCATGCTGGATAGTTTATTGTGGTTGCTGCTACTTGCACCATCCTTGCTTCTTGATTTATCCATGAAATTAAACATGGACACCGCTGACGATGATCGTACAGAGCTAAAACTAGGCCTACTGATGCTAAACGACGAGGATTGCTGGTGGTGGATCAGGTTACATCTGTCTGGGAACGACATGGACGGCGACAACGAGTTTCTTGCGGAAGGAGAATAGCGTGCGTTGCTGTTGGTGCATTGATCTTGGTACCAAGGCAGATATGAATTGACCCGAATCAGTTCTAATATGGATTCAGCAGCTTCGTCAAAGCAATGTGGGGTATGATTGTCTAGCAATTGTTGTCGCATATCGCAAGGTATATTGATTTCGTGAGGAGCGTTTGTTTTAATGTAGTTTTTGATTATTGTTTGGTAAGCATTCAATGTTGGATTTCGCTTGTAATCCTGAACATCTTGGTAAAAATACAGGTTTTCTATACAATAAGTGTGGTGCATGAACAGTGAGAAATTATCGTAGTGATCGTCTCTGGATTCTAGTATGTATTCTAATGAGATGTTCATTTATCGTAAATGCATTCTCTCTCTGTGTGTGTGTGTGAATAAAGAGAAAAAAAAAGAGAGAGAGAGAGAGAGCGAATGGATTCCAGTGTTTGTTTACTTATACAACAATACGTCGTTTTAGTTTTTAAATCATGTAGCACAAGACAAAAAACGTGGCATCCGATCAACACTATAAACCACTCCCTAAAACCTGTTTCCAAACGAAATAAAAAAGGTTCTTGTTTATAAAAAATATCTCTAGATATACAACGAGTCTAAGAATAATACAATATGATACAGCAAATTACAGGAATGAGAGAGAGAGAGTGTGTGTGTGTGGGGAGGGGTGAGATATATACTACAAAAAAGTCTAAATGTGAAGGTGGTGTTGCTTTGTTGGCATTCTGGATCGTTCCTTTCTAAGATCAGCACTATTTCTTCTTAATTCGGATGAGACCGAGGTGTGTGGCGAAGATATGAGTAGACTGGAATGACTTGAAGTACGCAAAATGGGCATTGGCTTGACAGTGGCATTGTCAACAGCGCCTGAAGAGGCAGCAACGGCAGCAGCGTGCGTCAGTGGAATGGCCACTGTACCAGCGGGGACACTCACTTTACGAATCTTGGATGAGGATGTTGTTGTTGTTGTTGTGCTGCTAGTAATTGGTGCAGGTGTAGCAATAGAAAATCGAGAAGCGAGATAGCCGTTAAAGTAATTTGTGATGGAGGTAGAAAATGGACTTGCTTTCAACTTGAGCCATTCTTCTCTATTGTCTTGAAGCGTATCCAGAAATACTTGAGCCTTGGGCAACAAACCTGTCAATGCTTCAAAATAGGGCTTTACTACAAAATCACCAAACTTGAGACTGATGCTAGCTTGTGTGGCCAAATCACGATCCATGCCCGGAGAAACTTGCAACCCGGCCAATTTTTCAGCATCTCCTTGTCTAAAGAATTCTTGTACAATCAAGTCAGACCATTGTTTAGAGATAGGCCAAGAACGGACAGTGTTGCTGATATCAGCAGCATGTAGCAAGATGCAAGCAAATGATAATCTCTGAGATTGATCCAGTGGCGATTGCGGTGATTTGATGTTTTCGTCATTATACTGAATGACACTACTGCCACTGTTGCTGTAGGATAATGATGATAGATGTTGTTGATGAACGCTCATTGATAGTGTTTCAGATACAGCTAAACTTTCGCCCATTTCACTAAAGCTGTCTTGCTCATCATCGTCCCAGAGGTTGACTGTCGAGACAATGTCTTCCAACACACCTGCTTCACTGAGCAGATCATAATGAAATGTCATGTCTGTGGCCAGAATGAGACTCTTGACCAAATCAGGCTCAACGCTGTTGATAATTTGGTGCTTCTGTAACAAGCCAAGAGTAATCTCGACTGATAAGGATTCAAGGACCGAGACGTTATTATAGCGAATGGCGAGCTCGGTCTTTAGCTTGACATGATAATCGTTGTTGTAACCGGTCTATGTATCATCGTGCGATTTAGACAATCAGTTTCAAATTTGTGTTTTAGACAACTTACATGGCCTGCATCATGGCAAATCGCAGCAATGAACAGGGTGGCTATCTCTTTGTCTGAAAAATACTTTTTTGCCTTCAAATCCAACATGATATAATAGAGGACAATCACTACATCGGTGGCATGGTAAAACGAATGGTACGGTGTATTTTGGTATGTGCGTTGAACGTCAATCAAAAAATCCAGAAACTGGCATGTCGATATCTTGAATGTGTCGAATACTTCTAACTTTGAAAAGATGCCTAGCAAATATCCATAAAGATCTGTCATTGTACAGTCAAGAACGTTCAATTCGATTGCGTTGGTGTTGATATCGTCTTGTTCCGTCATCCAACGTAGATACTTCTATAGAGAATCTTTAGTGCTGTGCATCTCAACGAAATGCCATGTAGATGGCTTACTCGTTCGATTTGTATTAGCTCTTCGGATGTCAATTCATCCTTGTTATGTTTGAGTATAAGCATTTGCGTATGAGAAAAAAAAAACAGAGTGAGTGAAAGAGGCAGAGAGACAGAGAGAGAGAGAAAAAAGAGCGTTCAGATTTCCTAATTTCCCACTTTCCCCTTTGGATGTCAAATCTAGAGATTTTGACGTAAAGTCACTTTGCTTGAAAATTGATTGGATAAGTGATCATTTTATTCTTGTACGTGTGTGGGGAACAGAACGAGAGGAGGGGGGAAAAGAGATCAAGATCCAATCAATCCATTGACAATGAGTGTTTTCGCTTGTTTGCTTGTTGTTGTTGATGTCGTTCGATAGCATCAGCTTCAAAAGCAGCCAGATCAATGTCATCACCAAATGTATCAAATTCGTCGTCATCATCATCGTCTTCTGCAACTGCCGCTGTTTCTACTTGTCTTGTTAATGGCTTCAATGGTGTAGAAGTGGCAAAAACATGGTCGGGGGACCACAAGTACTTTGTATTTTCAGCAGTGAAGTCTCTCAGAGGGGATACCATAAAGTTTTCTCTAAGCAAACGATTGGGAGAAGGGGCGGATGAAATACTGTAAAACATGTTTCTTTGAGACGATACATTCGAAGGTCTGTCCGTTACAGCTTTTAACCAATGATATATTTCGTTCAAAGCACCACCATCCTCATCTATTCTGAATCCAGTACAGTGCAAGATGGTCTCATCATCGTCAAATGCCTGAACTGATCCAAACACTGTCAACGAAGCGCCCTTTTCAATGAGATACGCATTCTTTCTTGAAAGGATACTTTGTGGCAATACAACTCGGATAGTGTCTGTGCCATCATCTGTATGATATTGATGTACTCAGGTTACTTCTCTGTATCATTCCTTCTTTTTCGACCACAATCTCACCTAACCAAATATGATCCTCGCTTCTGTTTGACAATGAAGATTTCTGTGCAACCACAATAATACCATTCAGTCTAAGGTTAATTGTGTTAAAAGAAAGAATTGCTTCTGTGTGCGTGCAAAAATATGGACCTGGCAAATCTGTAGCTCAAATTTGTGTCTTTGGTCTTGTGGCAGTTGCGGTCCCGTACGAATGTTGATTCTTTGACATCTTTGATAAAGAGAATATGATGACAATTGAGATTTTCGTCTGAAATGTTGATTCTGCTCATATATTTTTTTTTTCTAAATGCGAATGTATTTATAAATCTTTCACACAAAAAGGAAATGATGGTAAAAATAAAAAATAAAAAAATAAAAAGCAAAATCAACGCACGCACACGCTTAAATAAAAATGACCAAAAGGTCGCGTTTTCAATTAGGAAATGAAGCATCATCACCATTTGGCTCCATGAACTTCTTTTTTTAATGCATACAGATACATGTTCGATCCAGGGGTACAAATCAGAAATCCTATACTGTTGCCATAGAAACTAAATGATAGGTGGTTATGGTGGCATGGTCAGTGATTCGATGATAACAGAGCATTATTGAATCAGGGCATAGTGCTGGTGATTATTGCACATGATATTATTGCAATGGGTTGCATAACAATTTACGATAATAAAATGAAAAAAAAAAAAGATCAATCCCCTCATTTAGAATATATTGTGCCTATATTACATTTTGTTTTTTATATATATCTGGATTGTTTCTCAAATATAATGTTGTACATGGAAATAGTTAAACTAAGAATGGTAAAAGTGAGGATGGTGTCCTTTTTTAGAGAACCCAAAGGAAAGTAATATGATGAAACAACCAATCAAATACGCGTGCCTTTTTTCCAACTTTTCTTGGGTGAGCCTGTCTCGTACTGCTTTGTTTACATCGCCATCAACATGTCAGATCAATCAATACAAACTTACACACATGCTTCTATTCTTTTGCCTGTTTCATAGAATGGACCCTCCCCCCAATTGATATTCGCTTGATATTTAGGGCACACACATAGAATTGGCGGAAATTCACCAAGGCAACACAAATAATAGATTGCATTACTTGATGAAGTGTAACTTGTCCTACATGCTGATGTTTTCCGCTTTGAAATTTTGTATATAAAAACTACTCGTTTCTTTATGAAATAAACTCTTTTTCTCTCTTCTTATTTATTGTTTGAAAAGCTTCTTCCTCCCCCCCCCAACCCCTTCCTTTCTTTAACAGATTTCCTTAATACACACTCTCTCTCTCATCCTTCCTTTAATTTTTCTCAACAGACGACAAATCAGTAAATTATTTATTCAATGCAACTTAAAGCTCTCTCTTTAGCCACACTCGGTTTCCTTTTACTTAGCAGTGGAAGTTTCGTTCAAGCAGCAGACACTGTTAATGACATTGCTGTCGTTCACGGTGGCGCTGCTCAACTCTCTGATTCCTATCTCGCAGCTTTCGATTCTGATGATGCCGAAGATGTCGATTTTGAATTATCTGAAGAATTCGATGAAGAGTCTCACGTCTTGACAAAGCGTGCTTCTGATTGCTCCAAATATCACACTGTCTCTGGTAGTGATAGCTGTGTCAAGCTCGCCAAAAAATACGGTGTCACTTTAAACAACATTTATGATTGGAACCCTCAAATCAAGAGTGGATGTCCTAACCTCAACAATGGCAAGAAATACTGTGTTCAAAAGTCCAGCTCCTCTTCTGGTTCTTCATCTAAGAGCACTTCTGGATGTTCCAAGACTCACAAAGGTAACATTGACACGAATCATCAAGTAGTATCATCGAATTGACACATTTCATCATCCATTAGCTACCAGCTCTGACACCTGCGCCAAGTTATCCAAGTCCAACGGTATTAGTTTGAGCACCTTTTACAAGTTGAACCCTCAAGTTCACTCCAACTGCGATAACCTCAACACTGGCAAGACCTACTGTGTCAAGGGTGGTTCCGCTTCTTCCAAGATCTCCAACTTGGCTGCCAAGAAGTCTACTACCAAGAAGAAGGCTACCAAAAAGACTACCAAGAAGTCCTCCTCCAAGAAGTCTTCCTCCAAGAAGGAAACTCGTAAGAAGTTGCAATCCAAGTCTGCCTTTACTTACTACTGGATTGCTCAACCAGGAGACTACTCTGGTGGTAAGAGCGTCAGCGTCAAGACCTGTAGCGGTAAGACCATTGGTTCTGTTGGTGAAAACTACGCCGATGCTCTTGTCATGGAAGGTACTGGTGTCGTTGGCTCCAAGATTGTCAATCTCGGTGGTTGTAGCTGTTCTGGTTACAAGTGTTTCGAATTAGTTGACAAGGAATCTGATCCTTATGGCTTAACTTCTTTCGGTACTCCTCTTCGTCCTTATGTTACTATCGCTTCCAACGATATCAAGAAGAACACCAAGATTTACGTCCCTGCCCTCGTTGGCTGGAAGGTTCCTGGCTCCAGCAAGACTCACAATGGTTGTTTGTTGGTCGACGATCAATCTTGGAGTTTCAATGGCAAGCACATTGATTTCTACGTTTATGCTATGGATAACTACGAAAAGTTGGACAAGACTCACAAGATCAACAATGTTGATATCTACCAAGGTGGTTCTTGTAAACTTCTCAACTACATGTAATTCCTTAGTAATAAATCCAGTCTATCAAATTTTTAATATAAAAGATCACATAAATACTATAAAATGTACTTTTGCAGTAATTTACATCGAGTTTTTGCTCTTTCATCCTTTCCCAATTTTCCATTGTTCAATATAATTCAATTTTATTTTGTGTCACTATGCTCTTGATTTTTTTTTAAACTGCAGAAATATTTTCTAAATTTGATGAAGCATAGTGTCCCACCCTTGGTTTTCGTTTAAAGTGCAGAAATATACTTGCAACTCGTGTTTGACTGATCAAATTGGTATTGTTGGCAACTGTTTTAACTCGAGGGAAACACGAAATACATGGATCAATTTCAGCGAGAATACACAAGCAATATCCTGGCATTAATCAACTGTAGCTTATTTCCATAGTGTCGCTCTGAGATTCGCTTTACAGAAAATGAAGCGCGCTTTGGTCAATAAGGTCCTGCTGTAACCTGGATATTGGCTCGCCAAGCTTTTCATCCCAATAATGCCTTTTTTTTTCGTACAGCGTTGGTCATGTCACCCACTTATGTCTATAGAATCAGATTTCATGATAATAAAGTTTGCCTCCTTCATCTGATCAAATAGGTAATTTTTACTTCTAAAAGCAGTAAATGCTTCATTTTTAAACAATTTATTATTTGGAGGTTAGGTTATCCAGAGTCGTGGATTTTGACGCAGAGGTATGTGATGGAATCATTCCTTCATTTCCATCTTACAAACAAAAAGATGGATCAATTGACTTGTCTTGATTTTTCGTGAAACATATACAGAAATTTTGGGGGGAGGGAGGGAAGGAGGAGGAGTGGTCAAACACCATGAATTTATATGCCTTTCAGCAAATGTAATATATCTTTAATTTAATGTTTATTGAGTCGTCTGCTGTTCATTCTAATGTTGCACGAATTTATGTTTCCTTCCATGACGCTATGTAGTAGGAAGATGAATACATTTACTGTATTCCTGGGGGTGTATTTCTACATCACAGCGCGCAGATTCACTATGAAATTAGTATACTAGACTATGCTCTGCTCTATTGATGCTGCTGCTGCAATATAGCAATCATCAACACAAACATTGGCAATATCTAAATGGAGCTGCTGATACCATTACACAATGTGACACTGGGACAGAAAGTTTCAACTCACTAGCGTTAGTATAGGGTTTACAGAAAATTATCTTTTTTTTTTCGCACTAATGCAAAACTGTAGATTTGCACTACAAGCGCTATAGTCTATGCATTATCTGTTGATTGCATTCCAGTAAATTCTGGTTTCGAGCATTGTAATTCATGCCAGAATACCATGGTCGATAGGACTAATGCACATGTAGTTACCCATACACATCTCACCAAACCCTTGTCTTATTTCAAATAACTTTGAATTGCTGTTAGCGACCACAGGTAAAAGTTATTCCGTTTTCATTGTCTGCATTAAACCATGCTTAATATAGTAAGTTGATGAAGATGCTTCAGGTACATGTGGAGTTTATTCACCAATTAGATTTGCGATCAAAAGCATAAGCAACAAGGGCATGAGGTATACATCCAGTAGTTGCCACAGCGCGGCAACCATAAATGCTGAGACCGCAAGAATCAGATATCCACGTATAAGGGTCATATAATAGAAAATAGGCGCATAATACAAGACCCGGCAGATAAATCAGGCATTTAGCATTCAAAATGATCAGTGCAATGAATGGACATTTGTAAATCACAGTTTTGTGTGGCTCGCACGTAGCATTCCTCCAATTCTAACAAACAATGTGTCTTTTGGTTTTGTTTTCAAGGTAAATGATACCGTTAGCAGCGGCTAATGACATCGTGCAATGATCAGCGTCATCAAAGCTGTTATTTTTAAATCTATGGATTAGAGTGCCATTCACAGTTACTTGATTTTACAGCAGCTCATTATGATTGATACAAGCTACAATCAAGTTTTATACCTTCTCTCTCCCCCCCCCCACTCTCCCTAGAACAAAATTAGATGATGAGTCTTGCCATGAAAAAGTATTCAGGACTCTCATAAAAGGGTCAATTCAAACACTTCAACAATATTTTTACTGGGTTTTTTTCCCTATCGATACGCACTATGATTACATCTCAACACATTATTCTTTTCATCTTTTGTTTTGCCATACTGCAATACATTTTTGAACCTAAGAATATCAACATGAAGGGATTGCTTTACTTGAAACAGCTTTGTAAGTTGCTGGTATACTATTCTTTCAACTCGTACATGCTATTAACACTTGCCGTTTAGCTGACGAGAGATGTCAAATCAGCTTTTTCAATGCCAAAGACGTGTCTGGTTACTTATACTTTGCCACAGCGTATGTGAGGTATTTCAAAAGTCTATATTCTCAATTCAATAATGTGAATGGTAAGTTTGCAATCACGTTATTTGGTAAATGTGCTCATAATTGACTGTCCAGATACCAATTTATCAGTTCCTGGGAAACCAAGTGTACAATTAATAGCAGCGATGTCTCATTTGTACAAGGAAAACTCAACAACAAAGTATTTCACAAAGAGCCCTTTAGTCAATGAGCTACTCATTGAAAGTATGCTGGCCAAAGACATCTTTACCAGCTCCTCAGCAATTGCAAACACGGATTTTATCTGGATTTATGTGCCTCTTGGGTTCCTTATCATGTACCCATTTGTGCATGAATGCGCTCTATCTTCCTACCGCTCCATTGAGGACTATTTGTTTGATGGTGGGTCTACAAGAATCAGCAATGATGTTTATATACATGAAAGCACAACAGAAAATGAATCTACAAAAGCATCAGCACCTAAAGAACCTACCGCAACAGCCCGCGCCGCATCGAGACGCTCTTCTCTTGCTAGCTCTATTGGATCTATCCATCTTGACTACACAAATGCTGTTGCTCATAACTGGACAGGAGAAGAGCTACTCGCAGAAGAATCTAAACCTCATCTTCCTGCTAAGGCCCCTTTTGAACTGTCGAAATCGCAAAGGTTTTGGTCTGGTTCTCAACCCGCTAATTCTGATCCATTCGCCTTTCCAGACTCACAAAGCGATAGTAGTCTCCATGTTGGCGGTGGAAATGGATTCCAATTTCCTACAGCTCCTGGTGGTCCTAACAACGCGGGTAGTTCTTTAACACAACATGGTGCTCCTGGTAACCACAATACTACTATTGATCCAGAACCCCCCAATCCAAGCGAAAACCTGGTTCATCCTCCAGACTCTGCCTCTTCAGCCCATTCTACTTTTTCGAAAATGTCATTTGTCCCACCTACTGCCTCGGTTTCCGAAAAGTTTCCAGAGTTTGCCAAGGACAATACATCTAATCCTCCTCTCAACTTGCCTTCAGTCTTTTCCGGTCCTTCTAATGTAGCTAGCACATCTAATCCAGTTGTCCCTATTAAACCTGCAGGTTTTTCCAATCCGTCTGTTGTATCAACGCTATCTAAATATACTCGAACCGTTGGTCCTTCTGGTATTGCACAGATGCCTCCTGAAAGCGATGAGGACTCTTCTTTTGATGGCCATATCACTCCTCCAGAACACCCCAAGTTTGCTCGCAGGTCACTCTCCCATGCTGATCAACTAGCTCATTTTGCTGCTCAAAAGCAATCCGTTAATGATTTTGCTGATCAATTGGGGGCTTTCCTAGAAAAAATAGCATCTGTTGAGGTACCTAAATCTAATACTGCTTCCAATAGCAAACCACAAGCATCTACTACTAGTGTTAAACCGCCTGCTCCCAAGAAAATACCATTCAATGGTACTAATGACCCTATGAAAGCTCAAGCAGGCCAAACTTCTTCAGAGAAAAAGACATCATCCACAAGAGACAGTAAACCAAACCTAGCACCTCCTCCACCTCAATATTCCTCATTGACAGAAGAGGTTGAATATCCGCCTTTTATGCCTCGTAGAAGGGAACAACCAACGGCATCTACCACTGCAAAACTATCATTTTCACGATTTAAAAGTGGATCTGATGGTTCTCCTACTGATTCATCCAGCTTTGCTGGTCCATTATTACCACATCAAAACCGACCTAGCTATACACCTGACTCATCAAGATCATCAACTCCACCTTCTTCTTCTCCAGCCACGGATAGCTACAAGAAACAAGGCTCTCCAAAACCTCACTACTCTTATCCTCCTGGGTCGCTACATTCTCTCATTGTTTCTGCCTCACAGGTCAAGAGTGCTCCTCTTTTTACTTCTTCTTTTAAACACCTAAGAGGCCCATCTGGTGTTCGAACTCTTGCTGATGTCTCTGCAAAACCTAACCGCGGAGCTACTTCTAGCAATGCTAAGACTTCTATGGATGCTGCTAGCTCTACTGCATCTATGGCGTCTACTACTGTTCGCCCAGATTCATCTGCCCCACCGACTTCGATGACAGACAACCAATCCGCTTTCAATACTGACCATAGATCGCTGGAAAAGGAACTCACTCTTAATTTATCAGATGAAAACTTCTTTGCTACTGCGACATCATTAAATTATGATCCCTCTTCCAATGTCCCTCCAACAAAGAGCAACAACAAGAACGACATTTAGTTAATCAAGTATTATGGCAAAGTACGATACTGTTGTGTAGTACCAACAAAATAAGTAACGTCTAATCCATATAAATAATTGAATACAATAATAAATACAAGAAAAAAAAAGACATCAAAACACATACATGGTTGCAGCTTCCTTTTATACTTCTTTTACTGGATATGTAATGACTAGAAATTCGTTGATTTTCCAGACTGAGCATACAGTGTAATGGCCCCCTCAGTTGAAAGCCTCAGACTTCCCTTGTTAAAGACACACAGAATTATGGTACCAATTCTAGCGTTACTATAAGCAGCAATGACCTGCATTATGTCAACTATGCACAAGAGCTTGTTGTTTAGAGGTCTTTGTTGACCATTGATCCAGTACAACTAGATAAAGCGAATTTTCGGCGGCGCATAACCGGGGATCGAAATTATTATCCATGAACTGCCGTGTAGTATATCCTTATCCAAATTAGGCAGCCTATTGTAGATCATGTAGACATTTCATTGGGCCGAGTTTATTTTCAGCACCCTCCAAACTGTGAGTAGACTGGTCTTCTAGATTCAAAATTTGACATCCAAAAACCTTTCCAGTGATATTACACAGTAACTTGTTATATAAGCAACAGGTATTTTCTAGACTCGTAGATGCAAAAAAGAACGATGAATTCAATGGTACAACTTTCGAAAAGATCTACTCAGTCTGTGATGAGTAAAGCGCAAGAAATCGAAAACACGTTTTTCGAGAAAAAGTTTACAAAATGTATAGTAAACTCATAGAGGAAGCACTTTGAGATGTTCCTACACGTTTTTACGCTTGTTTTGAGCTTAGGAACACCATAGTAAAAAATGTCAGTTTTGAGGCGAAAAAGGCCATTTTTTGAAATCAGTGAACTTTCCCTTGCTATGATAAGGCCAAATCTGGCCAGATTTCGATGTTTTACTTGCACCCAATAAATTGCTAAAAAGTGAGTTGTATCCTAATACTAGGTCATAGAACACAATCGCACCTAATTTCAAGCCGAGATCGTGCTTGGTCAACGAGATATCAGCGATTGAAAACCTGATTTTCACAGTGATGGAAGCGCTTAAAAGAGGTTTACGCAGTAATGCGATTCTTGGTGTTGAATTTATTAGTTTGCAGTTGCTTCCTCTGAAGAAAAATGTGTCACCCAATTTTTATTCAACGAAAAAGATGATGTCTGGAATGCATAAATTGCCGTGTAAGCGAATAAACATCATTTAATGCATATTACTACTGCCACTGCAGGCAGGCATTCTCGTCATTCGGTGATGATAAAGTATTAGTCAAGCACCAAATAGATCTTTCTGAATGCGCTAGATAAGTTATGCAAGTATAGTCGCTTGTAGCGGTTATTAAGACATCATGTCCATCGACATCCTAACATGAGCAATCATATCGAATGATTTTAGTCCATGTATAGCACTAATAGCAGTACTCTAGCGCTTTGCCATTGTATAGTCAATGCTATACTCATATATCTTGCTAGAAATCTTCACACCTTTCTAAAGCACTGGATCGTGGATTGGAGTTTAATTCAGGCACCAACTTCCTTTCTGGGCTTGGAAGATGTTACCATCTTACTGCTGCCTCTTTGTAATTTGAAAGGTGTACGCATGAAAGGGCCTAGATTTAACAAGCCAAGCTCCACTGCCAAGCCAAATAAAAAGTAATACTGCATGCTGGGACATCCCAAGTGCAATCATTCATGGCTAAAGTGTGTATGTGTGTGTGTATGCAAATGAGAAAAGCGCAATTTGTATGCGAAAATACATCATTTGGCGGGTTACGCAATATGAGATGTCAGGTTTCATTGGCTCATCTTGCTTTAAATAAGGCTCTTTGGTAAAGTTGAATGGTCAAGTTCTCCACCCCCTCTCATCTTTTTTCCACGTTCGGGTTTAAAAACGATGAACATTACATCTATTAGAAGATTAAGTTTTTTGACTAAAAGAAATTTCATCTCTTTTTCTTCACAACAACAACACATTCATAGAATGTCAACCAAGAGCGCCCAACAAATCAAACCTGCTGAACGGGTTTCACACTTTAGCAGAGATGGTAAGCCTCGCGCATTGTGTGCAGACCGTGCTGGCAACTGACAATGCCTGTAGTATGGTCCATCTTTACCCCTCTTGCTTTAGAGACAAAGGCCATTAATTTGGGCCAAGGTTATATGAAGTGAGTGCTTTTACAATGTGTGCATTTATACAGTAGTGATTAACATGCAGTCAGCTTTGCTCCACCTGCCATTGTGCAAAATGCTGCCAAAGAAGCTCTCGAAGTTGTCGAAGCCAATCAATACAGGTACACACACTACACCGCGTCAGGCAATTAGAGAAAAAAAACAGTGACTAAAGCTAATGTATATAGTCATCCTCGTGGTCGTCCTAGACTGAGAAATGCTTTGGCCGCTTCATATAGTGAGCAATTCAACCGTAAACTGGATCCTGAAACTGAGATTTTAGTCACTGCAGGTGCAAACGAAGGTACGAAAACAACAGAGCTTGTAATAGACAGTGGGACTCAGCATGAATTTTAGGCATGTTTGCTACCTTTGCTGGATTTTTGGATGCCGGAGATGAAGTGATTTGTATGGAACCTTTCTTTGATCAATACATTGTGAGTGGTTTTATGCGGATTGCAGCTGAACATGAACTTACCGCCTACTCAATTATCTAGCCCAATATCACCATGAATGGCGGTAAGCCTGTTTATGTTCCTCTTAGACCCCCTGCCGATGCTGCTGATCGTGTCATTTCTTCTCACGAGTGGAAGTTGGACATTGAAGAGCTCAAATCCAAAGTGACACCCAAGACCAAGATGATTGTACTCAACACACCTCACAATCCCATCGGTAAAGTATTTGATGAAGATGAATTGCGTGCCATTGGCCAAGTTGCCGAAGAGAACAACCTCGTCATCTTATCCGATGAAGTCTATGATCGCCTCTACTACCCACCTCTCAACAAATTCCCCCGCATTGCCAACATTGACAACCTCTGGGAACGCACCATCACCGTTGGATCTGGTGGTAAGTCCTTTGCTGCTACTGGATGGCGTGTTGGATGGTTGATTGGCCCTGATCATTTGATCAAGCACGCATTTGCTGCTCAAACAAGAGTCGTCTTTTGCGTCAATTCTCCCTGTCAAGAGGCTGTTGCTGCTGGCCTCGAAAATGCCATGACACAGCCCATCTTCCAGAACCAAATCGACCAATACATGCACAAAAAGTCCATTCTGAGCAAGCTGTTTGATGAGCTAAATTTACCCTACACCATGCCAGAAGGTGCCTACTATATCTTGGTCAACACCAGCAAGATCCAAATCCCCAAGGACTTTGAGTTCCCCGAGATCTTGAATGATCGTGGTGCTGATTTCAAAATGTGCTACTGGTTGACCAAGCATATTGGTGTCTGTGCTATTCCTCCATCCGAATTCTATGAAAAAGAGCACTGGCCTTTGGCTGCTCATTTTGCTCGTTTTGCTTTCTGTAAGACGGACGAAGTTTTGGAACAAGCTGTGGAACGTTTGAAGGAATTAAAGACCTATATCAAGTAGACGTCGTTTGAATAAAGAATGAAATGTTGTGATAGATCGGCATACATGTAAGCTTGGGTTGGACTCCTTGGTTTTTTTGCGTTTAGTTTTTCAAACGAGAGAGTGAAAGAGGGGGAGGGGCAGGAAATTTCGATCAGATCGAGGAGCCTATATATATATATATACATATATATATATAGTGGTCTCTTTCTTTCGCTCTGCTCTTTTTTTCAATGCAATGCTGTCTTTAATACTAGTGGCAGTGCTGCTATTCTGTAAGCATATACAGGCTTTTTTTACCGTGGACAGCGACATCGTCAACAGCTATCGTTTGAATGAAACAGTGCCACTCGTTGTAAATAAAATCACATCGATAAAGACGCAGTTACCCTTTGCGTATGGAGAACTACCATTTGTATGTCCACCCTTCGATAATATACGCAAACAGCAGCGATCCCTGATGAATCTGGGTCACATTCTACAAGGCGATCGATACATGAAGAGCAAAATTGAGGTTGGAACCAAGCTATTGAAGACATATTGGCTTGCTAATCCTTCGTTATAGCTCATTCTAGGTCATAACAGCTACTGTAATCAGCTATGCACTGTTAAATTGACTGAGAAAGACACTACACTGGCAAAGGAGTTGATCGAGCTGGACTACAGGGTGGAATGGTATGTCTATTCAAGCATCGCAATCATGAAAGCTTATATCTGATCCAACCACCAGGCTTGTAGATGGTTTGCGGGGATTATCGCAGGACCACAGCAATACACGACATGGCAAATGGCTGCCACAGTTTAAGATGGGCTATGAGGACAAGCTTACGGGGAAGCACTTTTTATACAACCACTTCAACCTTCATTTACATTATCAAACACATCCAACCGATGCAAACACCAAATATATTGTTGGCTTTGAAGTGCATCCATCAGCGTATGTTGGTGAGAGTATTAGGTGTGTAATTGACCACTAAAAGAGTTCAATCTTGTAGTATCAATAATGTAAATACATGCACATTCAGTCAAAACTCTAGAGCCACAGAATTAGGGGCTGCTGCATTTATTCGCTACACATATTCCGTGTCATGGGAAGAGGTAAGTGTACGACTAGAGCGTATGCAGATATTGGAAGCTAATAAGCTTTCACCAGTCAAAAACCATAACATGGAATACCCGCTTAAATCAGTATCAACAGCATAAGCATCCTCGCATCTATCTCATCTCTATCTGCAACACATTGTTTTGTACGCTACTGTTTATAGGCATTTCTGGCATGTTATTGATGCGCACACTTTCCAGAGATATCAGCATTTACAACCGAGAGAGTAAAGGCGAACTCAACGATGGTATAAACCAAGGCTGGAAATTGATGCATGGCGATGTATTTCGGCCGCCTAGACACTCGACATGGATGGGCCCACTGCTGGGATCTGGAATGCAGTTTTTGAACATGTCCATGTTTACATTGGCAGTAGGGTTGTTGGGTCTATTGAGTCCCTCTTATCGTGGAGGGTTCATTTCATATGCGATTGCATTATATCTTCTTTCAGGGCAAGTTTTCAGGGCAGATACGCCTGAAGCGGTAACTAAGATCATGTTTCTGTAGGCTGTTCACAGGATACACTAGCAATCTGATTCATCATGTGCTTAAAGAAGATCGTAAATCATGGGTACAAAACGCATTCGAGGCAAGTAGCTACCTTGAAGCGAACCAACGCGACATCTAAACTGGACTCGTTTTACAGGCCGCTTTCCTGGTCCCATCAATCATATTCGCTCTTGTGTTCACTATCAATTCGTTCGTATGGAGTAAAGGTTCATCAGCTGCTATACCACTGTCCACATTTATAACACTGATTTTTCTCTGGTTTGGTATATCTGTTCCGCTGGTCTATTTAGGTGCTCATTTGAGCCAAAAGAAGCAGACACAGAAAGGTGAATTTGAGCCACCTGTCAAATGTAACCCTATTCCTCGGTATATACCTGATCAGCCGTGGTATTTGGAACCCATCTTCAGATGTGCTGTAGGCGGGTTTGTATCATTTATTGTCTTGTACCTCAACATGTATTATGTCACTCTCTCAGAGTGGAGTAGTAAATATCATTATATGTTTGGCTTCTTGATCGTTATTTCCATCATCCTGACTATCACAGCAGCGATTGTGTCAATTGGAATTACCTATTGCAGTCTTTGCTGTCAGGACTACCAATGGTGGTGGAATTCTTTCAGGATCGCATTTGTATCCTCCATGTGCTTATTCATGTAAGCTGTCAAACTGCTGTAAGAAAGGGAGAATGCCCTTAACATTATTCGTAGATACTCTGCATACTACTTTATCTTTCACACCAATGTTGTCGGTCTAGTGCCTGCTGTGGTGTATTTTGGACACTCACTCATTTTGTGCTTGATCTACGGACTGTGCACTGGGACAGTTGGCTTTTTTGCCACTTATGGCTTTATGCGAAACATTTACACATCCATCAAGGTAAGACCCTTTTGCTTTGATGTGATGCATTTTATGTATATACTAATCTTTCATAGATTGACTGATATTACACTACATGAAACTTATCATTCAAATGTATTTATTATTTGTTTGTTTGTTTGTTTGTTCGAGCCCTGATGCTGCATCACTTATTTTTTGCCCCTCTTCTGTTAAATCAAAAGACGGCAAGTGTATCACATTTCGAACAATAAACATGTATAATGAATTCCTCTTTTTTTATTGAAATGAAATATATATATATACTAGTATGATAAACTATACACAATGAACATGATGATATTTTTTTTTATGATGCTGACAACATTACAGACTACGATGACTTATCAAAAGCTGGTAGCGTTGCTCGTCAAGATCAGCATAACATTTATCTTTGAAACTTCTCGTCTCCTTTCTTTTACAAACCACAACAGAACATGCGTTTAAGACTAAACTTAACTTTACGCAAAGAAGGTTGCAAATTCACTCTACGTAGCAGCTTTGCTTTGGACGCTTGGCTCATCAAGTATTCAGCAGCCCAGTGATCTTCACAGAGTCCCAAAGGAATACCGAAATACGCTTCACATGCACGCTCCAGATCTTCAATATCGTGTTGCAGCATAGTTCTCTTTTCATCCCAACCAGTGTAATTTTTTTCCTCTTCAATGTAGTATCTAAAGCTAGTATTGCTTTTGTTTTGATATTGTTGTTGAGATAGCCATTTAATACCATCTTCAAACCATACCAGCTCCTCCTGCTTGGTGATATGGCAATGCTGTTTCAAGACCACGGATCGAATCACATCCATAGTGATTGGAATATAGTAGATTTCTCCAGTAGATTCGACGTAGTAGGTAGGCCTTTGAATGGATCCCTTTTCAGAGTAATTTAGCTTGTAGTTATAGTGCTCAGTGGATGATAGTGACGATGTAGCTGATGTGGGTCTTTTGATTTGTTCTAGTTTTTGCTTGCACTTTTCGATTTGTTTAGTGATCAGCTCTTTGGAGATTTTTTTGTGTTGCGGTATATCTTCATAGTCCACAAGGTAGTCTTCGTCGTAATCAGTTGCTGCACTGGTGCTCTTCTTGGCTTTGATTATGTTGTAGAGCGTCTTGATAGAATGGACCATATTATGTGAGGGTTTGTTTGTGTATATAAAGAAGAAAAAGAAGGATAGAAATCAGGAATTCAGCCCAACATATCAGTTTATATAGTGATAATCGTAAACAAAGCCTCATTCCGTTTCCTGTTATGCTTTGAGCACAATACGGATGGATGTCAATTCTTAATCGAGTAATTTGTGATACGACTCAATTAGTGTGCTTGTTATCGTCCTTTTTTCTCTTTTGAGGAGAAGTCAAAGGCCGAGAATGACCATAGTTCTGTTTTAATTCAGGGGTACATATAAAAAAGGATATTAACAGTTTAATCTAAAGCAGTAGAGACAAACAAGCAAGTGCGAAAAAAAAAGACATGGTATTAATGTGGCTCATTTACTACAAGATTTCTGTATGTAGATGAGCTTGGCTGAAAAAAAATACCTGCTTGACAAAAGGGCAACACGAATGGTAAGACGGTGTAACTCATTCGGTAATGTGAGCAGATTGGCTAAGAGTATTTTTTGTGATACAAAAGGATATGCAATTTATGTATGTTACATCCAAGGATTTGGAAGCAGAGAAACATATATAATTTAAACTGAAATGTGATAAAGAATTTCAAATTAAACCAGATACGAAAAAATAAAGGCTTTATTAAATAAATCAAGTACATTTATTTATACTAAATCATAATCATCGCTACATCAATTAGTAATTCCAACATCATGATCCGAATGCAACTGAGCTATCCTAACTCATGAAATCCTAAGGATTTGACAATGTACACTACCTTTGCTTAATATTAGCGCACTCTTGAAATTAAATTATTTCTTCTTCTGAGTAAGGCCGCCTCCGAGAAGTCGCCTTTCAATCCACAAATTTGCAAGTTTATGATGGGGATACTAATAAGATTGATGTATTTAATAGCCTTGACCAATTGATTCAGAATGACCTTCGATTACAATAGCAGCTTAAGACGATCATCTAAAACTATGCACTGAACTACCTAACGGTCGGCCGCTATACAATCCAAGATATGGAATTCGGTCTTCACTAATAATGTACCAATCTTGTAGTCACTCTTGAACGTTAAACGTTCAAGCTTTTTTATCACCACTAAAAAAAAAAAAAAAAAAGAAATGAATAAATTTATGACTTAAAAGCTGTATATTTATATGTACGTCTGCAGAATAATTTCATCATAATTAGAGAAGAGAAGAAGGACGACTTTTCCCCAAATCAACAAGTTGATATCCATTTCTGAAATGCTGGCAAAGTTTGCAACGATGTACAGTTTTGGGTTGAGACAATGAGATTCAACCTTGTAATGTAGTTTGGAATAGATTGAGTATCTTCCATATAAATTTCAGATATCTTACATATGATACAGTATAAAGTTGTCACCACATACCGTGGACGCCAACTTCATCAAATTTTTAACCTTACTCTTTAATGATACAGCTTCCAAGAGGAAAATTGTATATTACTATTTTAAATAAAGGATTTGTTTATTTATATGATTTACCTTTTTGAACTGGTGGTTTAGGATGTCTTCCACGGAAGTGGGGAGTTTGGACTGAGCAATTAACACTGGATCAATGGCGGGTTGGACATGGCTGTCTGTTCAGCTTGATTCATTCGATGGGCGAGCATTAGACAGGTCATAGATGTAGTTTCAGGCAGTGGTATGATAAGACAATTGGTTTGTATATGACTGAATGTAATCGCCAGAGCATTTACTTGGCTGATAGTCGTCGTGCCTTGGGATATTATAATTTATTACGTATAACATCATCAGATATCAAATTGGCACTTTACTTTTTTTTTTAAAAAAAAAAAGAATCTAAACCTTGACTAGAATCAGGAGATGGCTTACTGCTGCTTGGTTCTTTCGTTTCGCTGCTTTACGAGGGAAAAATTACAACCAAACTACACATCATATGTGGATGCGGCGTATGAGATATGTAATTGCTTTAGACGAGCCGAGCTTTGTGCCACACAAGCCTATCAAGAGCTTTTAATTATTAGCAAAGCTTGGTTGTATTACAAGCATGAAAAAGCTCGCCATCCACCATTATTTTGACGATTAATTCGTTTCAAATATATATACCATATATATATATTATACCATATATATATAAGGCTACAAGTATTGTATTCTCCGGCAACACTGTTATGATATATATCGAAAGAATTTTAACTTAATAAAATAATACTTACTACGCCTTTGCGTTAATTAATTAGTGCAAAATTATCCTCCACGCATATTTCGCTACAACAGAATGTCTATGTCTCTATGCACCGCACGCAGGAATTCGAAAAATGGTATGTTCCTGAACCAGCTTAAGTTACAATTCATAAGTTTCGCATTAATATATATTATTGGAGCTGTATCGAAACCAGTATACATCTTAAATAAGTATTATTGGCAAATCAAAACTTGTTTTAAAAACATCGAGATAGATATCAAGAAGGAGGAGCATGATGACCGACCAGGCTAGACCTGTAAAGGAAAAGTAAAAGCTTGGTTTGTGTTGAGAAGTTGGAAAGCAGACCATTAATAATGTTCATATGTCTCGTCCAAAGAATGCTCGCTCCAGCTCAGTTCAAGTAGTACCTCGTATTGCAAGCCTTGTCGAGTATTTTGTGTCTTTCTTGCCAATCGCTCGTGTTGAATCAGCTGCATCATTAATCACAACAAAAAACAAAGGTGTTATGATTTGTAGAGAAATATTTATTTGTTGTGCCAGCCAGAAGGGCTACAACTGTCTATATAATAGAACTAAGGCATTCTTTAATAGGTAATTCCTGATGTACAGTAACCGCGCCATTTAACGGCTTTTTTTTTTACTACAATTTGAAGCCCGTTAAATTTCGTAGGTACTGTAGTGGAATAATATGCTACTTGATTACTTAGTTTATAAGCAGATCAATCTGCAAGTGAATAATATTTCTGCTGTCTTGAGTGATGACTCATAAATATAGTATAAATAGCCCTTTAATTTCATTAATAAACTTCAGTATATTTGCGTCTTGTTCAATTACTATACTATCTTTCGCTGTGCTGGTTACTGTATACGCTGCCTCAATAGCTCTAATCATTAGTAATAATACAAACAACCTTATTTTGAAATAGATGGAGGCATTATCAAAAAACCCACAATTTGACGAAAAACGTCTTGTCTCTGTAAAACGTCTGGTGTTGACCAAAGCAGACACAATTAGTACCATTCGATGCGCCTTTAAATTCTGCACAAGTTTGATATATACTTGAATAACTGTTTGTTATCAAAAATTGCCAAGTTTAGGTCATGACAGATTGCAAAATGCATTCATCCACATTTTAAACAGTAGGGTTTTCAATCTTAGCTCAATCCCAGCAACTATGCCTGGAGAAAGCTTCTCAATGCATGCATCGTCTTTTTTGAATTGGGAGCATGGCATACCGCGCATAATAAGATGCTAATCTATTGTTATAGAGGGATACTTTACTTGTTAATGAGTGTGGTTTTCAAGACTGGGTAATTGTAGTAGCTTACTTTTTCTTGTTTCGTTTATGTATTCCAAAATGAGGCATGTATCTACTCCCAGCTAAATTGTGCATTCTCCAATGTCCATTATCTGGACAACAAGGCATTTCTAATACCATGTTCTCAGCTTAAAGTTGCCTCATTTTCATAGTACTACAATAGTTTTAGGTTATCTCATATTGTGTACGGGACCTTATGTCTGGTCATGGATGTTGGAAACGATTTTCAATTTTCAATTTTGGACTTTTGGACTTTTGGACGATGGAAGATCGAAAATTTAAAAACTAATGGTAGAGCTTTGAAATGAGCAGGTTGCTATAATAAAATTTTGCCAGGAATGCGATGGTATAAACCAAATTTGTATAGCTAGTTTAGATGTTGAGATATCAATGATTTTATGAATTGATCAATTCTGAGCAAATGCTACTAGTTAAAGTCATTGGATTGATATATGAATGTTGATTGTATGTATAGTAAAAGTTGTTTGGGGTACTTTGTTTGACTAGGAAGTGTTAAATTTGAGTTGGTAATAGACAATGTGAAGCAGTAATAAGGGAAAATGCGAAAAACGATCAAACTTTGGATGGATATTTCTTTATGATTTACTAAGTGAGTGGATGTTCCGTAGTGCTTGACTTTTGTTTTTCTTTTAATGCTCTATACGATGATATGGTTATTATTGGTATTTTCAAAAATATGTCGGGTAGTGCCTGCTTGAGGCCAATGAAAATACGTGATCTTGAGTCGTTTCATGAAGGGAACGTCTATTAGGTGTTTTTGGCTTCTAGATTATGTTGGGGCTAATGTAGAGCTATCGAATGGTCTTTGTTTTGCTCAAATCTGATCAGTATTGGTTGAGATATTGACAAAAGTCATGTTGATGGAAAATTGGACGAGAATGGCCAGTTTTGCCCTTCCCCTTACAGGCAAGAAAATTAGCAGACAATTTTTTAGTCAGACGTTTTTGCTTATTTCTCTACGTAGAGTCACGCTAGAGCCTCAAGTAAGAGCTCAAACGATAGAAAATTGTTTGCGTTACAATAAGGATTAGTATTGCAAGCAATGTTATGTTGACAGAGATGGAGGTATTATCGAAAAACCACCAAAATTTGACCAAAAACATTTTGTCTGTTTAAGACGTCTATTGCTGGTCAAACCAGACAAGATTAGTACTGTTCGATGCGCCTTTTAATTCTGCACAAGTTTAATATATACTTGAACAAGTGTTGATTATCAACTACTACCAAGTTTAGGTGGTCATGAAAGATTTTATGATGAATGAGGCCCAATTCGAAGTAATAGGGATTTTAACCTCAGTTTGATATCAGTTACCCTATATCCAGAGCACACTCGTGACGTCAAGTTTCCAACTTTTTTTTTCTTTCCCATTCCCCCGTTTTTCTTTCTTCATACCCCCGTTTTTAATACTACTTTTACTGCCAAACCTATTATTCATCTTGTTATTGAAGGCAATAGCAGAAAGATCATCAAGCCTATGATTGTTGTTAGTTGCTAGCATATGAAGGTGAGTGTATTTACTACTGTATCGATTGTCCAAGTCTATTATTAATTAATTATTCTTTTCTTTGTTGACTAGAATAGCTACCGACGACTACTGCTTCAAAACAAAAGAAGAGAACAACGCAACAACTGGTGAACACTGCTTCGACTTCTTACGTTGTTATTGCCACCACCACCACCACCACCACCACCGCTTCTCTGAATACGACGGTATGTACCATTAGTTATTATTTTTCATTGAAACGTAACTAAAAGAATTCTCACTTATTTTTAGGAAATGGTTGTGTTTATCGTAAACTCCAGCAGCAAGACTTATGGTGCTATTTCTCGCTGCTTTGACACTACTCTCTGAAGCATGTCATTTGCAATGCTGTTTTTGCCTGGTTTAGTGCTGTCAGCAAGTCATTTGTATTGCTACGTTGTTTCTCGACGAGTTCAATGGATCAGGTTATTAGTCTCAATGGTGTCTGGTGTTCAGTGATATCTTACTGATTACACAAACTTGACAGAATATAGGCAGCAACAAGAAGCACAAGAAGAAGGTGGTGTTCCAGAAGAAGAATACTAGATGATGCAGAACCTGTTGTGAATTGTTCATCAAGTAAGTATAAATGACGTAGATTGTAGGATACAATACTGACTACTATTACTGTATCATTTAGATGTGATATGTTGTTGGCAACAAGTATAAGGTCACGACGACGACTAATGGATGATTAATGCTCGATACTACTGGATGCAACCGGAACTGATGACAGTCGTCGATTAGGTAAGTACTGTATATAATATGATGGCGTTGATTGAGGTAGAATGCGATACTAATTATATTATTTTGATTATCTTTTATAGGCAAGAGTATAGCAATGACCATGGACACTACTACTGCTGGATGATGCTGCAAGATATTAGTCAAGTTATTATTATTTTTGTCGAGAACAACCATAGCAATAGTTGTAGATACAACCCATTATTATTCATTTTTGATTGTTGTTTATTTTTCTCCCCTTATTATTTGCCTTAACTCTCTTTTTTCTTTGGCTTTTGGCCCTTATTTCTTTTAATTTTCATCTGCATGTCATGTTGTTATTACCCGCACTATTTTTTTTCTTTCTATGTTTCTTTGAAGCATACCTTTTTTTTTACGTTGAGTGGATGTGCCTATCACTGAAGCTCAACAATAACAAGATTCCGAGGCTAGGATTAGATAGGCTGGTCCAAACTTAATTGTTGTTCTACTTACTTAGCGACAGTTGAGGGTCTCAAACATAATTCCTCATGTTAGGGGTGTAGTAAGGCACGCTCTAACACCTGAGGGGTGGTCTAATTGAAATACTACCTAATTGCATTCTTGGGTAGTACTTCAAATTCCGCCTAACATCATTGCAGAGGAGAACTATGGCAAAATTTTTCTAGGTTTTTATGTATATAGAAGTAATAAATAGATATAGCTTTTCTACGTTTCTGGGCTGTTTCATGCGTTGTTTTCATTGTTTGAAGTGATTTAGAAGCTACCACCTGACACGGGAGATTCTGTGAAATTCTATTAATTAATTAATAATAGCATGCAAATTATTTGGAGGAGGAAGTTTGACCAGATTATGTATCATGCTTCTTATATATTGAGGATAATACGCAAATTCGCTAACAGATCCTTAAACTTTTGAATATTTAGTCATATATTAATCTGTTGTAATAAATCTCTTGTTGTGATGCACTCATCATCAAATGAAATAAAACTTCTTAACAACAATAACAGCAGTAATCAATCGTTAGTGACGATATAATGAAGTCAAATCAATGAGATACTTTTCTGCAGGTTTATATAATACTGTAATTTTTGAATTATAGTTGCTACTCAACCGCTAATGATGCATAAGTAGTACTCAACCATTAGACCAATATAACTAGACGTAATCCTTACTGATGATAGATCGTTGACTCTGTAAGAATTTGATTGAAGTAATCATGTTTTAGACTAGCAGCTATACATGCGCTTGACATGAGACGACTGATTGGATTGTTGTTTTACCTTGTTGTCATCGAGGAGACTAGTCTTTTCTAATAGGCACAAAGTTCTACCAGCCATGCTTTGACATGTTAAAATAATAAATGTATAGTTCTGTATTTGCGTTACAATTCAAGCTGCCAAATCCTGCGAGAGTCTCTAATTTCAGCCTGGAAATCCGCTCAAGAGTTTTAGTGCAGCGGAAGAACCGCCCCTCTTTTCCTCAAGATGAATCATAATTAGGCGATTGAGAAGCAATAAGCAGATTACATCGTACTTGCAGATGTAATAGGAAGGTATATATATATATATACAAAGTCTTATATATACTGTATGCTTGGTTGTATGCTACGCTTTCCTCAAAGATGAACGAAAAGAAGATTCATGTTGAAAGAAGAAATAGATATTCATTGCTGTTTCCAAGTCTTTGCATATGTATATACCATTCTCTATTTTTTAAGAAAGAAAATGACGTCCTAGCGCATAAAGATGCAATATAAAACACCATACTCACTATCTCTTTGAAAGCAACTACTAGGAGAATGCAAGAATATGGTATCTCCGAGAGAAATTCGCCTCATAGAAAGTATGCTAAAAGACTTGGTTAATCATGATCAGATGCAACATTTCATTTTTGATGTATTGATGGAAATGTAGATAATGAGGAAACAACAAGAGGTTCATTTCACCCATTGAAAATCCAGATAGTTGTTCTCATAAGGTGCCTTTTTTACATCACACAGTCAGTCCATCACAATTTCACCAGCGCTATAATGTTTAAATCTTGCATAAGGAGTTGGAATAGAAATCAAATAATGCAAAGTATTGAAATAGGAGAATTTTAGGTATATTTTACACAGAAGAAATGATCCGAAAGCATGGAGGTAGATATAATTCATTTGCAAGCAGCTCACACTTTGAAATGTATACAGATCTCCCGTGCACTGACTAATTCAATTAAGCCTTATTTGTATTACTAATGACAGCATCTGTAGGTGAGTTCTAATTTTCTAATGCAATTCAATCCTTCATGATCTAACGAAAGCAAGGGGTTCAAGTATAATTTGCAATGTCAATAGATATACTCTATAGTTTCTTTCGAGCTTAATTGACCTAATTCTCGAGCGATTTCTTCTGCAGACGCTGCTATAAGTTTCTATTGACCTTTTGCTCGTAAAGTACACCTTCAAATGTCAAATAGGGGATCATGTATGATTGGCTACTGTGACTAGTGATGATGTCTTTCCTCTTGGTTCTACTGCCCAAAAAACTTGTTGGACTCGAGGAAAAAGAAAAAAAAGTTTCTCTTTACCCTTCTACTTTACATTGTATAATAACCGTTGATTGATAGTCTCATCCAAACAGAATGTCAGCGGCCATATTTAGAGAAGGATTCTATCCTTTTCCCCCGTACATCAATGGATTCTCTTACACAACACCCTTCTTCTTTACACCTACAACGCTGCTCGCATTTGTCAGTGTCATAGGTCTTTGTCGCTATTTACATACAAAGCAAGTAACTTGGCAGGATATATCAAGTCCACTTGTATCACCTGATAGACGTCTATCACCACTCTCCAAGTTAATTGTCTACATGTGCTGCTTGATCACAATGTCTTACTTGCTGGATACTGCTGTCGTTGTCGCTCAAGTATTTATACAGGGAGATTTGTCAACCATCCTAGTATACTACATTGGTGTGTCATGGCTGGCATGGACCGTCAGTTTGCTATGCCTGATGGATGAATCGCACAAGTTCTCCAAATGGCACTGGCTCCAGTACACTTTCTTTGCTTTGGCTACATTGGGTGAAACCATTATTGCTTGGTTGTGGACAGTTGGTATTTATAAGCCAAGACCAGGTAAGAACATTGTTGAATACTGAATAACTAGATTGATGCTAATAACCCACATCAAGGTACCATTTTCACTACATATGATTACATTTTCCTGGGCATCTTCGTGGGTCGTTATTTCATGGAAGTATCTGTCTTTGTATTATCCTTCATCCAGCTCATGGCAACGAAACGTCATATTCGAAACTCTGAAACTTCTCCTTTACTTGCAAACAGAGCTAACTACGGTGCAACAACAAACAGTAGCGACAACGACCAAATAATTACCACAGCCAAGGATGAGAACCGTAGCGGATACCATGATTTCTGGAACAAGCTGAGAAAAGTCATGCCATATATTTGGCCACACAACGATCGTAAATTGCAGAATCTAGTGGTGATTTGCTTTTTGCTCATGCTTTTGGGCTTGACCATCAACGTTTACACTCCGTTGCAAATTGGTAAAGTGGTAGATCAATTTAATAGAGAACCACAGACCTTTGCTTGGGCTGCTGTTTGTGCGTATGTTGCTTTCAAGTTCTTGCAAGGTGGTTCAGGTCTGATTCAAGCATTGCAGAATTGGCTGTGGATCCCCATTGGTCAATTCACTACAAGAGAGATCTCTGTCAAGCTGTTTGCTCATTTGCATAGTTTGTCGCTGCATTATCACATCAACAGAAAGACGGGTGAGGTATTGCGTATCGTGGATCGTGGCACCAACAGTATCGTGCAGCTCTTGTCTCAAATTGTATTTCAAATCTTCCCTGCTCTGGCCAACATCTTGATCGCTGTGGTCGTCTTTTCCATTCAGTTCTCTTTACCCTTTGGTATCATTGTTTTCGTCACCATGTCGCTCTACCTCTACACTACAATCACATTGACAGAATGGAGAAACTCTTTCAGACGCAAGATGAACGAATTGGATAACTTTGCTAGAACCAAGGCTGTGGATTCGTTGCTCAACTTTGAAACTGTCAAGTATTACAATGCCGAGGGATTTGAAGTCAGACGCTATGATAATGCTATTGTCGAATATCAAAAGGCTGATTACAAGAACTCCGTGTCACTCAATGTCCTCAATTTGGCACAGAACGCTGTCATTACTGGTGGTTTGTTGGCAGGATCACTCTTGTTTGCTTATGAAGTGTCTTTGGGTAAACTGACTCCTGGTGATTTCGTCTCATTCAATGTCTACATGATGCAATTGTACACTCCCTTGCACTTCTTTGGTACTTATTATCGTATGATCCAGCAAAACTTTATTGATATGGAAAAGATGTTTGATCTGTTTGACGTCGAGGAAACCGTCAAGGACGCAGAAGGGGCTGGTTCTCTCACTGTGACAGAAGGTCATGTTAAATTTGATAATGTCTGTTTTGCCTATGATAACAGACAAACTGCTTTGAACGGTGTCTCATTTGATATTCCCAAGGGCGCTACAGTCGCTCTAGTGGGTCCTTCTGGTGGAGGCAAATCAACGATCTTGCGTTTACTATTCCGTTTCTATGATCCCAACTCTGGCCACATCTACATTGATGGACAGGACATTAGCCAAGTAAAGCAAAGCTCATTGCGTCAGAACATCGGTGTAGTCCCTCAAGACACTGTTCTCTTTAACGACACAATCATGTATAACATTCGCTATGGTCGCAATGATGCCTCTGACGAGGACGTTTACCGTGCAGCCAAAGCAGCTCAAATTCACGACAAAATCTTGACTTTCCCTGATGGATATGACACCAAGGTAGGAGAACGTGGTCTTCGTCTCAGTGGCGGTGAGAAGCAGCGTGTTGCTATTGCTAGAACTATTCTCAAGAACCCTCCCGTTATTCTCTTGGACGAGGCCACTAGTGCTCTCGATACTACCACAGAGCGTTTCATTCAAGAAGCTTTATCTGATATGACCAAAGACCGCACTACACTCGTCATTGCTCATCGTTTGTCTACTATTGTCAACTCTGATTTGATTCTGGTCATCAAGGATGGAAAGGTGGTTGAAAGTGGTAGTCATGAAGCATTGATTCAAGGTGCCATGTCTGGACAAAATGAGGGCATCTATTACGAAATGTGGCAAAAGCAGTTGGATGATCATCATGATTTGAGTCAAACTGCAAGCGGGGCTGTTACACCCAAGCTCTTGGAAGAAGTCGGTACATCTGCGTTTGTTCAAGAGCCAGTCAAAGTAACTCTTACAGAGCCCAGCAAAGAGCCTGTTGCTGAAAAGAGTGAGGAAGCCGTAAAAGAAAGAGAAATCCTTCAAGAAGTTGGATCAAGCACTGCTACAGTTCAAGAAGATGACTTAAAGGAAGATTCTACTGAATCCAAGGCTATTGAAACGAATGATGCATCAGAACCCAGCACTGACAAGAAGAAGGAGGAGCTTAGAATTGATACCACTGCTACCACCACTTCCACAACAGAGGAGGATGATACTGCAGAGAGTAGCAGCAGTAGCAGCGATAACAAGATCATCAAAGACAGAGATATCTCCATGACGCCTGTTGAGGAAGAGCAGCCTGAAGCTCAAAAGACGACTTCTCCTGCAACAAAGTCTGCTTCTCAGTCTTCCAGTAAATCACGTCGTAACAAGAAGAAGAAGAGAAAGAGCAAGAAATAAGTTATCATCAAAAACATTACCCCTATATCATGATTTTACCAAATAAAACTATTTTACATTGATATTTTTCCCTGTCTAATTGGATCCAAAGGGGTCCTATTCATATACTTTACCTTCCTGGTGATTTGATTGAGGATGGGCTAAAATTGTTATGCTTTCGAGAGTGTACTAAAGAGATCATTTGAATCAAGACACGACTCTTATTGCTGATTGGCTATAATCCCAAAGCAAATGTTGTCAATTCGAGGTTTTACAAAAATTGCTCCCTTTGTTTAGAAAAAAAAAAAAAGAAAAAAATGCTGTACGCGACCACCAAATTATTTGCCATTATCGCGCTCATCTACACAGTCAATATAACCTACGCATTCAACATTAAAGAGGTGCTATTTGGCAACAAAGCAGCAGTAACTGACAAATCGACTCCATCGTTCGGCAGACCTATGCAAAAAAGGTCACCTTCCAACAGAGCAGGTAAAACACTATTACTACTGCTACCTACAGCCATGTGTACAGAATATTGACAGTTTAACACCATAGATATACCTTGCGACGGCTACATTTGTGAAGACACTGAATCATGCGTTTCGACACCATCCGAGTGTCCTTGCCGTCTTGAAACGGAAATCAAGTGTGCGATTGGAGATTGGTATGTATGCATTCGGGGCGATCAGTTGTGCCCCAGCGTGCAATGATATATGCCATTTTATACGCATATTATAAAATAGAATTTAGAACATGGTCAAAATAAGTATCTATAATAAATCAGAGCTATTCTCGTATATAAACATGTTGATTTCAGCCTCTCTCTATTTTCTCTTCTTTTTTCTTTTTTCTCTTTAAATCATAAACATGCCATCTGAGATCACCTACAAAGACATTATCCTCTACAAGACTGAATGCTGCAGAAACTGGGAAGAGAAGGGTCATTGCAGGTAGGGGGATCATTGCATGTATACATTACTGTCAGCTCATTTGCATGCTGCAGATATGGTAAGAGATGTCGTTATGCTCATGGCAGAGAAGAATTGCGTCCCATCTTGAGATCAAATCAGTATAAGACCAAGATTTGCAAAGCGTACCATGATAGTGGAAGCTGCTCATACGGCATTCGATGTACCTTTATCCATCAAATGAATGCTACTGACAGAAACCACTACAATTTGATTCCCCCAATCTCACCGACTTCATCCAATTCCTCCTTCCAGTCCAGCCATCAAGCACCACCACCACCGCCACCACAGCCGCATGACCA
Source organism: Mucor circinelloides (assembly GCA_037974945.1). NCBI lineage: Eukaryota > Fungi > Mucoromycota > Mucoromycetes > Mucorales > Mucoraceae > Mucor > Mucor circinelloides. The sequence goes on along the minus strand of JBBNAA010000004.1, from coordinate 600,226 downwards.
GACAATAACCAAATACCATCATCCACAGCAACACCGTGAGCCTGATTTAAACTTCAACATGTTTATTTCCAAGAATATCATGGAAGACATTGTCGGCTTGTCCTCTTACGAACCTGAAAGATACTGATCTCTTTTATTTATGAGGCATGACTCTGTTTGGGCTACTTTCCATGCCTTCTTGCTTAATGCCCAAATGTATAAAGATAAGTTATATAAATCCATAGTA